>JAGPOW010001296.1:101970151-101986096 GCA_030014935.1 Caiman crocodilus
TTTTTTTTTTTTTTTACCCCTAGTATATGGACTAGAAAAAAGAGCTAGCTCCTCAAAGCACTGGATCTCAATACACTGGCCAAGTACAACTGGAAGGAGAAAGAGGCAGGCTGCAGCAAGTCTTAGACACCCACTACAACATCTGAGGTTTAACTTGCAACAGGCAGTGGTAGTATTTCCCACATATTTGTAGCATGACAATGGGGACAGAAGTAGATTCAGGATTTTACAAGGGGGGTTTGGAAGCAGCAATAGGCATGGCAGGAGTGACTGCACCCCTTGCTTCCAGCCACCACCTTTCTCCCACCCCTCCCAACCACAATGGGGTAGGCACACCATGCTACAGGGGCAGTAGTGGGGGATTTTAAGTCCCTAAAGCACGTAGAAATCCCACCACCACCTCCTCCCTGCTAATGGATGCATCCCCTCCCCTCTACCTGCTGCTGTCCCTATTGTCTTGGGGGCAATGGGAGTTCCAGAGTTGCTTCAGCAGGGCTACATGGGGGCTGGGCTCAGTCTAGGGCAATGGCAGTGATGGTGGTTGGGCAGGTTTCCCCTCCCTGCACCTCCTCATGGACTGGTGGTGAAATATCAAGGGGGAGTGGGAAACAGGCAGGGAGGGGGAACCCACCTGCTGCACTGCTTCTGTCCCTGGCTGTGCCCAGCCCCTGTGCAGGCCAGCTGGAGTGGGACAGGAACTCCCTTTTCCCCTCGGGACAGAAGCAGCCTGGGACGGGGAAATGGGTGGTGAGAGGGGTAGGGATGCTCCTTGTCAGGTAGAAGTGTGCAATATGTTCATGACACAGTAACCAGACAGTCCAAAAAGACAGCTTGAATTATGGCCTAACTAATAGAGCCTTAGCAGAGCCCCAGCTACTAACGAACTGAAGACCACAAAAATAAGGAAGCAGGCTGCGGTTCCCAGATTAGAAAGAGAGGGCTGCAGAGTGCTTAAGCAACACAGAAAGAAGTAGGCCGTGGTTCCTCAATTGTGCCAGACAAGGAATACCGCAGAGCTCGGCAAGGGGAATTTTCAGCATAATGTAATTGGACAGAGATGTCCAGTGCTTGGCTAATAACCATAGGCTAGGAGCTTGTCACTGGGTAACACAATATGTGTCGCCATAGGCTAAAATTTGCCGCAGTACGACATAGCGCGCTTACGTGAACCCAGGTATATGTAACCCACCGCGGAACAGGAAGGCAGAGAGACCCCCCGAGTGACAATCCAGTCACTTCCTCATCTCAAAAAAAAAAGGCCTTCATGCATTTGCGGTAGCTTGCCGTAACATGGTTTCTGTAACTCCGTGTTCCTGCAGTCGCTGCTCATAACCTGCATTCGTGGTTCCTCATAATAAAACTTCTCCCTGCTAAAATCAACGGCAGAGTAAGTACCATTCTTTGCAACTGATACGTGTGGTTAACCCAGCCAGCTCGTCCCGCCTTGCACTCAGTAACAGGAAAGTGCAACACTCCTTTGAGCAAGGGAGGAATTGCTCCCCTCCATTCCCTCTTTGGGGACTGGGGCTGCTGCTCCTGCCACATGGTCAGAAAGGGCCATTGCACTCCCTCTGGATCCACTCCTGAATGGGAACATATTTGTTGAAGCAGGGAAAAGAGGCAACACAGTAGCAGTCTGCAGCACAGAAGCTGCCTTTGTGAAAAACTAGTTCCAGCTTCAAAAGACTGAATTTTAACCAAGTAACCTTTATATTTTAAGACAGACCCATGAACTACTACACTTTTTTTTTTCCAAGTAGTTTGCCTATAGAAAACTGGTTCCTGCCAGCCATTTTTTTCCTGCTATTGCACAGGGTAGGCCAAGGAATAGTGCAAAACATAGGAAAAGTGATGTTCTCTGATATATCCTGAACTCAGCTGAATCAAAAGTGTGGTATAGTAAAGAGATGCTTTAAATAATTGCTTTGTAACTACAGGAGTGAAGGCTATTGTATGGGCCTTTCACCCCTTGCAATCTGTTATCAAGTTATCCACTAAAAGATCTTCAGCAATACAATCACAAGAAAGGAAAAAAATCCTGATAGTTGCATACAGCCCAGAAGAGGACTCTGTTTTCATAGGACTCATGGGCTCATGTAGAATTGACCCATAGATAAAGCAGTCATGGAGGACGATCATCACTGCGAGGGATTCCCAATGGATGGAGGTGAGTGCCAATATATCTTTGAGTTTATCCAACATGGGTATAAACCTTGTAAAAGGGAAAAGTTAGAATGGGACATCTTGAAGCAGGATTACAAATATTTACAATATTTAGATTTTGGGGGGTTTCATTTAGTCATTTCAAATACTGTTATCATATTAAGCTTTTAAGGGTAAAACTGAGACATTTATTTATCCTATTTTTAATTCTACGAGTTAATCCAAAGTTTTACCAGGCTAGATTTTGACTGAAATGTCTAACAACATTGTACGACAGCACATTTATTTAAAAAAGTAATTTAGTATAATTTTAAAAGCATTTTAATATGATCATATTTCAGTACAAACCAGCTATATTTTTCCACTCTAAACAAATATGTTATTTCCAGAAATACTAAATGGAGAAAAAGGTAAGCATTTAAAAACACTTCATAAAGATCAGTTTAATTTGTTAACACTGCTGATAAAAAAGTTACTGTAATTAGAAAAAGAAAAAAAACCATTGACTGCAGAAAGGTTTGAAAATATTGTAATTGAAATAAATGATCTTGATTAAACTGATTCTATTTTAGTGGGGGTTTTTTTCTTTTTTCAAACCCTATTATCATACCACTGGGAATTTTAAATCCCTTTATGATAAATGAGGTATAAGCTGCAGCACAAAATTCCTCAAATATTTAACAGGCTCCATGACTCGCACGCTAAACCTGTAGCACTTTGCTGCAATATTCACCTCCAAATTGCATCTAAAAGCCAAATGTGATTTTTGCTATTCTTCCATTAAAGAGACAACACAAACTTCACTAACTTGTGAATCTCTGGATAGGATAAATCCTGAAAGGGTAGTGATGTACAGAAATTAAGAAGAATCAGTGGAAAAGCCAGAGCTATGCATATAACTAAAGAAAACTAACAGTTATCAGCCCTACCCCTCTCCCAGGGCTGTCAGCAGGGGAGGGAGGAAAAAGAGCAGCATGGAGCTGCTGGCTGGATTTTGCAGAGCCAGAACTGGAGAAAAAGGTGCGGTAGAATGGAGCCCCCTTGCCTTGTGTAAGCACCTTAAGTGATTATCAGTACACGAACTTCAGCAGATGTCAAAGCAAACAAAGACCACTGGGAGAAGGAGGTTCAGCACAGACTTAAAGTTTACTACTGAAGGTTTTTCTACCTGCAGTGCATGGTTTCAAGCCATATACAGGGCTGATTGATACAAATGTTCATCATGTGACTCCAGTAGTAGTTCTCTATTCATCCATCGTTTAAAAAAAAAACAAACAAAAAAACCACAAATTAAAATATGTTCTTCAAAATAAATCTCTTACCTCACACATAGGTGGTGTTAAGAGATTCAAAAGAATTTAATATCAAATTCTAAGATAAGAAAAACAACCTTTCCTGGTTTCCTCTAATATTATGTATAACCTCTCAACATTTTTCTAAGCAAACTGAAAGAAGCTGAAGTGTATGAAAGAACAAAGCATAAATTATGTTTATATGCAAGCACATTAATGTATGTTGTACTTTTTTGCAAGGATTTAAGATGACTATCTGTTTTCACAGACAATATGCCACCATTGCTAAACAAACAGCTTATCTGTTCTATAGTAAGAAATCTGAATATTCTAAAACTTGTGAGCTTTCTGCCAAAACAATTATGAAATGGTTTGTCATGCTTACATACTTTATTCTTTAGCTGCATTTCCTGCTTTCTAACTACATATCAAACAAAATGTTATGAATGAAGCACTGTAATATACATTTGTTTCTGGCTTTATCAGGTCTCTTTGTTTGTAAAAGGCAATCCAACATGTTATGCAACAGCCATTTTTTAAGGGAAAAATGAATGCCAAGGCAATGTATTAATACTTTAGGTGGCAGTTTTAAGGGCTGACCAGCATTTGAGCATTAGTGGGGTTTTGTTTTGAGATGAAAGGGTTTATTTGTAGATAAGTTATTTGTATTTTTAATGGGGAAATTAAAAAAAAAAGTTAAAAAGAATTGTTCTCAAGTGAATGAACTGTTATTTCCACTCTGTGGGTTGTCTGTTTGTTTTAAGCTTTTCTGAGCCCTTTAGATAGAGTGGAATATAAATCTAAAAAATAAATAATGCAACTAAATTAGAAAAATTATAAAGGATCATTTTAGCACTGAGATGAGCGTATTTTAATACGTTAATAGTTCATCTTGCAAGCGGAGATGTAATTGAACCAGCTGCCAAAAAACAGAATTTATATTATTCCACAGTGGAGTGTAAATCCTTTGCCACAGTACGTACCTCAGAATACTGAGGTTTCTGTATGCTTCATCTTACTTCTCTTGTTTTATTTCAAGATACTAACTTACGTGTATAAATGAACATAATCAAAAGCTTTAAAAAATATATAACAAAGAATGGCAGTGAGAAGGGCAGAAAAGGGGAGAGACATAAATGATAGAAACCGGAGAAAGAAGAGGAGATCAAGGAGAAAGAAATTGGGATTTAAAAATTTAAAAAGCTTCTCTTTGCCAATGTAGATACGCACTATTAAACCTTTTTCACTTTAATAAATGGCAAACTTAATGGTTGTGTACACATGTCACTCCCACACAAATGCTTGAAACGTTACTAGAATTTTGTTTTGTTTTGTTTTTACTTTTTACCATGAGAGCATGGATAAATTTGGAAGGGAGGGATGGGGAGGAATGGACTTTTAGGAGGCTGAGCAAAATATTCCCTTTCTGGTTGCTGCTCTATTGTCCCAATTACACTTTCCATACCAGCAATTCTCAAACAGGGTGTCACAGCACCACCACTAACACTTGCCAATTTCTATATGGGGTATAATCTGTGTAGAGTGATGCAGGTTTTCTTAAATGAGATGTTTTAGAAGCATATACCATACTTGAAAATTTGAAAAAAAAACTTTGCCTTTGGTACAAGTCATGGGTGACTGGTGCCTCAAGTGCCAGCAGCCAGTCAACGACCCCGGGAGAGCTGGGGGTGCACCACTGTGGCCAAATCAAGATTGTCCTGCTCATGCCTCCAGGTCCCCAGAAGTGCCAGCAGTGCTTCTTCTGGCACCCCCACTCCCCAGCCAGCATTTACAGGGCAGGGCACCAGTGCTCCCGCCTGCCCCCCCCACCCTACGCCTAAGCAGGGAGCGCTGGCTGTCAGGGGGTGCACTAGCATTCCCAGGGGGTGCACATGCACCCCCTACGCATCGCCACTGGTATGAATATACCTGTATTGTGTCATTGTTGCTTTTATCAATTTCTATGCACGTCTGTGTGTTTCGCAAATCTTGGGGGTGATGTAAACTCTCTCTAAGGATGCCTCACGCAACAGCACTGTTAGGTATGCAAATACCTACATTTGATTCCCAAGATAAACCCAGAGAGTTCAAAGAAGAATCCATAGTGCTAGAAACATTCTGACTTGCTGTGGTCTGAGCTCTTCATGACAGAAGTGCTCTATTATTTTTCCATGGTGAAAAAATGAATGAAAGCTAAAAGCTGGCATTTTCCAAGGGTGCTCTGACTCTAACGAGGAAAAGGATGCTGGGGTCAAATGACCCCAGCTAAGTGATTGTCTAGCCTCCTTGTGAAGACACCCAGAGTACGAGCTACCACCACTTCCCTTGGAAGTTGGTTCCAGATCCTAGCTGCCCTGACAGTGAAGTAGTGCCTCCTTATATGTAGCCTGAATCTACTCTCAATCAACTTATGGCCTCCGTCCCTTGTTACCCCCAGTAGTGCTCGGGAGAACAGGGACTCTCCCATTGCCTGCTGGTCCCCCTTGGTACGTTTGTATGTGGCCACCAGATCCCCTCAGCCTTCTCTTGTGGAGGCTGAACAGGTTCAGGTTCCATAGTCTCTCCCCACAGAGCCTGCCTGCTGCATCATGCAGGTGGACCTCTTCTCAACCATCTCCATGTTGTCCACACCCACCTGAAGTGCGGTGCTCAGAACTGGATGCAGTACTCCAACTGCAGCCTGACCAATGTTGCATAGAGAGGGAGGATCACCTCCTTGGACCTGCTAGTGATGCATCTATGGATGAATAACAAGGTGCGGTTAGCCTTCCTGACTGCATCCCCACATTGGCAGCCCATGTTCACCTTAGAATCAAGAGTGTTTCCAAGATCCTTCTCCGCCTCTAATGCTGTCATAGTCAACTGAAAAATTCCTTATCCACCACAACCCCAAAATATAAAATCATGGAATTAACAAGAGATACAACTGTAAAACGTCAGAGATCAGTCACATAGCTTCTGTCATAGACTACTTTCTTTGCTTTAGCTGTACATTGTTTAGCTTGCATCTCAGCTACTTGGAGCATGGACCTTGTCCTTACATTTCTCTGTACAATAACTAATATACTGTAAACATTATACACAATGGCTAAGTACAGACAGTCAAAAAACAGGGGATGAATCAATTCAATCTTTACAGGTCAGTCTAAATTGCATATAGATTGGACCAAGAAGCAAGTAAACAGAAATGTAGTCACTTGCCTACAGAGATTGGCTCAGCCCAGAAGCTGGGGGGCGCTACAGCATGCCTCTCAGCCACTGTTGAAGGGGAAGGAGGACAAAAGCCTTCCAAGGCTTTCTCCTCTCCCTGCTTAAGCAGAGGGGGTATGGGCCAGGCCTAGGGCCAGCATGCTGAGGCCTGGGAGAGGAAGGCTTTAAATTCCCTGACCCACATGGGACCTTAGCCTGGATCTGTCTTAGCTGGATACCAGCTAAGACAGATTATTCCCTCCCCATCCCCACCACTCTGGGAGGGGGGGACACATCAAACCCCTCTTCGGCCTGCACAGGACCCCAGCCCCAGTCTGCCTGGGAGAGCAGCCCCTGCTAGGCTTATGGCCCATGCTCCCCACTTGATGGGAAGGCAGTCCCTGCCAGTTTTGCCCCCACCACAAGCAGAGAACACAACCATGTCCCAGAGAGCAGGCTGCAGTGGGGACGGAGGGGATTTAAACCACCTCCATGGCTGTACAAGACCACATCCTGGGCCTGCCTCAGGATGGAAACGGCAGCCCCTATCAGGCTCCCACCAACTACTCAAGCAGATAGTGGGGGACATGGCCACATCTCTGCTGGGGGCTCACAAGTTGAGGTGGGGAGGGAGCGGTTTTTAAACCCTGTCTGGCCCTGAACCCCAGCTGGAGTTTGCCTGAGAGGGGCAGCCCCTGCCAGGCAAATCTGATTGGTTGCACAGCTTCCTCGTTTGTGTTGACAAACTCTACCTAATGCAAGATGTTTATGGAGAGGCATTGCTGGATCTAGTTCTGGACAAAGGGAATGGATCTGTTGAGTGATCTAAGGATTGATGGGAAGCTTGATGACAGTGACAGTGACAGTGACCATGATCTGGTCACTTTCTCTGTCCAACACAAGGCAGGCAAATCTTTCAGTAAAACAGAAATCCTCAACTTTGGGAAGGCTGACATTCACAAATTCAGTAGATTGGTTAGTCAGGCATTAAGAGACCATGGCCCCTTTGAAAGGGGAGTCAATGAGGAATGGCTGTTTCTTAAGAAGATAATCTTTGAAGTACAAGGAAAATCCATTCTGTCCTGCAGGCTGGGAAATCCCTTTTACTTAATAGGAAACTTTTGGACCTCTTGAAATTAGAGAAAAACCTACACCAGATGGAAAAAAACAGGAACACTATCCCACAACTGTAGAAAACAGACCAGAAAAGCCAAGGCAAAAACCAAACTCAGGCTAGCCACAGGTATCAAGGACAGCAAAAAGTAGTTCTTCAGATATGTGGAAAGTCAAAGAAAGAACAAAAGGCAACATTGGACCCCTGCTAAATCAGATGGAGCAGCTAACGTTTGACGCAAGTTAATCATTTAGGAGATTAATGCTCAGTAAAAGGCCAGTCTTCCACCTGCCCAACAGGGTTACCCAGTTGGACAGGACACAAAGCATCCAGGGGGTGAGAGATGGGCCCAAAACTGACAGATCAAGTGAGAGAACACCTCAAGAGGCTTGACATCCAGAAGTCCACAGGCCTGGGTGGAATGCACCCAAGAGTCCTGAAGGAGCTAGTAGACATTGTAACACACCTTACAGCAAAGATATCTGAGAACTCATGGTGCTCAGGAGAGGTACCAGAAGACTTGAGAAAAACCAAGGTAGTCCCAATCTTCAAGAAAGGAAGGAAGGAAGGAAGATCCAGGGAATTACGGGCCAATCAGCTTGACATCCATCCCTGGGAAGATCCTGAAGAAAAATCAAAGGTTCCAACAGCAACAGGCTAAACGGAAGACAACTTTCTAAGAACTTCCAGCTAGCATGGCTTTGTTGCTGGAAGGTCTTGCCTGACCAACCTCATCTCCTTCTATGACCAGGTGACACTGCCTAGACAAGGGAGAGGAAGTTGATGGCATATCTGGATTTCAAAAAAGTCTTTGACTTGATCTCCCATAATGTCCTCATGGTTAAGTTGGGGAACTGTGGCCTCGACCATCTCATGGTCCGATGGCTTGGGAACTGGCTCTGAGATCAGGCCCAAAGAGTATTAGTTGATGGAAGCAAATCAACTTGGCACAAGACAACTAGTAATGTCCCTCACAGCTCAGTACTCAGACCAGTACTCTTCAATATCTTCATTACCGATCTGGATTCATGTGTCAGATGTGGACTGGTAAAGTTCATGGACAACACTGAACTATGGGGAAGGGCAGTCACACTGGGAGATGGCTGGGGATACAAGCCAACCAGGACATGCTCACAAGGTGGACAGACCAAAACCTGATGGCATTCAACGTAGAGAAGTGCATGGTGCTCCACCTTGGGAGGAAAAACCAGTATCATACTTATAGGCTTGGCATTGCTATGCTTGCTAACACAATGACCAAAAGACACTTGGGGGTCCTGAGTGACCACAAGATGAATATGAGCCACCAATGCAATGCCATAGCCAGTGAAGCAAACCAAACCCTGGCATGCATCCACTGATGCATTTCAAGCAAAACCAGGGACACCATCCTCCCACTTTACTTGGCCATTTTGAGGCTGCAGCTAGAGTAGAATATCCAGTTCTAGGCCCCCCACTTCAAGAGGGATATGGATAAGATCAGGAGTCCAAAGGAGAGTCACTCACAAGATCAAAGGCCAAGACAGCAAGCGTGACAAGGAGAGGCTAAGGGACATGGGACTCTTCGGCCTGGAGAAGAGAAGGCTCAGGGAAGACTGCACTTCAGAAGGGATGTGGATAGCATCAAGAGGGTTCAGAGGAGGACCACTCACATGAGCAGGGGGCAGCAGGGTGGGCTCTATGAGGAGAGGCTATAGGATCTAAACCTGTTCAGCTTCCACAAAAGAAGGCTGAGAGGGGATGTGGTGGCCGGTTACAAACTTGCCAAAGGGGACCAGCAGGCAATGGGATAGTCCCTGTTCCCCTAAGCACTACCGGGAGTAACAAAGAACAACAGCCATAAATTGACAGAGTAGATTCAGGCTACACATCAGGAAGCACTACTTCACAGTCAGGGCAGCTAGGAGCTGGAACCAACTTCCAAGGAAAGTGGTCTCACTCCTACCCTGGGAGTCTTCAAAAGGAGGCTAGACAATCACCTGACTAGGGTTATTTGACCCCAGCTTTCCTTCTTCCCTGCCCATGGCAGGGGGTCAGACTTTATCAAGTCTTTATCTGTTCAGGTCCCTTCCAACCCTACCAACTCTGAAACTTTGTGGCAGCCTAAGGGGTGGGGGTGCACCAGGAACTGGGGGAACAGTTGTTCACCAGGGCTCCCCAGGGATAACAAGGTCTAACAGTCACAAACTTCTGGAAGGCTGATTTAGACTGGACATGAGGAAAAAATTCTCTACAGTTTGAGTGTCCAGAGTCAGGAACAGACTCCCCCCCAGAGGTGGTGCAACTACCTACTCTGGACTCTTTCAAAAAGAGTTAAATGATTACCTTGATGGGATCATTTCACCCCAGCAGAATTCTTGCCTAAGGCAGGGGGGCTGGACTCAAATCTCACAAGGTCCCTTTCAGTCCCTAATATCTATGAATGTAGGGAGCAGTGGCATGGGGCCAACTCTGCTCCATGGGAGCACAGCCCAGGACTGCAGAGCATCCTGGGATGCTGGAGGAACTGAGAGTTCATTTGAAGTGGCAAGGGATCTGAGACAGAAGTTCCATAAACCTGTTTAAATTAAATCAGTTCAGTCTGATGCTACATCTAACCAGGTTTATCATAAACCAATTTTGGCCATTTTGAAACTGGTCTAAGTGCACTGAACTTTTGTTGTGTTACAGGTTTAAACTATTTTCTGATCACTTATACCAATTTATGTGCAACTTCTGTCCCTACTCTGTAAGTCCTAACCACTGTTTCAAAGGACAAGGGTAAATTATTCTAGTTATTCTGAGCTTTACTATATTAATTCTTCAGGAAACCGAAACAAGATGGAGGAACTGATTGTTTGGCTTAACTGATTCTTGTTCAACTTCAGGAGGGAAATGCATATTTAGAATATGTATTTGGAAGTCTCTTCAAGAGCATTTTAAAAAACAATGCTGTTTAACTACTGTACTATCTTTCCACAGTCTGTGGCAAAAAAATTACTAAATTACATGGCATGCAATATTTTATATTTAAACCTAGGCAGTTTTTCATGAGCTGCATAATAGTAAAATTAACAACTGCACACCTTTCTGGGGTCACCTGACCTCAGCAGTCTTTCCTGCCCAAGTGCAGGGGGACTAGACTTGATGATCTTGAGGTCCCTTCCAGCCCCTAATAACTATGAATCAGAATGAACTAAACGCCTTCACTAAGAATGAACTGGAACCAAAGCCACAACTTCTTGTGCAGAATTAGTATCAAGACTCATTTATTTGACTTTAAGAAAATAACTAAGATGAATATGGAATCCTCATGGAAGTCAAGTTTTCCAGGACTGCATACTAAGTTGGCATCAACTATTACTACTGAGCCTTTGATCTACTTTTCAGTGGCTGTGCACGTGGAGTAAATCAGCACAGCCCCAAAAGAAACTAAAGCAGCAGGTAGTCAAAGACACATGACTCACAGTACAAAAATGAAATTCAGCACCACCAGTTTAATAAGATTTCCGATTTTTAAAATGTCAGTTCTCTCTCTCACTCACACGCACACTTCTTGTATAAGTAAATACCATGCTGATTGCACACAGGGAAATGTGAAAGTGCAGACCTGATAAGGTCACCATAATGTTCTAACACACTGCCACCTTGTGGCAATTTTAGAATGATAGATCAGGCAAACTGCAGCTATGCTGTACACGTACTACATTCAAATGGCACTTTAACATGTACATTTTGACTTGTCAAACCACAAAATAATATACTATTAGTTCCCAGCTACCAAACAAATTAACAAAAATCAGAACAAATCCTCTTGCAAATCTCAGATGGGTTTGAGATTTAAAGATAAGCATAGAAGTCTGTTTTTGATCCATCTATAATTATATGCAATATGTTTCTTCTTAACGTTGACTGCCAGGATCTGCATTAAATATTACTTCTCTTCACACCTATAGCGTATGTGAACTCTTCTTGTAATATTATTACAGACATGACTGGTAGCATTACATATGGAACTTCTCTAACACTTCCCAACTTAAACTGTGTGATTGTGTTTGGACTGAAATTTTTTCTTAGAAGTATCCTCCCGAGGCTCTTTTTTTTATATATTTCAGCCAAACCAGTTTCAAGCATTTCTGAACAGCAACAGGAGAAAATATTTTGTTCAAGTTTTCATGTTCTGAAGCAGAGTTTTGAAAGTTGTCAAGAGATAGACCTTTGAGACATGCTTTTGGCAGTCCTCAAGAAAATCCACACATTTGGATACTCATGATAGCTGCCAAAGAAGTCTTTTGCAAAAAACATGACTTTTTCCATTTTCAGAGACTACTTAAAAACTGTTGCAACTGAAGTCTCCAGAGATTGTTTGTAGTTAAAGACAAGAGACAACTTTCCCTGCAACTGCACGTCTGAGTTGCTACTGGGTCATGTTGGGTCTACCTCCACAGTTAGTTGAGGGAGGACAATTGACTCTGTGCACTCAGTGATGCTCCTACTGGTCCCAAGCTGGAAAGAGGAGGAACCTATCCAGTTTGAATGCAAAGCAGATAAGAGCCAGCCAACACATGAAAGGTAGAGTAAATTAGAACAAGCTAAAAGTTGCACTCCTGCTCAGAGGATGAGCAGAAACTTCTCTCTCAGTTTTCTCAATCACCCCCACTTGCTCTTTGAGTGTAGAGTTCCTACCTCCCATCTTCTCAGTATCCCCAAGGGACAAAACCCAATCAAAATTAATCCTTGCCATTAACTCACTTAGTTACTTAAATCTTACCTAAATTTTTAACCATTTAGACCAGCAGTGCTCATAGTTTTGGCTCCATGGGCCAGATGAATGGCACTGTGCTGATCCACACACAAGATCAGACCCCATGCTGCCTCTGGTAGTTCTGCACCATCTTCACCTGGCCAGGATCCAGCTCTGGGGCCCCACAGTGCCTCCCCCATACCACTCCCCAGCCTCAGCATGCTGAGATTGGGCTCTGCATCACCCCGCATGCCCTATCTAAGACAGAGTCATAGCCCTAAGGTCTCCCTATGGGTCTATAAAGGGGCTGGCTCTGGCCTGCAGGTTGCGGGCCTGAGCACCTGTGATTTAGACCAATATTTTCCTGACTGAACATCTACTGATGGCTGATCTCCTCTTCCCTTCTCTTCTCCTGTTCCTAAATTATCCATGGAGTTTGCAAGAATAGATTCATCTTGCCCATGCTCTCAAACCACTGAAACCAGGGGAATACATTTGCTTACTGTATTCTGTCATGTACCTTAGTTGGTCCAGTAGCAGAGATGTAGCAAGCTCCTTAGGTACAATGGATGGGTCAACAACCTTACCTCAGCTTCCCACATTCTGGCAATGGTAGCTGCTGCAGCCTGGACTCAGGATGCTGCAGCTGGTATACAGTCTCCCGACACACCAACTCCAGCACTCCATGGTATAGGCTCAACAGGGGCTGCCAAATCTAGTGCCTCCTCTAAAAACTGGTGCTGTGTGCACCCACCCCCAGAGACACTACTGACTAGTAGCAAATAAAAACAGGTCTTTGAATTGTAAGAGGTGCTCAGGCAGATTCAGAAGATGTGTATCACAAATTTGCAGGAACATTTCTCTTAAACAAAAGAAGAAACTATGATCTTTTCCTAGCCTTAATCAACCGCTGTCCTCAGCCTCCAATTGAATGTGCCCATTCATACTTGCTATTAAGGTGGAGTGCTCCCAACCACATAGCACTGCAGATCAAGATATGGATCAGCTAACACTGCTGTCTACAACTGTTTATGTTCTGGCATATTAAGAAAAGAAAAAAGTGCCACTGAAGGTCAATAAAAAGTTTAGTTCCTACATCTGTTTTAAAAAATGGTTTAAGATGATGTTGCGTCTTCTGACCATCTTCACCAGCCAAGCATACAGCAATCCAAAGCACGCTTTTTAAAAGCACTCTATCAGTTGCAAAAAGCTACCACATTATCAAGATGTCTCCAAACCAGTATCTTCCTCCAACCTTCTTACCTCCACATAAAGCTACTAAAAATGTCTTTCCTGGACAAGTTCACCCAGTTAAGCTCCCAGCAGCCAATCCTACTTGCAAAGTTCCAACTCAACCTAAGACTGTACTATTGTCTGGGCTATCTAAGGGCATTGTAGCATATTACATTTTGGACATCTTTTATTGATGATTAGGGGTATCAAAGATACAACCTGTGAAGCACCATCACCGAGTCCCTAGTGCTGCCCCTGGGCCCAAGTTGATCCACATGGTGAATATAGGACCAGTCCCATGTGCAAGACCCAGTACACACACTGCATGTGGCTCCCATTCCAGGATCCACACTACATGCTGGGGTGGTCACCGCAGGTCTGGAACTAAGTGAACATGCCACCCCTTCTAACCAGTCTTTGATTTGCAGACTATCTGGGTCAGGCACTGTCCACACTGCAAATCCTGGATTGAGCACCGGGGTGCTAGATCCCACTGATGGACTGGCTCTCACCACTCATGCACCCTGCATGACCAAAGAAGTTGAACACCTCTGATTTAGATCAGAGGAAACATTACTATGAGTTAGTTTTCTGAGCAGTAGCATGGTACAAAGCTTGCTATGATCTCAGCCCTCTGAAAGGGCTGGAGCTGGCTGTGTATACAGTAAACAGCTGATTGTCAGTCCTAGTAGGGATGTATATCATTACAAAACTCTTATAATTATATCTGTTAAGTATCTAACCAACAACACATACCTATGAGTCAAGTTGAGAAGTTGTACTGTGCCAGTGCAATGGTACAGACAGGTCAAGGTGAGAGACACACTACACTGCCATGCTCAGTAGCACTGGTAAACCATGTGATAATTCACACAATGTAGTTTGAAAATCTGATACAAGTAACTGCATCCTAACAAACTGAACACTTGAGCACAATCCTGTGCTTCAAAAAATAAGTTAACTGCTAAATGTTAACTAATGCATTAACTGTGTAAATGTAATTTTAGTTTAACCATTTAACCTTTCACATCCTTAAGTCCTAGCCTCTCTGTGTCTCCAGATCCAGTACAAGACTCCAGTCTGGTGCAAGGGCTGGGACCAACTAACAACCAACTACCAGTCCCAGCCCCTCCACTGCACTGAAGTCTTGAACTGGCTCCAGAGTCAGTTCCAACCCTCCCACCACAATGCATTTGCCTGCTTGAATGTGCAGATGCTCAAGTGCAGTTAATACAACCTAAGGATAACATGTGACAAGGCTCTCAGGCTAAAAACAATTGAGGCATTTGAGGCCATTTTGATTGTTTCAGTTAAAACCTGGGACAAAGCAAGTTACACATTCAATTTATCCCCCCTACCCGCCTCCCGCAATGAAAGGCAATTAACCTGAATTAACACTTTTTCCTGGCACAACAGCAGGTATATCAGATACTTAACAGGTACTTAACATGGAATAATAGATGTATACATCTGTAGGATCCCAGGATAAAAGAAACCAAAAATCTGTTTTTACCCTAAAGTAGCTCAGTCTCCATAATCCTCACTGATTTGATACTCACTTGATGGGGGGAAAAAACATCTTATACTGATTGATTTAGGCTGAAATTTATTAGAAAAAAAAGTTTATTTAAAAGTTATATCTATTTTTAAATTTAAAAGGATTGCTTCCCCACTTGACTTCATTCTTCCTTCAAATCTTTCAGTTATTATTTATTTTATTTTTAAAATCATCCTATTGCTTCACATTTTCCCTGCATCATTTTTTTCCAGAACGCATTCAATTATATGCCAATAGTTTTATGTTCACTTCATGGTTCTTAGAGTCCGTCTAAAAATGCTTAGTTCAACCCTCCTCTCCCTTCTATCCCAGGGGAACAACACGGTTTCAAAACAAAAAAGAACCTTGTCTGTTTTAAGTTAAAAATCAGGCATTCCTTCCTTAATTCATTTTATCGTGTTTCACTATAGCAACGTACTCAGTTCAGAGCACCTCTCACAAAACATATTACTTCTTGCAATATATTGCAATAGAGAAGAACACAAGAGAGAATATAACATTGCCCATGAAGTGACACTGTCATTCATGCTCATGATGCCAGCATTAAATTTATCACTTTTACTTTGCTTTGTGCTCATGTTGTGAATAACCCCGAGCCATTTCTTTGAAGGCCTAATAAATGGCCTCGAGCCATCCTTCCAAGACAGAATACACAGCGAGACTGGAAGGTTGT
>JAGPOW010001296.1:101988695-102050969 GCA_030014935.1 Caiman crocodilus
GACCCCAGCACTTGTTTCCTGCCATTGGCAGGGGGTCAGACTAGATGGCCTGCTCTAGGCCCCTTCTGACCCTAGTTACTATGAAACTATGAATATATAGTACTAATGCTACAGAGGGAAGAAATAGAGGTAAATGGCCAGGGCTGACAAAAACACCGATTCTTCTGTTCTGTCAAAAAAGTCGATGTAGAAAATGTCTCTCTCAAATCCAAATAAAAACAGCTTTTTCACAGAAAGTAATTCTAACAAACAAAAAAAGTGTTTTACATTTATTCAACAGGAGAACTGTGTGGCGATTTTGACTGAAATATTCATTGCATCAGGCAGAGCAGGGCAGGTAAGAGAGAGGCAGATCATGTACTGCTGGAGGAAAAGAAAAGAAAAAAAACATTAAAGCCAGTAAATGAGGGAGATAGGAGGTGAAAGAACACAATGACAGTAAAAGGCACAGTAACAGGGAAGAAGAGAAGGAAAATGAAATCCATGGTCACTCCATAAGGCCCTAATGGCATGTTATCATATGAGAGCAATTAATTATGGTGTTTGAGAGACAGATCCCTCAATGTGAGAACTGCTCCACAGAAGAACAAAAAAAAGGAAGCAAGAAACCACAGCTCTGTAACCCCATGTGCAAAAGCAGCAGTGAGAGATACTTGTACCTAACACTGAACCTGAGAGTGATGCTGGAAGACCATTCAAAGAATAGGGATTAGCACAGAAAAAAGTCTCAGCTCTAGCCTCAAGGTCCTCCAACAGGCTGTTCCTCATACTTTGTCACATCTGGAGTGAATTCCTCAAACAAAATGTGTCTATTTGTTTTGATAAATAAAAGTTTACACACATCTGTAGAGAGATGTCTGTTGGATACCTTGTATAATACAGAAACCATCTGCACTAGAGGCAGTTACTAAGAGTATTTGATGTTGGAAAAGAGAGAGATTTGCATCAGTTGACCACCATCCAATGCTGATCAAGCATCCTTCAAGTGCCAGTAACAAAGAGAGAGAGTTAGGACACGTCAATATCGTATCTTAAAAATATCCTTTCCTTTGTTATTCTCCACAGCAGTAACATACGTTTACTTGGAGGCTGGAGAAAAGTCTCATCCAGCTATGCCAAAAAGAGAAGGACCTTCTGCTCTCTCCTTCACCAGTATTTTTGCTGGTACTCCTCTCCTGCCACATTATCTGCCATGGTACTACCCCCTGGCAATGATGGTAGAGTAAAGAACAAGAGGCACCAACTTCAGTCTCTGTGGCTCAAATCCTATTTAGCCTAAAGGCATCCAAGAGCTACTTGGGTGGATTTTAGATTCTGTTTCCACCTGCATGGATAGATTTCAGACTTTTCTGACTATGCTCAACAGAACCACCGTGGGAACATACATTCTGTGGTAATGCAGTACAATGCTAGTCAAAGCGGGGAAAAAAAAGAACATAACTACCAGAATGGAGGGGAGACACAAGAGGAGGACCCCCACTTGCTTACAGCCCAACAGCCCTACATGATTAGGGCTTTTGACCAAGGAGTGGGATATCCAGTTCTCAGTAATGCATCTGGGTAAGCAGGGCCCTAGCTGCACATGCCTAGAGAGGATGAAGTCCCCCAAGGAGACAGCCACAGCAGACTGAAGAGGAAATATTATTTATTCTTATATACTTTGGACAAAGTGGATTCTACTAGTTCCCTTACATTCAATCCCCTTGTGATTCACATCATCAGCTTTTCCACAATGATCACTTCAGGGTTTGAAAAAATGACCATAAAGAAGTACCTCAGGGAAAAGGGCTGTTTGAAAGCCACCACAGACTGCAATCTTCCAGACCTACTAAAAGAGCTCCCAAAGTTTGGCTGCAAAGAAGTGGAACTATGTGGGTGTGGACACAGAGACACTTGGGAGACCTTTCCAAAAGGAGAATGGTTCAAAAGGGCAGCAGCTGGTACGTTCTAATTCTTATGTGCAAATAAGCTAGGGTTACCATAAGTCTGGGTTTTCCCAGACATGTCCTCTTTTCGAGGCCTCCCATCTCTATCTCCATGTTTTATAACATATCAACAAATGACCAGGACTTTGCTCTGCTCAGCACTGAAGTTTTTCCCAGAACTTCCCAGCTTGCCCTAGGAAGGAGCTGCTTGGGGCTGGGGGGAGGGCAATGGGAGGCAGCACGTGGCCAGCATTCCAGGTAGGATGGTGGAAGCAGCCCCAGCAACTGCATGTAGGCAAGTCTATGAGGAGTGAGGGCTAGAGGAACAGGGCTCAGGGACTGTCCAGAGAAGGAAAAGTGGGCCCTTTTCAGGCAGCAGGCAGCTGTATGGCCCAGCACCCTCGCTTTCGGGGCAGGGCAGCCTGGAGATGCTGCAGGGCTGTGGGAAGCAGAGGGCTGGAGGCTGGGAGTGAGGCACCAGCAGGGCTGATGTGGGGTTTGTGGGTCAAGAGCATGGGGTACAGGCAGTGGCAGGGGGGGCTGAAGGTCAGCAGAGAGGATCAGCAGGGATGGGATGAACTGTGGGTTGGGAGTGAGGGGCAAAAGCATGATCTAAGGGTAAGGGTACTGTGGGTCAGGAGCGAGGGGCAGCAGCAGGGCTGGGAGTGCAGGCTATAGCTTGGGAGTAAGGGGCAGGGCATGGGCATATCACTGTTGCCCTCACCCTCTACAATCATATTACCTCCCCACTTCCCACTAGGAGTTCTCTTTTTTGAAATTGGAGATATGGTAACCCTAAGCAAACCACTCCATCTTCAACACGCCTTCAATTAAGTCCACTATACGTACAACTCAAGGGAAACAAAAAGAAGGGGAAAAAAGGATTCTCATCTTCTATGCCAGGGTAATCACATAAAGAAAAGTAGTTCATACTTTTATAGTTTGCTTGCACAGCAAACAAACAAACCCTCATCCACAAGAAGAGGCAAATGGCTACACTATGGACGCAGAATTAAAACAGAAGTGATAAATTTTGTCCCATCTGGGCACCGAAAGTGGTCTATAGCCATGACCAGACAAGTGAATAGATGCAGACTGCTTTAAAAATGGTAGATAAGGCAAAATCTGACCCCTCACTTCATGAGGGTTCAGATGAAAGTTTCAAAACACAGCATCTTCTGTAACTTCTGCCTGCACTGCCTTCCAGTCTTTTGCTCTTTTCATAATGGGAGCAGGGAAAGTGAGCAGAGGGAGTTCAGTCTGGGGTTTATTCAGCCCACACTGGAGGCTGAGGTGGGTTTGTTGGAACCCCCTACCTCTAAAAGGTGGGGGGCTCCAATTCACCCACCCACCCTCCAGAGCTGGCTCAGGAACCCCCTAGAACAAGCTCCCTCTGCTCCCTTCCCCCTGCTCCCATTCTTAAAAACAGACAGGCTTGGAGGGAGAAGGGGCCACTGCAAAGGAAAATAGGCCGCAGGCAGCCAGAAGCTAGATTCCTTTCACCTGGAACCAACAGCAAACTTCTGTTTGATCCAGGGGGATCGTTGCAACTCAGAACACTTCCTGCAAAGTGATCTCAGTTACAGTGGGGAGCTGCACTTCTGTCTGTGCCTACAGTCAAGCCAGGAACATATAACAACAAGTGAAAAGGCACAGGAAAACAGTAAGCAAAACAGAACTTAACATTAATTTTATTCTGAATCATTCATCAAGTTCTGTTGAAGATTTCCTGGGGAAACCCCCCGTCCCCGTAATTGTAGAAAATTTGGGGGAAAGAAGAGGGGAGATGGGGAAGTAGTGACATAAAGACTTTTTCAAAAATAAATAAAATAAAAGCAAGTTAATCAAGCTAGCACAGATGGCATTTTTTTCTGCTCATGTTCATTTGGCAACCGCTGATCCTTCCAGATCATGGTGTATGCATTAGAGGCCACCCAAGCCTTTGATGCATAAATCTAGGCAGGAGTTTTTAGAGGAGCGGAGGCTGCCCAGACCTTCCTTTCGGCCACTGCGACAGAATCCAAAGGCAAAACTGAGTCCACGTTTGGTGCCTCTCTGGCTGTATCTGTATAAGAATCCAGGAATTGAACCCAGGTCTCCTGCGTACCAGATAAGGATTCTACCACCAAACCGCAGGGGATTCCTCTGCTCCTGTAGGCAGGTAGAAAAAGAAAGGAAGAATCAACTGAGGTAGGGAGGGAAATGCTTGGCAGTTGGAATCGGGACATCTCTTTCCTGCTGCAGAGTAAGGATTACAGAAAATGAAATGGAGTTCCTCAACACTCCTAACTGCCCAACAGACCGTGTTTATGAATTCTATTAACCTAATCCTCAATAAAATCAATTTCCATTCACTGATCTTTAGACTGTTTTTCATAAAGTGTTGTTTCAACTGGGATTTATGAAGATAACATCAAAATAGTCTCTCTCATAGATTTCATAGACATTAGGGCTAGAAGGGACCTCAGAAGATCAAGTCCAGCTCCTTGCTTTTTGAAAAAGAAAAAGTTCCTGCCACTAGAAATCAGGAAAATAAGGGACAGCACACAAGCTATGTAATAGCTTGTTACTATAAAGGAGGAACATCTTAAAGGAAACAATGCCTACTATTAATAAGTAAATGTTGTTCCCTCTTAGATGCATTTGTTAAGTATTTTTGCCTCCACCTGCCTGGCAAATTGAAAGGGTCAGCCAACAACAGTAACACCAACAACAAAAACTGATCAAATTTGTTATGAAAGAACAATTAGAAGATGTGGGAAAGATGAATCCAAAAGTGGTCAGATTCATAGGGTTATAGGAAAGTAGGGCTAGAAGGAACATCTATTCCAGCCTCCTGCTCAAGGCAGGATCACAGTGATAATCAAGTATCTGTCTAACTTGCTCTTGAAAACTCCCAAGGATGGAGATTCCACAGTTTCTCTAGGTAGCCTGTCCCAATGCTAGACAGCTTTGTAGTCAGAAAAGGTGCTTATGCTCATGTAAGTAATTACAGCATGTCAGAGCACACTCGATTAATCAAGTCTGCTGGAGTATGGCAATTACCATGTTTCAGTAGACTCTAGCATCACATGTATCAGTTTCCCTGTACTGAAAAATGGTGGTGGGGGTGCTTTAACTAAAGCTTATTCAATGAGCTTTAGTTAAAGAGCCCCGCTGCTATTTTTCAGCACAGGGATGCTGATACACATGACACCTTGGATGCTTTAATTAGAACAGCTCTTGTAGCTGCTCTCATTAAAGCATGCCCCAATCAAGAGCATATGTATAACTCAAAGTTCCTCCGAATCTCCAACGTAAAATTTTCCCTGCTGAAGCTTGAGGCCATTGCTGCTAATTCTGTCCCCTACAACCACAGAGAAAAGCCAAAATTCATCCTCTATAACTGCCATTCAGGTATTTGAAGATTATTAAATCCCCCGCAGTATTCTCTTTTTCAGACTAAATAACCCCAGTTCTTTTGGTCTGTCCTCATAAATCCTGCCTCTAAGGGCCCTAATGATTTTTATTGGTTTACACTGGACCCTTTCTACATCCTTCTTGAGCATAGGGCCCAAAACAAGGCACAATACTTTGGGCCTCAATCCCAAACAGAGTGAAAGAATCACTTCCCTTGATTTGCAAGTGACACTCCTATTAATATAATAAATCAGTATGCTGATCTGTACAGATCAGAGAATTGACTGATGGATGACAGATGCTTGCTATTTTTTTTTTTTAGCAAATGAACTTGGTATAAATGGTGACATTTTCTCAAAAGACTCCTTAATTTATTTCCAAGAACCCAGGTGTTTTGTTCACCATGAAAAAGACATGGAAAATAGGGATTTTCTCCTTGAAAGGAAAAAAAAATCCAGGAAATGGCAGGTTTCCCTTTACAGGCTGGCAGAGTTCCAGTCTGCAAGCAGCTGCTTGAGAATAGCTGGAGCAGGATGCAGGGGGTGCCACGTTTATGTGCACACACACATATGCATGGGGCAACTAGGCTAGGGTGCTGGACAGCAGCTCCCACAGCTCCCTTCAGATAAGTCTATGGGGGTGGGGAAAATGTGCATAGGTGACATATCGGTGAGGGGGGTATAGGCAATGTGTGTGTGTGTGCAGCAGGAGAGGCACAAGCCCCCCCACCAGATTTCTGCACCCAGTGGGGCACAGGACTGCAGCTGGGCTGGACCAGTTCTGGGACAGACCAATTTTAGGCAGGAACCACCTCTGTGGTCCAGCAAGAAGGACCTGGTGCAAGAGGAAGTGTTGTGCTGCCACAACCTGCCAAGGTGAGGCACCCCTACACCTGCCTGGCAGCAGGGGAAGACAACTCTATGCTGCCACCACAGCACCTCAACTTGGCAGCCATGATGCCGTGTTCCATCCCACACTGGTTCCTGTCTACTGGGCTGTGGACACAGCTCCTGCCTATAGCTGACCTGACTCAGTTGCAGCCTTCTGCCCTGCTGTGGGGGCAGAAATTAAGGGGGGGCAGAAGTATCCCCCTGACATTGCCTGTGCTCCCCCTGCCCTCCATGCATCACCTGTGCCCACACGTCCACTCCATTTCTTACACACTGGGGGGGTTGGGACTTGGGGACAGTGGATTGGAAGTGAGGAGCACCAACAGGGCGAGTGGGCTGTGGGTCAGGAGTGAGGGACTGGCAGGGCTGGGTGGGGGGTTGTGGATTGGGCATGAGGGGCAATGGCATGGGCAGGACACTGGCATCTCAGGCTTGCTCAGTGCCACAAAGCACTAGGAGGGAGGGACAGCCACAGCTGGACCCATGTCCTGGTGAACAAAGGGGACAGGGGAGCTCTGATTTCCATGATAAAAAAATAAAATCAAATGACAAAATATGTAGGTATAGAGAATTTATTTTATTATAAATATGACTGAGGCACTTGTAGGCTTCCAAATTACTTTGAAAATTGTAATCGAAGGATATGGATTGGTGGGGGGGAGGGGGTCTAATCGCAAAATTTGCGATTTGTAAACAGTCAAATAACATGCAACTGGAGGCTGAGTAATAAGCAGGGATCCTGGTTCTCCATTTAAAAATCCCAAATTCTTTCACAAAAGCCACAGGTTCTCCAATTTAAAAAAAAACAAACCAAAGTCTGCAATTAAAATGAAATGCCACTATGCACACATATCAGTTGAACACTGTTCTACTGATATATTTACAATTTTAAAGTGATTTTTAATCCTACCAGTGCCTCAACCACTATAAAAAAAATATATTCTAAGTAGCTATACATGTTAGGTATTTGATTTTGGTTTTTATATTATGGAAAAATCAGAGCTCCCTCTGCCCTCTTTGCTCACTATGACTCAGGTGCAGGCTCCTCACTCCCAAGCTACAGCCCCCAGCCCTGCTGGTGCCCCTCACTTCTCACCCTCATCCCCCTGGGCCCTCCTGGTACCCCTCATTCCTCACTGCCAGCCCCACACTGCTTGCAGCCCTGCCAGAGGGAGCCCCCAGCTGCTAGGACTATGGGTCCAGGGACCCAAGTCTGCAGCCCCCCACCTGCAGGAGGTGGCATCTGCTATCACAGAGCAGAACACACAGCCCGGCTCCTCCTGCCCCACGGGTGGCACAGCCAGAATGAAGCCTGATGGGGTACAAGGACTGATGTGGGTTGTCCACTGCAGGCTCTGGCAGAGGGAAACTGGCTTCCTACTGCTGTGTACTTCCAGGGTGCGGCATGGGGGAGGCACATGGTCCCCAGATTTGTCCCCAGGGCAAGTGCAGGCTGCAGGCTACCCACCCTGGTGCCCTCTCCCCAGGGCCTCAATGACCTGGAAAACAAGAACTGGCATGGAAGGGCAAGGTGGGGTAGGAAAGCTCAGTGCTGCTGCTGGGAGCCCCGCACTGCTACAGCAAGGCATCCCCTGCCCACCCCACAGCAACATGACTCCACACTGTCACCCCTGCTGCTGCCAAGACGACAGGGGGTGCCTTGCCACAGCAAGATGGAGCTCAGTGGTGGCCTCAACTTTCCTGCCTGGCCTTGCTCTGCCCTGCTGCTCTGGGTTCTGTCCACTGGACCCCAGGGGTAGGGCAGGACAGCAAGGAGATGGAGCCCAGTAAGCAGCCCACCCTTGCCCCCACCCTGTTCACAAGCCTGGGGGCATGTGCCCTTCATACCCCCCCAAGGAGTGCATCCAGTGGTGGAGAGCCAGCTCAACCCTCCAGACAAGCCCCATACACCACGTGGGCTGGGCAGCAGCCCCAGTCCAACCCTGCCCAACTCCCTCCCTACGGGGACCTCTACCCCCACCCCCAGACTTACCTGGTACCTCCCCACCAGACTCACCTGTGGGAGCTGATCTCCAGGCTGCCTAGTAGCCATGTGCATGTGTAAGCACTCACATGCACATGGTGCCCCCCGCCTGATCACCCTCCTCCCAGCCCCTTGCAGGCTGGCAGAATTCCAGACTTCCAAAGAGCTCTTTGCAGAAGTGGAAAATCCACATGTTTCTCTGTTAAAATGGAAAATCCACATTTTTCCCCCCATTTTTCCATGGGAAACTGAAAATACAGATCCCCAAACATAAGAAACCCTCTTCTGAGCACTACATGCAGTTATCATGCATTATCTGTACAGAAGATTTTTTTTTGGGGGGGGGGGGGGTGAGAGAGAGAGAGAGAGAGAGAGAGAGAGAGAAAGGAAGAAATGGTTGTCGGTTTTGCTTTGTTTTATAAACCTCAACCCCAACACTTCACTAGATCCAAAGCACCACCTTCCAGGTCAACATCACATTCTGGGATAGGCATTTAGCAAAAGAAAGTATAGTGATGCAGACTGATTTTCCTTAATTCAATCTTAGAATAGACAGAAGTGGAATACAGCCTCTATACTCTGTGCAATCTGAGGCAGCAAGGACCCTGAACATTTTCTGAGGAGATAAAAAAAACGAGTCAGATAGTATTCTACATGATTTAGAATGAAGGGCAGACACTGTGATCCTACTATACATCTGGCACCAGTGACACTGGTAGTGGAGGTAGCAACTTGTGCATGCATATGGTTAAAGGGGAGTCTTTTTCAGTAGAGGACTAGTCAATCACTCCTTAAGCTGACACGCATGGTCAATTTTAACTCCATAGTCTTGACCCTGTTAAAAATCAGCTCCACCCCACAGTCAATGGACAAGATATGGTTGGCTTATCTCATTTACTGAAAATAACTACACCATAACTTTATCTGTGATCTCCATAAGTTTTATCCATGATTTCATTCCATTTATCTTCCCTGTATCAAAAAGAAATCCCAGGACTGGAAAATTTTTTCTAGAATCACTTTTCCAGACCACCAACTAGGGGTGCACCGATAGGTATTTTGGGGACCAATACCAATAGCCGATATTTAAGGAGGCATATCAGCCAATATTGATTCAACTTCTGATATGGCTGCATGCAGTTGGTAAGTGTTGTGCTGGACAGGGAGGGGGGAGAACACCCCCTGTGGTGCGGGAGGGGAGGAGATAGGGGCAGGGGCTACCCAGCCAGGGTAGGGAAGGGTGTGGGATGAAGCTGTAACTCATGGGGTGCTGCTCCCACTGCTGCGTGCTCCCCAGGAGGGCACAGGGGGGCGTGTGCCCCCTGGATCTGCACCGGGCAGGAGCACTGGAACCGGGGCTGCGCCAAGCTCTTCTCAGCAAGGGCTCCAGCCACCCCATATTTTGCTGTAGACCCCCCACCCCTGTAGCCCCACTCCTAGTACTGCCATCATCACACACCTGGCATAGCCCTGGCTCTTCCTAGCACATGGGTAGAGGTGGGGCACTAAGCCAGGGCTGTGCTGGGTGCACAGCAGTGGCACTGGGAGCAGTGCTATGGGAGGGCTACAGCAAAATTTGGGATGGCTGCAGCCCCCTCTGTAAACCCCGCCCCGAACCCAGCCCCCACCAAGAAGAGCCCGGTGCAGCCCCAGCTCCAGCCCACAGCTACAGTTCACCTGCCTACCCCACGCAGATCTGGGGTGCAGTGCACAGCAGTGGGAGCCACCCCCTCACTCCCTGATGAGCCACAACTCAGTCCTGTACCTCCAGTCAGCTGGACAGTGCCTGCACCTGAATCCTCCCTCACCATGGGGGGCATAAATCTGCATCCCTGTGCCCCTTGCCTTGTCCTCCCCTTCTACCACACCAGACTTACCAGCTGCACACAGCTCTCCAAGCTGCTGGGCTCTACTCACCAGCTACATGCTGCATTGCAGCTACATGAGCGCAGGGGCATTTACTGGCTAAATTAAATTGGCTGCATTACAATTCAGCCAATTTTCTTTATATTGATACCAATCCAATATCAGACTGATGTATTGGTGAACCTCTACCACCAACCAACAAGCAACTCCATTTCCCAGTACAGGTCATTCATCTACTTTAACAGCAATGTCCTCTAAATCCTTCATGGCAGTCCCGCAATAAACACATGCCCAAAAAGGGGGCCCACCATCTGTGGTTCACACAAATGGATCAAATTGCAGTGTAAAGTTAACAATTACTTTCTCCCTTTATAATTAGCAATTTTCCTTGAACACCCTTCCAAAAGCATTACAGACAGAAGCAGGAGGAACACCAGCCCACCTACTGTCAGTGCCAACCTAGTAAAGAGACACTTGGAGGGGCTGAATATGTTTAAGTCAGCAGGACTAGATGAACTCCATCCAAGGGTGCTGAAAGAATTAGCCAGTGTTATAGCAGAACCACTGGCATGACTGTTTGAACACTTGTGGTGCTCAGATGAGGTCCCAGAGGACTGGAAAAGGGCCAGTGTGTGATCCCTATTTTCAAGAAGTGAAGGAAGGAGGATCCAGATAACTATAGACCAGTTAGTCTCACCTCTATCCTTGGGAAAACCCTTGAAAAAATTATCAAGGATCACATTTGTAGGAGTCCAGCAGGTAATATAAAATGCTGAAGAGCAACCAGCACAGGTTCATAGCAAGGTTAGTTGATCCTGCTCAACTAACCTTGCTTCTTTCTATGACCAGGTCACTAAATCCTTAGATGTAGGAATTGAGGTATCCCATCCTATTCTCATAAACAAATTGAACAACTGTGCCATAAATGATTACACAGTCATGTGGGTTGCAAATTGGTTAAGGGCCATACCCAGAGAGTGGTGGTGGATGAATTGGTATCAGCCTGGAAAGAAGTGGGCAGTGGAATCCCCCAAGACTTGGTCCTTGGGCCATTGCTGTTCAATATCTTTATCAGCGACCTGAATGAGGGTGTGGAAAGCACTCTGACCAGATTTGCAGATGACACAAAACTATGGGGTGAAGTAAACACACTGATGGGAAGAAACTGAATCCAGGCAGACCTGGACAGATTAAAGAAGTGGGAGGAGAACAACAGGATGCAGCTCAACAAGGACAAGTGCAAGGTGTAAACTCCAAGATGAATATGATTTGTCAAATGTGACAGAGTAATTAGCAGAGCTAACCGCACTCTGTCATGCATTAGTAGGTGCATCACGAACAGGTCCAGGGAGGTGATGCTTACCCCCTATGTGGCACTGGTCAGGTCACAGCTGGACTACTATACCCAATTCTGGGCCTTGCAATTCAAGAAGGATGTGGACAACCTTGAGAGGGTCCAGAGGAGGGCCACTTGTATGGTTAGAGGCCTGCAGGGAAGGCCTGATAAGGAAAGGCTAAAGGAACCTGGACCTTTTCAGCCTCAGCAAGAGAAGGCTGAGGGGTATCTTGTGGCAGTATACAAATTCACCTGGGGGTGGGGGAGGGTGGCAGCAGGGAATAGGAGACGCTCTGTTTACCAGGGCACCCCTTGGAATAACCAGGAACAACGGCCACAAGCTGAGAGACAGTAGGATTTAGTTTGGACATCAGAAAGAACTTCTTCATGGTTAGGGTTGCCAGAATCTGGAACAGGTTTCCAAAGGAGGTGGTGCTCTCCCCTACCTTGGGGGGTCTTCAAAAAGAGACTGGTCAAGCACCTGTCTGGGGTCAGATGACCCCAACACTTTCTCCTGCCATTAGCTGCAGTTAAACAGGGTTTAATACCTATCACATTTCAACTATCGCCAGCATACTGTCTTCCAAGAGGTTTACGTAGATAAATAAAACCTTTGTGGGAATTGAAGAATCCAAATAATTATTAAAATAAAAAAAAACCCTCAAAAAGGTAGGTTGTGGTAGAGTTGGGGTGACATCATAACTGTGCTGTTCCAATAAAAAAAATGCGAGCAGCAAGGATGTTGTGGGTTGTATCTTTTACCAAGCCAACTACAGAGTTGGGAGAGCAAGAGAAATAAGCTTTCAGGTATAAAGTACCTTGAAATCTGAAGACTTCATATCCAAAAGCTTGGTTCTATCCCTCCAAACTCTTTGCCCACTGAAATATATCACCCACAAAGCCCTTGCCTCTTGCAAAGTCAGGTTGATTTCAAGTGTTATTCTTTTTTTGTATGGTGGTAGCACTTCAAGACTAACCTTAAATCTCCATTGTGCTTGGCAGGGGACAACACCGAGAAAACCAGTCTCTCCCCCAAATCACATGGAACAGTCCAAAATCCACATTAAAAAAACAAAACAATGGACAACCAACTACCAGAATTATTAACAGAATCAAAATCTGTAACAAATTCATGCATTTCTAAACAATATGCCTTGGTTCTAACACAACATGAGCCAGATACAGGAGTTGTTGGGTTAAATTTTTGGCCTGTAATTCAGGAGGTCAGATTAATTTATTAGTCTGAAGCCTAACTTCTCAGTCTTTGCAGAGCATTACTCCAGGCTAATTATTTACAGAAAAATTACTGGAAGACAATTTTAAAATAGCTTTTAAAATAAACTGGTTCAAGTCCTAACCAGCTCTCCAAGTAAGTTTTCACATATTGAGCTGAACAAAAACCTTGTTAAAAATTATCTCTGCTTCTACTTTGGAATGTGTATGATGTTAAAGTCTGTTATAAATCAACACATACCTTGTCAGTTATCTAAGTTTATTGAACTCAGTCCTCTCTCATATGCAAAGACATGCAGAAGGCAAACGAATTCTACTACAAGAGGTGGCTTTGCTTATCCACACACCCAAGATCAAACACTCAACATTCATCAACTCATTCTAGGTAATATTAATTGTATAAATTGGTTTCCTCTCTTGTAAGGATGTTATTTTAATCTGTGAACAGTTTGCAAACAAAACACACAATTCCTCCTGGTATTTCCCACACTATCTTATTTAGTAAAAGGAAAAGAATGTTTAATAACTCTCACAAATTGAACCATCTTTACAGAAAAAAATAATTCATCATATGAGCATTAAGTTATAGCTTTATTAACATGGAAAGAAATAGTGTCTGCACAAGTTTATATGCACAATTGCTTTGTACCAAATATACCCTTAAACTTTTCTGATAAAAGTATTTTATCAGATTTTTTATGATTAAAAAAAGTGAATGAATGCTGTATTCATTCTACCCAAAATGTTATTTCCCTGTAGGCTTTTGAAGTTAAAGAAAAACCTTACCTTAATCTCTCAAAACCTATGCTCCTCCCACAATTAAGAAATATGCAAAGATAAGCTGTCAAGAGCTTAATTTTAAAACTGTTCTAAATGATTACATTTACATTATCATTAACTTTCTAAATTATTCCACAGATACCAGATCTCATTGTCAAGGTTTGTCTGATGTTTAACATATATTTTTCCTGTCATACTATAATTTTATCCTCTTACATATTCCCTTTTACTATGCTTAGCAATTTTTCTCCCTCCTAAAGTGTTTTGCACCCTTCAGATCTTTTCAAATACATGTTTACATCTGGTCATCTTAGGCAAGCCAACCACATTTGAGTTTTTAGTATATTTCACTATTTTCTGAATACGTAGCTCCTGATATTTCAAACTCTTGCACTCTCCTAGTTTCTTTCTTGCAATGAATATTTGATTGTAAAAACTGATGTTAGGGTGGAAATATTCTACTGAATGAAAAGCTATGTTTTTCCTATATTTAACCTTTTGAGTTCCATTATTTATGTTTGCAGCATCTTGCTATTATGTACTATCTGTGAATTTCATTAACACTTTAGTCTCCTCCAGCTCATTAATCCAATATGGGTGCCTACTAGACCTCAGCAGATCCTCCTCCTCCAGCCACTTCTGCTGCACCACTCTAGGCAGCAGGTAGTGCAGGGAAGCAAAGGCAAACGTGGGGACACATGCCAGGCATCACACGCCCAGCCAAGTACAGGGAGAGCTGCTGCCAAGCAGCTCTAGCACCAGTGCGTGGGGCTCCAGCTCCTAGCCACCTTGTATTCACTCCGCCTGCCTGGTGCAAAGATGGCAGAAGTGGATGGAAGGCAGCTAGGAGCTGGAGCTGAAGCCCCTAGCTGGGCATGTGGTGTCCAGCCCATGTCACCACTTGCACTGCCATTCCCTGTGCTACCTGCTCCCTGAGCAACACAGCAGGGGCAGGAGGAGGAGGAGCCACTTATTTGAACTGCATTATCCTTCCCTTTTGCAACCCTTTGACAATTCCCCCTTTTCTTCATGGAATAAAACAAAGACCACTTGTTTTAAAAGTTTAAAGGTACTTTCCAAGCCCTCCTCCATTGCCTACTATCCATTTCTTCTACACAGTGAAGAACTTGATCCTTTTCTGTATTCTGCCAATGGTGTCAACCTTCCCCATTCTTTTGTTAATGTCTTGAACATACTTTTGCACAAACTCACTCTACCTTGCACACAAGACAAGCTCCTAGACAATCATCCATAAAGCGATCTTTCTTTAGCCTCCTTCAGATTCTCCCTAAGAACGCTGTCATAGGATCTTCAAAAAGTAGGGTTGGGAGGATCTCAGGAAATCATCTAGACCACCCCGCTGCTCATGGCAGAGTCATCCCTGACTAAATTAATCTGTCCAGCATCTGCTTAAAATGTTATTGAGAAGTCCCATGGATGGAGATTCCAAAAGTTCTTTGAAGTAGCCTGTTCCAATGCTTGACCACCCTCATAGTCAGCAAGTTCCTCCTAATCTGCAACTGTCTTTCTTTTCCTACTACATTTCCTCTGTGGCAGTTTCAGGCCTTTGCTCATAGTCCTGTTCACTACAGCCTTACAAAATAGCCTATTGCTATTCTTTTTATAATGTTTCTTCAGGTATTTGAAGATTTAGCAAATGCCCCTAAATTTTCTCTTCTCCAGATTCGACTATGCCGGTTCTCTCAGCCTTTCCGCACAAGTCATATTTTCCAATAATTTCTGTCACTCCTGCTGGACACTTTCCAATTGGTCCCCACCCTTCTTGGAAGTATGGAGCCCAACACTGAACACAGTACTCCAATGAGGCCTCACCAGTGCTGAATAGAACAGAAAAAAAAAATCACCTTCCTCAATTTGCAAGAAACATTTCTGTAAAAATAACCATATGCTGCATGCCTTTTTGCTAAAAAAAAAAAAAAAAGGGCACACTTTTGGCTCACATTCATTTTATGGTATACTGTAAATGAGGTTCTTCTCCGCAGTGCTGCAACCTAGCTATTCTTTAGCCTGTATCTGTGCAAGCAAATATTTTGTTTCAAGTGTGGGACTTTATACTTATTCTTGTTGAATTTAATCTAATTTTGGACCATTTCTCCAGATTACCCAGGCCATCTTGAATCCAGGCTCTACCCTCCAGAGTGTTCACAGTTCTACCCAACTTGGTGTCCAATTAGGAGTTAAATTTGCAGCCCCTCGCTCCCACCCAGCCTTTGCTCACCTTATCACTCCACCTGCAACAGCAGTTAGGGTCTCCACCGCCTCCCCCTCCTTTTACAGTTTCAAATTCCCGCCCTCACCTTAGGCAATGGCCAAGGAGCTACGGGCAAGGTCAGCTTGTATGTATATTGCAGTGGATGAGGGTATTCATTACTGTCCCATAACTGTCTCTCTTCCTAGTAAAATAAACAGTACATCTATATTGCAGCAGGGGTGTGTCCTAGCCACAGCATTCCAATGCAAAGCCTGGCAACTGACTCCCACATGCATACTCCAGACCAACAGCCACTGCTGAGATCTGAGTTTCCAGAGGACTTGAGTGACCACTGGGGTTAATCACAGACTATCTTAATTGACATATCTCTGACCTGGAATATGCATGTATAAGTGGGAAGGGCAGGCTCAGGAACAGGCTGATGAGGACACCACCTCCCACAAAATCCTCCTTGCACTCCCTGGTGTAGACATGGCCATCCTGTCAGAATCAGGGCTGCTTTTTATTTTCTTCTGTATTCAGTTATAACCTCTATTCTTCATGGCCCCACCAACAAAATGAGTTTTTTGTGCTACCAGGTTCATTTCCAAGGTCTCTTAACGTTCCTGCATACACATTTTCTGGGTTCTGAAGAAAAATGTAGCCCTGTATGTCTTAATTTCAAACATTGCTTCCCTAAAATCTAATGTTCTTCCACAGTTCCTTCCTGCACACTCTATGGCTCCCATGTGTAAATGGTCAGGATCCACCAGCTACAGAGCCATGCAAAGTGCAACTGGCTAATTTTATGAAAAGAAATATGGTGTACTAATCTCAAGAACTTCTGGCCTTAACATTTTGACTTCATCCCTGCATAAGTATTCCTAAACATGGTAGATAATAATGGAAAATTTAACTTTTTAATGGAAATATTGTCTGCAAACATCTCACTTAAACAGTGATGTTAAGAATTAGGAACTTCATTTCTAAATTATAAGGCATAGTTTAGATTTGCATTTTTGCAAGTATGGTAATGCTTAACTTTAAAGCTTTAAACATACCTGTAATATATACTCACAGCAAAGAAGGGAAACTTGATTAAGATGCATTACATTTTCCTACTGAACTATATTGTTCACAGGCCATTTTTTGAACATGACAGTGATAAATTTCTATTTTTTCTACCAAAAAACATTGTTGAATTATTTCCTTCATTGCAATGGTTGATGCCTTAAGGGAATCAAATTAAATGGCTGAGTCAGTCTGTAAAACAGCAGACCAATTCGCTTATATCACATTCCTATCCATGCACTGAATACTAAAAAGGAAAGAACAAAAACAAAAGGCAGACTAAATATCTGCCAACTGAAACATGACTTCGCACCATGCAAGATACATTGCTAACCTGCCCTCTTCAATGAACGAACTACATGAACAAATCATAAACAATAAGGTGATGTCTGTAGAATACTATGGATTAAGCTAATCTAATCAACAAATGTATAACCAACTAACAAGGGTATATTAATATGATGAACACGTCATGCTAAAATTATTTTTGCATTTCAAAATATAATAAAGCTATGCAAAAATCAGCATTCCAATAGTTTAATTTCCAAATTCTGTTTAATAGTCATCTCTTCCTTAGTCCTGAAACTTCAAGAAACAAAATACAAAAGCATTCTCATAGCATAAAATATGAAAGTTCAAAACACATTAGACATCATGTTATATCATATAAATAAGTATTTTTTTTCTTTTTGTTTGTGCATTAAAAAGAAAACAAGAAACTATTCTGCAGGTACTCCAAAATAGATTTCTCTCTCACAGACATGCACAGAGCTTGGCTTACTCAAACTGACTTACCAAAGCAGTACAAGAGTCAAGTGCATATGTTTTCACTAAAAAGAATTAACAAGTATAGCAATGCAAAACCATCTGGATAAGAAAGTATGATTGCATTATTATTATTATTTTTTTTTTGACAAATCATTATTTATTCATGCAATGGGACCCCACTGAGCTGTACTTTGAGAAGATATAGCAGGTGGAAGAATAAGATGAGGTAAAAGTAAAGCAAATCACCATATTTTCTTGCCTACAACATACCTCAGAATAAAATATGCACCTTATTTTTCAAAGGCAGAAAGAAGAAAAAAAGAATATATATTTCCCTGCAATGAGCAACTGAGTAACAATAGCTAGTAGGGGTGCACCAATAAAGATTTTCTTGGCCAATACCAATAGCCAATTATTAACCAAACACATCAGCCAATACCAATCTGATAGGTGATTTACAAGAATGCAGACTGGCCACTTGGAGAACAGTCTCCTGTGTGGAGGGGGGAGGTGTGAAGGGGATTGTGGGAGTAGGAGATTGAGGCTCCCACACAAAGGGAGGGAATGAGGCAGGGAGCACTGCCTAGCCACAGTGGTGAATGGGACCCTGCAGCCAGGAGTGGGACAGAGCCTCAGGCAGCTTTTCCAGGGGGCACAAGGGGGTGGGGAGGGGCACAGGTCCCTGGCATTGTGCATGCCACCGGGAGAGGCATGGGAGGCATGTGCCATGCCCCACTCCCCTCTTCCAGATGTGTGTGCAGGGCAAGGGTGGGCTCCCTACAGTGGGCTCAGGTGGTAGGGGTTGCACCAGCCTCTTCCCAGCAGGGGGATAGGGACAAGGCAGACTGTGGCAGTGCTGTGAGGGGTGGCCACAGCCACCCAAGGTCCCCCTAGCACCCTTCTGCCACCTGTCCCATGCAGCTGAGCCCACCCCAAGCACAGTCCCAGCCCAGCCCCTCCATCAGGAAGAGGTGGGAGCAGCCCCTGGCCCCAAACCCATAGTGAGCAGATCGCTCTTGCCCCACATACAAATCCAGGGGGACACATGCCCCCCATGCCTCCCCTGGGGGTGCAAAGTGATAGGGAGCCATACCCCCTCCCTACCCCCCTGCTCCCCCTGGACAAGCCACCCATGGCTCCATCCCACTCCTAGCCCCAGGGTCCCACATATCACCCTGGCTGGGCAGGACCCCCTGCCCTCCCCACTGTGGGGACCTCAGGCTGCCCCCTCCACATCCCTTCCTCCCCCACTGATTTACCAGCTGAACACTGCTTTTCCAGCTGCCAGTTTGCATTCCTGGCCATGTACATGCTGTAGATGCACACATGTACATGGTATTGATCAGTGACATTAATCAGCCAAAAAAAAAGCCAATTGCCAATAATGTTAATTTTCCTGTTATTCGTGGCAATCCAATATGTGACCAATATACCTGTGCTCCTCTAATAGCCAGAGAGCTAAGCCTGCTCATTGTACTAGTCGCCTATGAGTCGCACACAGACTTTACATTTACTTTTGCCGAATAAGGCAGAAACTACTCCTACTGCATCTCACAGACATAGGCAGTGACTTATTTTTGCTGGAAGAGGTCTAAAATGATGGACATGCAACAGCCCTCTTCTAGGGTGACCAACTTCGCACAAGACTCATGCTTACCTTCCCACACAAACCCTGGCAGCACAGCTAAGTGGAGCCAGTGGGGGATGAAGAGTGGGGACAGATGAGGGCTGCCTGCTGCAGGCTCTGGGCTCCTCACCTTGCTGCCCTCTCCCCAGGAGCCCCATGCTGGCCACATCACCACTGCAAGGCACTCCCATGCCCACTCAGCAGCAGTGAGGTCACAACTCCATGTCACTGCCCCTGCTGCTGCTGGATGGGCAGGGGACAAGTCACTATGGCAGTGTGGCTGGCATAGGGCTCCCTTGGGGAGGGCAGCAAGTTGTGGAGCCCTAAGCTTACAGCAGGCAGCCCACATCCACTCCTGCCCCACACACAAATCTGGGGGGCATATGCCCCACCTTCCTCCCCTCCACAGGAATGTATACAGCAGCGGGAGCTACACTCCACCTCATCCTGGATGAGCTGCCCATGGCTCTGTTCTGCTCCCCACCCTAGGCCCCATGCACCGCTCTGGCTGGGTAGCACCTCCAGGCCCAGCCCCTGTCCCACTCCCTCCCTCACCTTGGGGGCTTCAGTCTGCCCCACCCCACAGACTTACCTGCAAGCAACAGGCTCCCACAGTCTACTCCCTGCAGTCCCCTTCCAGGCTGGCACTCTGCCAGCTTGTAAGGGGAAACGTGTATGTGTTTTAAATGTCTGCATCTAGCTAGTCAGACCTTGTTACATACCTCAACATTAACAAACAGAAGAATGCTGTTCTTTATCTATACGCAGAAAGCATGTCTGTAGAAATCTAGCTTCAGGAACAAATCTCTACCATTCCTATTGATCCATTTCATTTCCAGGAAAGACTAAACTAAACCACTTTTCATTCCCTTCTCCTCCCCTCTATCCCCATCTGTCACATCTCAAGCTGTGTGTATAAACATGTCTGTATTTGTTATTCTAGAAGTTAATAACTAGAAGCCTACCAATAGGAAAACAAGTCTTTGAGAAAATTCAAATGGGAATTAAATACCTAACACTGCATCTGAAGCATAGTACTGTATCTAGTAACTGTCTCAAGACACATGTACTATTAAGAATCAGATCTAGGTACAGGTATAAATAACCTTAATTACCCTGTCAGGCACTTCATTAAAGTTTGAAAAGTGAACCAGACTGATCTATTTTAATAAATGAACATATCTTAGAACACCACATACACTGTAGAAGAAATTATTCAAATTATGATCGCTATAAATATTACAAAAGTTTAAATTTTCTAATTAAAGCCTAGATAATGGAAAATAGTCAGCGAACGATGTAGAATATTATGATATTAGTAGAAAACCTAGAGAAATGCATTAGTAAGATTCAGTGATCATTTGAACAGTACATTAAATGAGAATTTATACCCTGCAGGTGTGCTAAACTCACCTGCATCCCACAGTCAGATCCAGACTGCAAGGAGCCTCAGGTCAGACGTGAACCCAGCAGTAGCAAAAAATAAAGTGGTGGCACACAGGTTAATGCAGTCATTGCCTGGCCCCTTGTTGCCAACACAAATGGCCATCAGGCTGCATTCAGTAGAGGACAACACCCCTGCTCATCGCACTCTGCAAGTCTTGTGGGTTAGATGAAACTGCCCCATAGGCCAGACCTGGCTCACAAGCTGTATGTCCTTGGTATATGCTATCAAAAAAGAATACTTAAAGTATTTTACCTTCCCTGGCATCCACCACAATAGATTTAGAAATGCCAGGAGAAACATCTCCAGCTGTTCTATTAATAGATCTATCATCTGTCAATCTACTTAGTCCCTTTTTTAACCTGGCTATACCAGTATTGCTAAACCTTTTTCCCTTGGTAGGTTGGAGGGGCAGTGCCCCATCCATCTGAGAACTGTACCCCACTGGTAGTCCAGATCCAGCATCAAGGCCAGCACAGTGGGCATCATCCAGACATGTGGAAGGGGGGGCCAAGGGCAATGTAGCCGCAAACCAGCCCTGTAGTGAAAAAGGGGGCACAACATAAACCCCCAAGGGAGAAGAGGGAGGATGGCTTAGCCTCAACTCAGCCCTGTGAGGGAGGGGGCAAAGCCCCACCCCGATCCAGATTGGGGGGAGGGGACACAGCCCATCAAGCAGAAAGGAGGAAAGCAGGACTTGGGGTTTGGGAATTTGGCTGGGGGAAAGAGTGGCTCTATTACTGGCCACTGCTCCCTGCTGCCAAATTTCCAGTCCCACAGAGGTATCTGCAGGCCAGATGCAATGTCTCTGCAGGCTGTATTTGGCCTACAGGCTAGAGGTTGAACAGCCCTAGGCTATACTGTCTTCCTCTACAATGTCCTCCTTCTAGCACTGTGGGACTTCCTGAACAACATTTTCCTGTTTACTTTGTCAATTACCTTCAAGATGGACCTCTATCATATCCCACTCAGGCTTCTCCTTTTCTAACTGAAAAGCCCTAGCCTTTTATGGTCTTTACTGGTATGGCAATTGTTCCATCATACCCCTGATCATTTTAGTTTACTGAGAACATTCTAAGGCAACTTTTTATTTGGTATCCAGGGAAGTGAATCAGGCAGGAAACAGCTACTGCTACTCTAGTCCCTGAGCAGCAATTGGGGCTGAGGACTGTTCCACAGTTTCCTTGTGCTCCTTCTGTAATTCTGTATCCTGCATTTATCAGTGCAGTTTTGACACAGCTTTGCTTTTCTAGCCCAAAAGTTGTATGGAGCTTTTTATGTACTCGTTCTTGTTCTTCAGAAACTTCCTGCTTCCCGTATACAACTGCATCAAACTTTTAATGTGTATTAGGAGATAAAAGCTAATGTCTTACCCAAGGGGAGATTAAACTATGATTGTATGCTAGCTACAGTACCTTTGTAACTGTAGCTGTCAGTCAGGTGTAATGGACTTGATCAATTATATGATGACTCATTTTCTCCCTTGACAACTTGCCCTCCCCAAAATTGTTTGGGGATATATGAAACTTTTTTTTTTTTTTTTTAAATCTTAAACTGCCTTTTGCCCTCTGACTTCAGAACTACTTCCCCATGACAAAAGCCAAATGAAGTGGAAGGAGAAATGCATTGTTAGGATGAGGATTTCTGTGTTGCTCTGTCACATCCGTAGGTACCCGACACTCTCCATAAATGGAAGCCAATAGAAAAAATAAATTACGGATTTAAAAAGTGAGGTGACTTAACTTAATTGTTTTTTATTTTTCTGTCAGTTCTGGTCTCCACGTCTCAAAAAAGATATAGTATAATTAAAAAGATAAAAAAAAGAAGACAACTAAAATGATCTTGAACAACTGTGGCATTGATGCCCACACAGTTGGATGGGTCAAAATTCACTCTCTGCAACCAGAGTGGTGGTGGTGGACGACCTGGCGGGATGTGAATAGTGGGTTCCCATAGAGCTCGGTCCTGGGGCCCACGCTGTACATCTTCATCAGCGACTTGGAGGAGGAGGTGGAAAACAGGTTGTCCAAATTTGCCAATGACACCAAGATGTGGGGAGAGGTAAGCATGCTCAAAAGGAGAGAGAGGATGCCATTAGATTTAGACTACAGACGTGGGCAGATAGTAATAGGATGGGATTCAATGTAGATAAATGCAGGGTACTGCACCTGGGGAGAAGGAATCCACAGCATACATACAGGCAGAGGAGCTCCCCACTTGTGAGCACAGAGGCAGAAAGAGATTTTTCAGTCATTATTGACTCCAAGATGAACAAGAGCCGCCAATGCCAGACCACAGCCAGCAAAGCCAACCGCACTTCGTAGTGCATCCAAAGATGCATCTCAAGCCAGTCCAGAGAGGTGATACTCCACTTCTACGTAACATTGGTCAGGCCACAATTGGAGTACTGCATCCAGTTCTGTGCACCATACTTTAAGAAGGATGTGGCCTGCCTTGAGAGGGTTCAGAGGAAGGCCATCCGCTTGGTTGGAGGGCAAAAGGGCAGGCCCTATGAAGAGAGGCTGAGGGACCTGAACCTGTTCAGCCTCAGGAGGCAGCAAGACAGTAGCCCTAGAATTCATGAGGGCCAACTTCAATGAGTTAAGGAGATTGGTGGGAGAGGCGCTGGGGTTCTCGAGGGCAGGGGAACTCAGCGCCCAAGATGAGTGGTCATTCCTTCAGGAGATGATACTCGGGGCCCAAGGGGTGACAATCCCAACAAGGAGCAAGGGAGGCAAGAGTGCCCGAAAGCCCCCCTGGCTCACCAAGCACATCTGGGAATGTCTGGTTGGCAAAAAGATGGGGTACACCTGGTGGAAGGGGGGGAGGGTGCCATCTCCAAAGAAGAGTATACCTCCACTGCTCAGGCCTGTAGGGGGGGGCTGTTAGGAAAGCTAATGCAGACATAGAGCTAGGCCTAGCATCCAAGATCAAAGATAATAAAAAAAAAAAAAAAAAAATCCTCTCTCAAATATATAGGGAGGATGAAGGCGGCATTGGGAAATGTGGGGCCCCTGCAAGATACACTGGGCAATCTGGTGGTTGCGCCAGAGGAGAAAGCAGACATCTTTAACAAATTCTTCACCTCCGTTTTCTTCTGCAGGGACAGGGACTCCCCCACCGTGTTTTAAGACAGACTCGAGGGGAACGCCTCAAGCCCTAAGGTTGAGGAGGACCGGGTTAGAGTGGTTCTGGAGGGGCTGGACGTGTTCAAGTCAGCAGGTCCAGATGCTCTCCACCCCAGGCTCTTGAGGGAGCAAGCAGAGATTATTGCTGGACCCTTGGCACAGCTTTACGAGCACTCATGGCTCTCGGGCCAGGTGCCAGATGATTGGAAGATAGCCAATGTGGTCCCCAACTTTAAAAAAGGGAGGAGGGAGGACCCGGGCAACTATAGGCCCGTCAGTCTTACCTCAATCCTGGGGAAACTCTTCGAGAAGATCATCAAGGAGCACATCTGTGATGGGCCACCATCGGGGATGATGGTCAGGGGCAACCAGCACAGTTTCATTAGGGGCAGATCATGTCAGACCAACCCGAGTGCCTTTTACAATCAGGTCACAAAAGTATTGAATGCAGGTGTCGCCATGGATGTAGTCTTTCTGGACTTCAGCAAGGCCTTTGACACTGTCAACCACCCCGTCCTCATTAAAAAAAGCTAGGCGACTGTGGCATCCATCTGACTGTGTAGGCATTGATTGTGAATTGGCTGAAGGGTCGTACTCAGAGGGTGGTGGTGGACGGGTCGCATTCGACCGGGAGGGAAGTGGGCAGCGGAGTCCCCCAGGGCTCGGTCCTTGATCCCACACCATTCAATTTCTTTAATCAGCCATTTGGACGACGGGGTGAAAAGCAACCTGTTCAAATTCGCCGATGTTGCCAAAATTTGGGGTGAGGTGAGTATGCTAGTAGGGAGGGAAAGACTGCAGAAAGACCTGGATAGGTTGCAAGGCTGGGTTAACAAAAACAGGATGCATTTCAATACTGATAAGTGCAGGGTGCTGCACCTGGGCAGTAGTAACCAGCAGCACACTTATAAGATGGGAAACTCCCTTCTTGAGAGCACAGAGGCAGAAAGGGATCTTGGAGTCATCGTCGAGTTCAAAATGAGCATAGGCTGACAATGCGAGGTCACAGTCGGCAGGGCTAACCAGACCCTATCGTGCATCCACAAGTGCATCTCAAGTAGGGTCAACGAAGTGATCCTCCCCCTCTATGCAACACTGGTCAGGCCACAGCTGCAGTACTATGTCCAGTTCTGGGCACCCCACTTCAAGAGGGATGTGGACAAGATTCAGAGGGTCCAGAGGAGGGCCATCCACATGATCTGGGGACAGCAGGACAGAACCTACAATGAGAGGCTATGGGACCTGAACCTGTTCAGCCTTCACAAAAGAAGGCTGAGGGGGGACCTGGTGACCATCTATAAACTCACTAAGGGGGACCAGAAGGGTTTGGGGGAGACCTTGTTTCCCCTAGTGCCCCCCAGGATAACAAGGAATAACGGCCACAAGTTGTTGGAGAGTACGTTTAGATTAGACATCCATAAGAACTTCACAGTTAGGGCTGCTAGGATCTGGAACCAACACAAGGGAAGTGGTGCTGGCTCCTACCCTGGCGGTCTTTAAGCAGCATCTCAATGCCTACCTGGCTGGGGTCACTTGAGCCCAGTTTCCCTCCTGCCCAGGCAGGGGTCAGACTCCAAGAATTACAAGGTCCCTTCTGACCCTACTTCTATGATTCTATGAAGTGGAGGCTGACGGAGGATTTGGTGGCTGCCTACAAACTCGTTAGCAGAAATCAGCAGCAAATAGGAAGAGTCCTATTGCTCCCAGCAGCACCTGGGGCGACTAGGTACAATGGCCAGAAGCTGCTGGAGAATAGGTTCAGGTTAGGAGATTAGGAGGCACTGTTTCACAGTTAGGGTGGCTAGGATCTGGAACCAACTTCTTAGGGAAGTGGTCCTTACTTCTACCTTGGGTAAATTCAAAAATAAGTTGGATGAATAAGTTGGACACCTGTCTGGGGTCATGTGATCCCAGTGCTCCTACCAATGGCGGCAGTTAGACTAGATGATCTGTTCAGGTCCCTTCTGACCCCAAAACACTATGGAACTATGAAGGCTGTTGTGGGGGGGGGGAGGTCTTAATTGGACTTAAAAGCATGAGTCCAATTCTTGGAGAAGGAGGGGGTATGCAACTGCAAAAGAGATGCATCTTCCCCAAAGATACAGTCTTTGCTCTTAAAGTAGCTAATTCTTATTTTTTTGAGAATTTACAAGCAAGATTGTTAATGATTTATAATGGTAAAAAACAGGGCCCTTTAACAAGTTTAAAAGTTGCATATCTTCTCTTCTACTCCAATTACTTTGACAGTATAAAACAAACTTTCCCTGTAGTTAAGACAACTGTAGATGGACAAACATCTTAGTTAGGCTATATATGAATTAAAGATTGTATTTGTTCCTGTATCCAGTTACTATAATTATATAGTATACAGACTCAGAACAAACTGCCTAGAATTCTAAAGTGGGATTCTGTAACATCATCAAAAGCTGAAAGCCAATCACTAACCTCCTTCTACAAGTAACTGTGCAATAATTCTATTGCTAGTAATGACTCAGCAGCATGAAGGAAACTTTAGGGTCATTAGCTGTAGCCGTGTTCGTCTAAGAACGTAGAAAGACAAGGTCTTTCAGGTAAATGCGATATCTTATTAGACCAACTAAATAGTTGAAAAAAATTGTTCTTTCCAAGCTTTAGGGTACAAACACACCTTCTTTCTTCAAAGGACAGTTTCTTGTTCAAGCTTTCAGGAACAACATGAGGGAAACAACATGCATCAAGAATTCTCAGCGATAGACTGCTTGGTCTAAATGCTACTGCTCTTTAAAGATTCTGGATCTACAAATGGTTAAAGGCAACATTGCCTAAAAGGACACTACTGACAAAGCTACCATCTTCAATATTAAGTAGCACAGCAAAAGAATTGAGAAAGATGCCCTTAAAAACCACAGATGTGTTGGGCTTCACAGACTGGTCTTTCCTTGACTCAGCTTTATATGGCATGGACATTGGTAAAACTATTGTAAATTACAGAGGTTGGATTCACAAAGTTTGTTCTTTGCATTTATTATCTGAATACAACTCCTTTGAAGTTAAAATTAAAAACAAGTGATTGTACCTCTGTCTTCCAGTCATTAGGCTTATTGCATAGTAATATTCTCCTGGGTTTCCATGCTTGGTATGTGTGCATGAAATTGTAATTGGCTTTAAAAACTAAAGAAATACCAAGAAAAATGCTGTACTGCAGTGGACTTAAGGTTGAGAGTACATAGCAATCATTTAGGCTAAGTACAGACAGTCAAAAAGCCCAAGGCTACAACTGATTCAGTCTTTGAAGGTTAGTCTAAGCTGCACCAATTAAATTGGAACAGAAGTGAACAGACATTTACCTTTGATTCAGGAAATGCAGTCACATACCTATAGTGGCTCAGGCCAGGAGGCACTAGAGCATGGGGCTCTGGAATAAAGCCAGCATGTGCTGTGTTTTCTTCCTCTTCCTATCCCCAAGGTCTCTGGGATTTGCAATCCAAAATTCACAGCCCCAGGACTCTACAGCTTACTACTTTCTCTCCCTACTTCCAGGTACCTCTGGGGTTTATAGTCAACAGCCAGCAGTAAGTTTGAGTGGCAAAAGAAGTATTTAACTCCCCTCCCTGGCCTCAGACAGGGTTTGCTGGAGTAGGAAGGCTGTCATTCCCCTACCCCACCCCCACAGACTGTACAGAGAAGAGGGACGTGGCAAGCCCTGCTCTAAGGCAGACAGCACAGCCCAGCCCAGCCCAGGACTGGGATTTAGCTTGAACCAGGAGAGAGAGTCTGGGACAGGAATTTCAAAAACCAATTTGACCAACCCAAATCAGTTAAGAGACTACATTTCAGCCAGGTTTATCCTAAACCAGTTTCAGCCATTTTGAAACTGGCTTATGTGCACTGAGTTTCCATTCTGTTACAGGTGGAAGCAGGGGGAAGCCACCAAGGAACAGTATACCTACTTGGCCCACTCTTGCAGGGAGGCAGTTAGAAAGGCCAAAGCAACTATGAAGCTAAGGCTGATAACACAGATTAAAGACAACAAAAAGGGGGGGTTGTTTGTTTTTGGGGGGTTGTTTGTTTTTAGGTTTATAGGGAATAAAAGGAAAGTCCAGGGCAGCATAAGACCCCTACTGAACAAGCAAGAGCAATTAGTGACAGACGGGGGACAAGGCCGAGCTATTCAATGAGCTTTTTTGCCCCAGAGTTCCTGAACAGGGCTCACGGTAAGTCTCCTAATGGGTCCTTAGATGGGCATCAGAGGGACACCAGCCTACCAACTGTTGACACTGACTTGGTGCAAAGTCACTTGGATGGACTGGATGTGTTCAAGTCAGCGGGCCTGGAAGAACTGCATCCAAGAGTACTGAAGGAATTGGCTGGTGTCATAGCAGAACCAGTCACATAGTTGTTTGAGCTCTTCTGACACTCTGGTCAGATCCCAGAGGACTGGAAAAAGGCCAGTGTGGTCCCCCCCCATCTTCAAGAATGGGAGGAAGGAGGATCCAAGTAATTTTAGGCCAGTCAGTCTCACCTCCACCCTTGGAAAAGTCTTTGAAAAAATTACTAAGGATCATATTTGTGTGAGTCTAGTGGGAAAAATAATGCAATAGGGCAACAAGCATTTATTTGTAGCAGGTACACCATGCCCAACTAATCTGGTTTCTTTTTATGACCAGGTCACAAAATGCTTAGATGCAAGGTAGAGGTAGATGTTGTTTTCTTAGAATTTAGGAAGGCCTTCAATATATATCTCATCCCATTCTCATAAATAAATTAAGAGACTATAACTTAGATCACCACACATTTCAGTGGGTGGCAAATTGGCTTGGTGTGTGGATGGGATGGGATGTTATCAACCTAGAAGGATATGGGCAGTGGGGTCCTGCAGGGCTTGGTCCTTGGACCTGTACTCTTCAGTGTCCTCATCAGCAACTCAGATGTAGGTGTGAAGTGTACTCTGTCCAAGTTTCTGGACGATACTAAATTGTGGGGTGAAGTGAACACAATGGAGGGGACGGAACAATTGCAGGTAGACCTGGACAGGTTGGAAGAGTAGACAGAACATAATAGGATGCAGTTCAACAAGGACAAATGCAGAGTGAACGTGAGCAGTCAGCATGATGAAATCATCAGCAAAGCTAACCACACTTTATCATTCATCAGCAGATGCATGACAAATGCATCCAAGCAGGTGATACTTCCCCCTCTGTGTAGCACTGGTCAGACCGCAGCTGAAGTACTGCATCCAGCTCTGGGTGCTGTACTTTAAAAAGGTTGTGGATAACCTTGCAAGGGTCCAGAAGACAGCCACGAGTATGATTAGGGTTTGCAAGCCAAGCTCTATGAGGAGAGACTAAAGGGACCTGGACCTGTTCAGCCTCTGCAAGAGAAGGCTGAGAGGTGATCTTATGGCCACCTACAAATTCATTAGGGGGATACAGTAAGGGATCAGAGATGATCTGTTCATCAGGACAGCTCTTGGGGTAACAAAGGAACAATGGTCACAAACTAACAGAAATCAGATTTAGGCTGGACATCAGGAAGAACTTCTTCATGGTAAGGTGTGGAAGAATTTGGAATAGGTTTCCAAGGAAGGTGGTTCTTTCCTCTACCTCGGGGATCTTTAAGAGAAGGCTGGATAGGCATCTAGCTGGGGTCAAGTGACCCGAGCACTCTTTCCTACCCAGGGCAGGGGCTCAGATTCAATGATCTATTGAGGTCCCTTCCAACCCCAACATCTATGAATGTATGAATTTAAGTTTAAACCAGTTTCTGATCACTTAAACAGGTTTATGTGCAATTTCTGTCCCTAGCCTTAAAGTTAAAAAAAATATTTCAGGGCATAAACATAACTATTCCAAGCACAAGCACAGAAAATTTTAAGTCAATCTTGCACTTAAATCCAAAATGAATTAAGCTAAAAAAGAACAGTTAATATACCCAAGCACCCATAAAATTCTTCCCTAGAGTGATACTATATAAAGAAATACATAGAAGTACAATTCAGAAAAAAAGAAAAAAAAAAATCAGCTTAATTTAATCATTGACTACTAATGCTAAAAAGTTTTAACCATAAGGTGTCACTACAGAGCCAATTTATGGCTGTTTAGATAACCATGCTGTTATCTTACCTCTTGAATTTAAGTGTAACATTATTTCCAGAAAACTTGGGTTTATAATGCTTGGATTACTCAACTGTATTTTGTTTTAATACATTTCTATGTGTATAGCTTTTAAAGAGAAGCAACATTAGGTCCAAGCAATCTGTTTAGGAATCATAACAGGAATACTATTCTAAAATACTAGTGCTGCCAAGTCCTTTCCATTTTGAAAATCTTGATTTTGAAAATATTCCTCCTTGTCTATTTTATGCAGAAAAGAACTGATCCAAAACCCAGCTGAAATTTATAGAAACAACTCTGAGGACTTTGTTGAACTTTCCAAACCCAATACATACACAAGACTTGTTCATCCCCATAGAGTAACAAAAAACAGCAGGAAAGCCTACCCTCTCCCCCCACCCCAAGTCTCTCCAGTAGTCAAAAGAATTCCTTCCCCTGGGAAATGAAAAATTATGTTACACCTATGGAGTAGATACCATGATAAAAACTCTTCATTCTAGAAATTTTAAAAAATGTCCATTCTAGGGCAGAATGACCCACTTCTCCCTTCTACTCTTTTGCAAGCTTCAATATCATGCAATGCCTCCATAGCTCCTTTCCTCCAGCCTGTTAGTACTCTTCCTCAAACACTTTCAGTCTAGTCAGCTCTGTCATGATTATCACCTTATTTTTCTTTCAACTTACTTTTCCCCATTTGGGAAGTCCTAATAACCTGAACCTCAGGACTCAGAATGTAGCAAAGTCCAAGAGTTTTTTGAGGCAGGCTGTGATGAAAGCTGCTTCTTGCCTTGTGACAAACTCTACCTGAACAAAAAGTACCTGGAGAATGAAGGACAAGGAAACAGGCCCTACAGTGGCATAACTAGAGCAGGGTAAGTAGTCTTAGATGTCAGCTATGAGGAAGCAGCAGAGTCCCCCCAACCAGGAGTCTTTACAGGACTCTTCCAGCCATGGTACCAGCTCTCTGCAGCCATAGGAGCCAGTCAGCACAGCACCACACCAAACAATGTATCCTGCATGTCAAAGGCCAAGTGGGGCAAATAGAAAAATGCTTCCCCTCCAATCCCCTTCCATGGGGAAAACTTTGCCAGAGAAGGCACAGCCTGCAGCCAATACAAAGGTATCAGGGCTGAATGGGACAACTCAGAGGGAATATTTACACATTCATTAAAATGCAGTAGTTACTGCACATTTAAATTTAGTACTTGCTTACTGAAGTACTAACTAAATGTGCAGTAAATAGAGTTACTGCACAGTAGCACCAGCAACCACCTTTTTAGTGACACTACTGCATAACAGCCTAACACTACTGCACAATAACATATTAGCATGGTTTTTGCCCAGCATGCTACTGTGCAGTGTTATTAGGGTATTGCACATTAAGTGTCTGTGTAGATGCACCCAAGGGGTTTGGCCACGGGGCTGCTGTTGCCAGAGCTGACATTGCTACAAAAGCAGCAACTGACCCCACCATTGTTGCCCAGGCAGGTAAAATTTCCTTTCCTATCACCCTGCCCACCCCTGCTTACAGTGATGAGCATACCCTTGCCCTCCCCATCCTCCCCTACCTCAGCCCCAGATAGTTGATGAGGTTGCTATAGCTCTGGGGTCCTAAGTTTCTTATCCCAACATCCAGACTAAAAAATTATTCAAGGTAGTGGCCAGCTGTGCAAAGATCTTGAGATTGTATAAAATTACTCAAAAATAGAGGTATCAAATGGGGGAATTGAGGCTACTGTATCAGAGGCATTCTGTCTCCTGGGAGACTAGTCACAAGATGCATTACACAGTTGTTAATCAACCATAGCGTGAAACAGCATCTCTTTCATCTCCTCTGGAAAGGCACTGATGTCTGGAGAGTTTGCAGTTTAGCCAATTTATTTTGCCACTGAATTCAAAGATTAAGTGGACCAGCAGGCCAAAGGTTTCATTCTGAAAAATATCCATGGAAAAATGCAGGAAAAAAATCTCTTTCCTTCCAATTCATCCTACCTGGGTCAAATCCTGTTGGGTATTGCGAGAGCCTGGAGGGCACTCACCAGGGGCGTATCCCCAGCCAGGGGCATGAACCACCTCACATGGCAACGTCTAATCTATGGCAAGAACTCCCGATCTGCACCAGCTCAGCTTTACCTCTGCATCAGGTGAAGCAAATTGGGGCCAATCCACAGCGTGAGCTATATCCAGAGGTTGGGGGCGGACCCAAAAGAGGGTCAAAGGAATGAATAGCAAAGGAACCAGAAGCATGGGTAAGCCACTGGGTTGAGGCTGAAGAGGTGATAGCACCCTCACTGCAGGAGTGAAGCGGAGGGTGGAAGAGGTCAGGCATCGGAGGGGAATCGGGATAGCCCCAGGGAGCTGCGGAGGTGGAGGAACTGCCTGAACCACCTGGCATGTTTTTTTTCCTCTTTTTTTGTCTTTTTGCTTCCTGTGGATGTTTCCCAGCCAGCCAGAGAGTCCAGACTAAGGCCAAGTACCTGACCAAAGGAAAAGGGGAGGAGGACCCTCCCCACACAAAGCCTTCATAGCTGAGGCAGGGCAGGAAAGATCCAGAGCCACAGACTGCATCTGCCTCAGCTGATTAAATCCAAGGGAATCCCCTGCCACTAGAGCAGCACTTGCCAGTAATCAGGCTCCCTGCAGTGCAATTTGAAAGTCCCGGGGAAGAAACCTGGGCAGGGAAAGTTGATCGTGGAAGAGTCTGGGGTAGCAGCCCCAAGCAAGAGCGCACCAGACCTGGATGAACCCTGAGGAAAAGAAAGCCAAAAGGTCAAGGACTCTTTTAATAAATAAACAACATAAAAAAGAGAAGAGGGAATTAGAAAGTTGGCTCCGAGCTGGTCCTTCCTTCATGCTCCAATTTGGGCGCCAGGGTGCAGAGCAGCCCCTTGTGATTGAGCTGGGCAAGAGACAGGCAGTCACCACCTCCCTTTTATAGATCTCTTATATCAAAGTCATGGCAAGCAGGAAAAGAAGGGGCATCAGATCCCATTCAGCTCAGCCATAGGGGCACAGCCACCCTGAGGGGCCAGTGAATGTCAGCAGGACATTGGGGTGTATGCCCTTACGTGGTGACTGCCCAGCAGGTATACATAGGTTTACTGAGGATGACAGCAAGTTAGTTGATCACAGGATGAGCAGCCAATGTTATACAGCCATGAAAAAGGCTAATATAATTTTAGGGTGCATCAGGCAGGACATTTATTATTAATGTCTTGTAAAGTGGTATTAAGACCACATTTAGAGTGCTGTGTACAATTCTGGTCACATATGCTCAAGAGAAACTAAATGTAATGGACTACATATACAAAAAAATAAAAGAGGACTAGGATTGGTTAGGAGAACAGAAAATCTATTTTATGAGAAAGAATTAAAAGAGTGTGTGACATGTTAAACATAACGAAATGAAAGTGGAGAGGGGTTTTGATTACCATAAACATGTTCTTGGGGTGACGTATTAAATAATTTAAAGAAAAGTCTATCTGCTTAATCTTATGATGATAAACTGATCAGCAGAACACATTTAGACAGGAAATTTGAAGGCTTCTAATAAGAGAAAGACAAATGCTTGTCTGAAGACAGGTGACTAGATTTAATGGCCAGAGGTGCCATTCCAGTCCCACATTCTTATGTTTTTAACCTTCTGTATAGTTTGAAAAAAAATCTTCTACTCTAGCCTACGTTGTTTAACTATTAACATATTCATTTATTAGATTTGATTCTTCAGCAACATTCTCTAAAAAGAGAGTTGTAAGCAACCCCAGCCCATAAGGTTTAGGTGGCTTAACTTTTCTCCCATTATAAAGAGAGTTTCAGCCTTTTTTTAAAAACTCTCTAAATACCTCCATTGCTTGCCTCAGGCCTCTGAAATTCATCTGGTCCAAAATTCAAGAATTAGATGTATGCTTATAACTACAACACCTAAATGAGATTTCATAGGTTGAGAGAGAGAAAAAAAAAATCACAATCGCCCTTTACTTATTTGCAGTGCTCAGGAAAATTGCCAGCATGTCAAAATAATACATGAACATATATACTAAAGAATCAAGGTGGGAGACAGAGAGGATGAAGATTCAATTTAAACCTGACTGGTAAAACACGAATTTTCATTTTATTATTTTCCTTTTAAGAAATTGGAAATAATATACAAAAACTGCATTTAAGGAACATTAAGATGCAACACAAAAGAGTTTAAAAAAGACATTTAAAAAACAGATGTTTTAAATATGCAGTGTTATTTATAAAAGGTAAAAGTGTCCAATTTACAGGCCATTAAGGCCCATTGGGACAGAAGCACCAGGACCCCACCATTTCTTTAACCTCAGCTTGAGATGAAGGTGATGTCATCAGCACCATGCTTTGACCTCCTTTATCACCAGACAGCTTCTAAGAGGCTAGGTGGACCTCAGGGCTATGCTGCAAGTGGAAACCCATCACACCTTCACCTGGGATTGAACCAAGGTTCTTCTTGTCCATAGCAAGCCATCCTAGCAACGGAGCTACATGCTGCCCAATGTCTTACCTGCATGATGCCATTTTTTCCTTGCACAGGACCTTGCCTTAATTCTGTACACAAGATGAACATACTAATGGACAGAATGACAGCTGCATCTTCAACCTTAAATACAACATTTTCTAATTTTTCAGTGCTTGACTCTAGAACCTTAGTAATGGTTAAAGTTTTCATCTCTTCCCCCTCCTCTCTCTCCTTCTCCAGGAATCACAAGTTTTTTTACAAAAATGAAAGAAAAACCCCACCATTCTATAGCATGCCTCCCTTAGGTTTGCTACTAACTCAACTATGATCCCAAGATACTCAGATGATAGCTTCCAACATTGACAAAATCAAGACAATTACAATATCCAATCAAAAGACCAATAAAAGCATTATGGAAGAGCAGATGTTATTTTAGGTAGGTCAGTAAAATAGCAGTAATAAACTGATACCACTCCAGTGGCATAAAAAAAGCTTAACTTTCATCAGGATGTAAGTGGTGGGTTGCCCAGTTCTAAAACCTAATAACCTTAGTGATAAATATATCCTATAAAGATAAATTACTCAGGAGCTTAGTTGATAGTATAGTATTCTTTCTTGTGGTTTAGAAACCAAAGAACTACAAGAAATCTAAGCTGTTTTGCTCAACTGCTCTCTATAAAACAGAATGACCTGCTCACACATCTCCAGCATCAAGTTCAAATCACAAGAGAAAGGTTAAATAAACAGGAAGCAGGTCTTGGTTCAACTGGCAGATTATTTCCAAGTACTTTAGGTATTATATTTTTGGCCATGTTTTCTATTAATATTGTTATGCAAGCATGCTTCTCAAATTCCTCTACAGGAGACTGAGAAAAAACTAAAATCATTAGAAACCTCATTAACAGAAGAAAGAACAATGATCGATCAGTATGCTCAAACAGTCTCGTTAAAGGTATTTAAGCTAATGCTAAAAGGAGGTAAGATCACTAGTCAATAAATCTTCTAAATCTGGAAGTCCAGAGATAACCATTCCTGATAAGGAGAAAAAATTAATCTAAGTGATGAATTCTGAATACTGTGGAACAGCTAGATCTCCAGTGCTCAATGTAAACTATCAGGGAAAAAATGCAACTAAAAAGTGGTATTAGGAATTAGCAGACTAGCTGATTTATTTTTGCTTCAGACTAATTAAACAAATAGTTCTTTCATTTCCTAGTCAAAAAAAAAAACAAACCACATTTAAATTTCACAAAATTTATGTTTCAATCTCTACAAGTTACACAACTGAATTGCAACCCCAAAATCTGTGATTTAAATTAAATATAGGCGTGTGCATCAGTTGAGTACAACGTTGTATTTATATATTTACAGTTTTAAAGCAATTAAAAAGCCTACCAGTGCTTCACTCGTTAGAGTTTATTTGATTATAAATACCTATATATTTTGCCATTTCATTTGGGGGTTTTCATCATGGAAAAAAAATCAGAGCTCCGTCTAGAGACCACTCTGTACCCCCCAGGGAATTATGGGCAGAAAAACTCCAAATTAATTACTTTAATTTGGAAAAAAAAAAAAACTATAAATATAACACTATTTTAACCTTTTTTAGAAATATATGCAGGTACTTTGTATGGTTGGAGGGTGGGTGTAGAGGTGTGCACATGGAGGGGATTCGTGAAGGTGTGGGAGGTATTGGGTTTATGGGGGGGTTGTAAAGCAGTGTGGGGTTTGAGGGGAGTGTGAGTATGGGGGTTTGTGGGTGGGTTATGAAGGCGTGGGGGGATTTGAAGGGGTGTGGGGGGGCTGTGTGCAGGTGTGGGGTTTCTGGGGGGTAAGCATGGGTATGGCACCATGTGGCCACTATGTGGACTGTGTGGGTGGGTGTTGGAAGTATACAAGGTTTGTGGCTGAGTGTAGAGGATTGTGATGTATGTGGGGGGTATGAGCAGCTGTGGGGGGGCTGTGCAGGTGATGTGGGCTGTGCACCACAAGCCCCACACCCACTAGCAGCTCAGCAGGAGGTGGTGGGCCCTTGGGGAGCTCATGGTTGCAGCAGGCAGAGCCCCCAGTGGCACGCACCTCTGACCCAGTCCCACGGCCTGCACGTGCTGGCACAAAGTCAGCCAACCCACTGGCACACACCTTCACACCAGACACATGAGGATCGCAGCAGTGCAGGACATGCTGCAACATGTGCAGACACGTGAGGATTGCAGCTGGCCAGGATGTGAGGATCACAGCAGTGCAGGCAGGAGCTGCATACCATCCAGCCAGGTGGGCTCTGTGCCTCCATGTCCAACTTCCCTCTGGATTGCTGGGGGCCCCACATGGAGGCATGGCACTGGCTGACCCAGCCTGAGGAAAGCCACGCATCGAGGCACAGAACCCACCCAGCCTGATGGCGTGCAGCTCCCAGTCCACACACCATTGAGCCAGGCCAGCCCTCCACATGGGGCTTCCTGAGGACACCTCCCAGCTCCCTCAGCCCCCACCACATGCCTACCCTGCCCCTGACCCACCCCACTGGCTCTTCGCACAGCCCTCAACTGCCCTCAGCCTTAGCAGGCACCCACCCCACTAGCACCCCCCCATCCCTGACCCACAACCTCCTAGTCCCCCCAGCCCTGCCAGAGGGGGTCCCCAGCCCACTGCAAGCCCCACTTACTTCAAAAGCTCCAGGAATGAAAGTGAACCTGAGCAAAGCCCTGGCTGGCTAAGCGTCTCAGGCCCCTTCCCCTCTGGACAGGGCTTAGAGTTTGCCACTCTTTTTGCAAGCAGCTCTTGAAAGCAGGAACCCTCCCCACCTGCAGAGAGCTCTTTGAAAACGGAAAATCCATGCATATCCGAGTTAAAACGACAAAAAATCTGCTTTTTTCCCCTCTGTTAAAAGGGAAAGCCTGCCTTTTTTTCCCCCTGTTTTTCCATGGGAAATGGAAAACCTGGATTCCTGCTTGTATGTATTAACCATCTGCAGGGCAGGGACTTTATATACTAAATGGCTCTCTCAGATTTGCATGATGAATTATGATTCCTATAAGAGTCTCTGGAATACTTGAAGAAGTTTACATTCATGAATCCCCATACTGATATAATATTTGAGGGGTGAATTACCATGAAAGACACCCCAAGGGCAAGAAAAACTGCAGTTTTTTTCCAAGCCAATGGTCCAGAACAAACACTTGGAAACCTTCACTAGTTCTAAAAAAGCATCTCTAGTTCTTAGACATGCTTGCTGCTCTCTTGCATAGTAAAACACTTTAAGCCTCTTGCAAATCATGGGTTGGTCAATCATGATCACCAAAAAAATTGTGACTATAAAAACTAGTATTCTCCATGAAACTTGCAGCTATTAAAGTCAATATAAACATTAGTATAAAGATAAAGAAAGCAGGAAAACCAAAACAGGAGAATAATAGGATCCTGTGTACTGAGAACTGCAGAACTAAAAAACCATGAATTATCCTGCAAGACCAGAAATGTCAGCTTTTTCATACGGAATTTGTTTATTACTGTTCTTTCTGGTCACTATGCTAGCAGTGCTTAAAAGGAGAGAGAAAAGGGAGCAAAGAGAATGGATGCATTGTACAAGGAAGATGAATGAAAACAGATCAAACAAAGGACAAACAATAGAGAGACACAAAATATATGCTATCTGAAATGAAACATTTAGAAAAATACCTATGTAGATTAATAACATTTCAAGTTACAAATAGTGAAACAAAGCCTACATGACTTGCTAAGGGGACATAATTGGATTAGACCTAAAAAAAACTAGGACATCCAGAGAGGGGCTTTTTTTTTTTTTTTTTTTTAAGCCAAGACTAGAGATATTTAGGTAGAGGTAAGGAAGAGGCAAGTTTGAAGAGCAGGGAGCATCATTATCAACACATTTTTCAAACCTGGAATTGAGTGGCATGCTATTTTAAAGATGTTACAAATCTGCAGCTCCCAATGAAATCACATGCAACTTCCTTAAGTTTCAAGGGCTTCAGCTGCATGAATAAAGTGAATGCAAATTCTGGAAATGAACAAAAACCTCATCACTTAAAAAACTAGAGTACAACCATATTTGCTCTTTAGACACTCAAACGATCTTATCTAACCACAGAAGCAGCTTTTTTTAAACTTATACACAGTTTGTGATTTTAATACCCTTCTTTAGCATGAAAATAAACTGCACACACTCTGTATACTACACACTGACCAGGCAACTATGTGTACATGCAGACAATTCCCAGAAAGAGAGACAGGAAGGTGGGCCCTCCCATGTTTTGGCCCCAGTTGCTGAGTGGGTTGGTCATTCACCCAGAAGTAGGAAACTAGGGAAGTATGTTCTGTTCACTATCAATCTAAACTATGCTACTTACAAAACCCATGTAATTTGCATCAATTGGACTTCCTGAATGTCTGTACCTTGCCATCGTCAGACTAATATGCCAGCATGACAAAGCAGAGAAAGTTCTCCAAACACTGAGCTATGGTTGTAAGCCTGCAGCTCACTACAGCAAATAAGAAAATGATGTTGGTTGTTTCACCACATGATTTTTTTTTTCCTTTTAAATCAGTTTTGGTCAGGCTAGGTCTTTGCACTGCCCCACTGTGTGAATTTATTTTCTATCAAGAAAAATCTCTCTTAAGCTTTTCAGGTACAATGCAAACATCCCAGAAATGCTAGTGTTAAGAGATGGAAAAAAAATTTTTTTAAATGTCAATACAGATTTAAAGCTGGCCACAATACTGAAGATTAATAGCAAAGGCCACTGCTGAGACTGCTGTAAATAACTGTTTATGGTAATGACTTGTACCTCTTGCAAAAGAAAAATAAGAAAAGAAAAGAAAAGAGTTGAGATCTAAACAGACAATACTAACTCACTGAAAAAATCCTCCACTCATATTACTTATTTGAAAACAAATACATCAAGGGACAGTGGAAACAAAAAACATTAAAAATAGATTACATCTGTGTAGAAGGTTAATAAAACGCAAATCAGCTTGCAGGTTTTTATTTTTCTTCTCCTTTTTGAGTAACACACACCAGTATTGCTCTTAAAAATTTACTAAATGTGTATGTAGCAGTTTACAGCCTAACATCTCTTTTACTAGAGACAACAGATCACTCTTCAGGTCTGTGCCTTATTAGTTTACTTTGTCAGAGAACAATTATATTTGGACATGGGAACTGCTATATGTTTTCAATTTTATTATATTGAATCACTAAGCACTGCTGAACAGGGAGATAATTCGCCAAACTGTTTGGAAAAAATTTTATTTAATCATTTTTTAAAATCTGTTTTAGTTGCTATTCTTCCACCCCTCCTAGCTCCTACCCTTTTCAGTCCCAATTGATTGATTTTCATATTTTTTTATTTTTTGTCATGAATTGGCATTTCCATTCTCAGCCCTGTTAATTTTGGGCTTGATTTTATCTCTAATTTGTCTGCTTCCCCATTTAGTCCCCAAAACGACTGCCTACATAACATGGAGCTACGTATCTGTCAAGTTATTCATCACTGCAGTTTTCCTCTGCCAGAGCAACACTAGCGATATCACTTCCTTAGCAAGTGACAAATAAACTGAAATAATATTATAGGATCTCTCTTAACTGAGCACGCAACATTTATTCAAACAAATTCAGCTCTCGTTTCTCAAAGATGGGCAGGTCTGTAAATACTTTAGATTATACCTCTCTTTTCCTTTACCAAAACCCTACTATACCTTTTTGTGTGATTTGTCATAAACTAAGAGCCTCAAAACATGGAACCTTTGTGGTTATTTTAAAAGCGAAAGAGGAAGGGAAATAATTTTGTTGGTGGAAGTATTGAAAGCTAGTGATGCAGCCACTATCTGCTATAATTATACATTGTAAAGCAAGCATTACATACCTTAAGCATGTGCAACTGTAAGCTTGATGAAAATTTATTTTGGATCATTTTTATTTGAGGCAACTTTTGTAAAACCTGATACACAAGGTATATGGTTCAATTTTGATTAAATTACAGAAACAGCAGAACTGACACCAATGAAGAGGGAAGTAGTATGTTTAAACACCGATAAAGTTATACTCCCTCTGGTGGGAGGAAGAAATGGCATCAAACAAGAGACTAATTTAATCTTCCCCCATTCACATCTATTGTCTTTAAACAATGTCCTTAGTTACACTTGTTTAAACCTTCAGAATGCAAGTTAGTGAGGAGAACAAGGGCAAAAAAGTCTAAGTACTGCACCCAACCAACACGTAAAAAGAAGAAATATTTATCTACATGTTGTATAACCTGGAGAAAGAAAAAGGAAAAAAAAAAAAAAATCAAAGAATTCCAGACAGAAGGGAGACATTTGTGACCAGCTTTCCTACAAGACACCTTTAAAGAAGCAGAACAAAATTAAGTAATTTCTCATTTGTTACCCATTAAATGGCTTTTGCTGACCAAAAGTATTAATGATTGAACACAAAGGGTTGGACTACTCTTATTGTGGTAAGACCATGATACCTCTACTGTGAAAAGAACAAGTAGCTTTACAAGGGTTTTAGCTTGGGACTTGCTACCCAGTCTCACATGGGCAACAGAGGGCAAGAATCCTGTATTGGTGGTATCTAGCTTTATTAGAAAAGGGAATAGAAATATATTTGTGGCTGGCAATATTGTATCAGATTCACTAGTCAGACCTAACTCCTACTTGGAAGAGGTATAGTGAGGGGTTTTAAGAGTTACATAGTACATTTGGTCCTCCTTAGTTCTCATGCTTCCCAAACAGTGTGCAAAATAATTACACTGTTGCTGACTAACAACCTCAGACCCAGTAACACAATCTTGGCGCTTTTTTAGGATTCTACTGATGTGAAGAAACCAACCAAAACAACCCACTTTCCTATGCATTGTACAAATGCCATGGCAAGAGAGTTCTTCTCCCAAATTGCTTTCAGTCTACAATTTTGCATATGGGAGCTGAAACCGAACACCAAACACATCTTTCCCATGAACAGCCAATGAGGAAAACACTTTTACGCTCTGTGCACAACTGGATACATTGTTGATCTATGAGATAACTGCTCTGCAGATCACTAGAAAAGTACACATTCTACTCAGAGCAACTCTACACATGCCAAATGTCAAAAAAATATAACAGCCATTGTTTGGTGCACACCCACAGCAAGTGCAATGCTGGTTTCAACTCTCAGTGGTGTCTACTGGTATGGATTCATTGCCACTCTAACAGAAGTTCAATGGCATTTTTTTTTAGTATCTGGAGCATTCAGAATAGTAAAATCATAGAAAATTAGGGTTGGAAGGGATCTCAGGTGGTCATCTAGTTGAACCTCCTGCTCAAAGCAGGACCATCTTCAACTTGATCATCCCAGCCCAGGCTTTGTTTGGCCAGGTCTTAAAAACCTCCAAGGATGGAGATCCCACCACCTTTCTGAGTAACCTGTTTCAGTGTTTTACTACCCTCCTAGTGAGAAAATTCTTCCCAATAGCTAACCTAAACTTCCCTTGCTGCAACTTGAGACCACTGCTCCTTGTTCAATCATCTGCCAACACTGAGAACAGTTTAGCTCCATCCTCTTTGAAACCATCCTTCAGGTACTTGATGGCTGGTCTTAAACTCCCACCATCAGTTTTCTCTTTTCTAGACTAAATAAGCTCAGTTCCCTCAGCCTCCCCCCATAAGTCATGTGATCCAGCCCTTCAACCATTTTGTTGCCCTCCACTGGACTTTCTCCAGTTTCTCCACATCCTTTCTGTAGTCGGGGGCACAAAACCAGACAGTACTCCAGATGTGGCCTCACCAGTGCTGTACAGAAGGGAATAACCACTTCCCTTTATCTGCTGGCAAGACTCTGAACAATGTAGCCCAGTATGCTGTTAGCTTTCTTGGCAACAAGGGCACACTGTTGGCTCATATCCAGCAGATTATCCATGGTAACTCTCATGTCCTTTTCTTCAGAGTTGCAGCCAGTCAGCCCCTAGCCTGTACTAGTGCAAAGGACTGTTCAATCTTAAATGCAGGATTTGCTTTTGTCATTACTGAACCTCAAGAGATTTCTTTCAAAATCTGCTCCTAGAAAAATTGGGAGGACTTTTCTAGGTCTCTGTGAATCCTAACCCTACCCCTCCAGCATATCTATTACTCCCCCCCAGTTTGGCAACATCTGCAAACTTGCAGAGTGCATTCTATGCTAGCTTCCAGTTAATTGAAGAAGATACTCAAGACCAGTGCCAGGACCCACCCCTGGGGCACTCCATTTGATACCAGCTGCCAGCTAGCCAGAGTCATTGTCTACTACTCTCTGAGCTCGATGATCTAGCCAGTTTTCTATCCACCTTCCAGTCTATTCAACCAACCCATACTTCCTAAGCTTGCCTGCAAGAACTTTGTGGGAGACTGTATCAAGACTCACTAAAATAAAGGTATATCACATCCACTAGTCTCCCCACATCCACAGAGCCATTCATCTTATCATAAAAGGCAAATCAGGTAGTCAGCTATGACTTGCCCTTGGTGAATCCACGCTGACTGTTCCTAATGACCTTTTTTCTCCTCCAAGTGCTGAGAAATGGATTCCTTGAGGATCTGCTCCATGATTTTTCCAGGGTCAGTAGTTCCCTGAATCCTCCTTCTTCCCTTTTGTAAATATAAGTACCACGTTTGCCCTTCTCCAATCATCCAGGACCTCTCCTAATTTCCATGAGTTTTCAGAGACAACAGCCAATAGCTCTGCAATCTTATCAGTAAAACTCCCTCAGCACACTCAGGGCGCATTCCGTCCAGCCCCATTAATCTGAACACATTTGGCTTTTCTAAATAGTCCCTAACCTGTTCTTCTGTCACAACTGGTTGCTCATCTTCTCCCCAAACTGTTCAGCCAGGTGCAGTACTCTGCAGCTGATCTTGCCTGTGAAGACTGAAGTAAAAAAGGCATTGAGTACATTAGCCTTTTTTGCATCATCTGTCACTAGGCTGCCATTTGGTTAGGGACCCACACTTTCCCCCATCTTCCTCTTGTTCCAGACAATGTAGAAACCCTTCAGATACCTTGCTAGCTGCAACGCTAACTGTACTTTGTCTTTCCTAACTTCATCCTTGCATGCCCAAGCAATACTGTTATATTCCTCCCTAGTTGTTTATCCAACTTTCCACTTCTTATAAGCTTCTTTCTTGTGATTTAGTTTACTGAAGAGCTCCCTGCTAAGCCAAGCGAGTCTTCCACTATACTTGCTAGTCTTCCTGCATGTTGGGATGATTTGTTCCTGCACTCTCATAGGGCTTCTTTCAAATACAGTCCCCTTCTTTCAAGGGGGACTCCTCTCCCCCTCAGTCTGGCTTCCCAGGGAATCCTGCCCTTGAGTTCTCCAAGTGAATCGAAGTCTGCTTTTCTGAAGTCTAGGGTTCTAACTCTACTGCTCTCCATCTTCCCTTTCCTCAGGATCCTGAACTCAATTATCTTATTTCCCAGCAGCCTCTGCCCACATGGCTGGAGTGTGGTCTCCATGGAGACCCCAGCCACAGCTGCGCTATGATAGCACGAGGCTGGGATTTCCATAGAAACTGGCCCCAGCCAAGCACAGCAGGGCAGGGAGCTCCTCCGGAGCCCTGCAATCTTGCAGTGGGGGCAGCTTAGTCAGGGCCAGAGCAGAGCCATGGTCTGCAGCCTGCACTCTCAGAGCAAGGATGCGCAGGCAGTGGATGGTAGTTCTGTTCTAGCTCGGGACCACGCTGTCACCGCTGCAAGGAGCTGGGGCAGAGCTGCGAACTGCAGCAGCCTGCATCCTCCAGACAGGGATGTGCAGGCAGCAGATTATGGCGCTGCAAGAAGCCAGAGCAGAAATGACAGCTTGGTCCAGAGCAGGGGCAGAGGCATGCACCCCCAACTCAAACATGCAGTCGGAAGACTGACTCTGCCCTAGCCCCAAACCAAGCTGCCCCCACCACAAGATACCACGGCTCCAGAGCAGCCCCCTGCCCTGCTTCACATCCTTGCATCACAGCTGGAGCTGGTATTCCTGCAACCCCAGCCCTGTGCTATCACAGCACAGCTGTGGCTGGAGTCTCCATGGAGACCAGCCCCAGCCACACAGGAAGGGGCTGCTGGGAAATTAAGTCCATTGGCAGCTGCATCCAGCAGGCAAGCTGGACTTTGCCCTTCCCTTGTTTAGCCTATTGCATAGATAAGCTAAATGAATAACTACATCCGTTGGAGGTAGCCAGAAGACCTTGGTTAATAGCAATCTCTCTACACTTTTAAAGAAGGTGAAGGAGGAGGACTAGGACTTGTTTTCTTGGCTTGCAGCTTAGTACATTCTTCACAGATGTAGGGCAGTAAGCATAGCCAGTTATTGTCCATCTCTCTCCCACTCCTCCCTTCGAGGAAAACAAAACAAACCATATTGCATCACAAGAAAATGTTGCTGCGCATTTAGGAGAGCTCTTGTAGCAGAGGCCAAAACAGTGTTCTTGTAATTTATTACAAGAGTTGACAATAACCTATTCCCTGGTCTTCCACATGGAAATTTTGGCCATTTTAAAATATTTTCTTTAAAATGTTGCCAGTAAAAAGTACAGTATTTTATAAATGAACAAACATATATAGAGCACCATCTTCATTAATAAATTATTGATTATTCTATTCTTACTGTTTACATTATGGCTGTGCTTGAATACAAGCCTAGGAAGTGACAATTCCTGCACTTAGCCACGTAATAAGCATGTGAAAAAGGGCTTACTTAAAAAAACAACAAAGAAAAAGAAGAAAGAAAGAAAACAAAGCAACGACTTAAACACTGATCATTCTAAAAAGATTTTCCCATTTGGCAATTTATAAATCAATTCACCCCAATGTGAAGAGAATTGAACAGACTTTTTTTCTGAAAAATCTGTTAAGTTACAGAAAAGAGAAAATGGTAGAAAGTTGCTGGAACATTATAAATGGATGTTAAAATGGAACTGCAGTCACAGAGCAATGCAGAGTCTCTCCTACAGATTTTTGCTTTCATGAAGGTCAATTGTTACTTAAACTTCATACAAGGAAATTCAGACTACTCCTACTACGAAGTCCAGTACATGTAAAGGATACCATTAGAAAGGAACAGCATAAAAGGATTAAGACCCTATCACTTTTCAATTTTTCCAATTTTCAGTATTAAGCAGCTATAGAGCCTAAAAAACTATTATCTCTTACAGGGAAGTGCCAACTAATTATGTCTTTATCAGTATTGCTTTATCCTCTACTTGCTTCAGAGATGAAAGTCAAGCCTATATTTAAATGCAAATTATCAAAGATGAGCCAAATATTCAGCATTTTTATAAAAATGGATTTATTTAAGGGGAGTTGCACACAAAAAAGTAAAAGAATTAATATTGAAGAACTTTCAGGATAAATTTATAACTCATTTTTAAATAAATAAAGTCTACCTTCCTCTTGAGTTTTAAAGTAGTTTATACCCCTAGTGGAAATACTCAAGCTGTATTGTAATTAAATAACAAACAAGATGCGAGAGAAACATGACGGCTATCAAGACCTTGGCCACAAATAGATATTCAGTTTCTCCTGAGACAATCATTGCTCTTCTGGTAGAAGCCACAAGTGTGCAGAGCTTTGAGCTTTTTCTCCCAGAGGAAAAATAGCTGTTCCAAGAGAGCAAATAACTAAGGAATAACTGGAGCTTAAAATCACTCCTAAGAGAGACTGAATGTCCATACATTTTCCCATGGGTTAACTCCTCTTGAGAATCAGGAAGGGTGAAGCCCAGAGGAAAGGCTCCTGTGCCTTTCCCAACTGGGGTCACCCCACTCTAGAGAAGGTGTGGGAGAATAGCCGCTCCCCTGTGCCACAGATCAAGAGAGGAGGGAAGGAACATGCCAGGTACTTCCTGCCTGCTCCTCACACCCGAGTTCCCAATGTGAGAAGGAGGCAGGAACTTTGTTATTGCACTACCTCTGCTTGGCTGCCAGGCACCAAGAGCCAAGTGCAGGGAGTGCTGCCTCCTGCCTCCCATGCCCCACTATCCCCTCACTGAGCAGTGTGGGTGGTAATTAAAAAGCCAGCACAGCTGGAAGCTGTGCCTGTAAGCCCAGCTCTTGGCTGTGTCAGCTTCTCCTTGCAATCTCCACAGGGCTCAGCTGGGTGGCAGGGGCAGCAATTTAAAAGCCACAGGTGCCAGGAGTCTGCCTTGGGAAAAATCTCCTACTTCTGGATCCTAACCCCTTCAGCTTCCCCTTGCAGCCCACACTGCCCAACTGACCCAAAGCAGTACCAGGCAGCTGCATGCAGTGGCAAGGCCAGGTAACCTTGCTGCCACCAGGAAATGCCCCTACCTCACTTTGAACTGCTCTGGGTCAGCCTTAAGCAGCATCGGGCAAGGTGTCATGCTTCTAGTAACCTTGCTGTGACAGCTGAGTGCTCCCTGCCCCCCCTGCAATCCACCACATCAACCTAGGAGTACAAAGAGCAGGACTACTCTTCTGAAGGGGATAGTGTCCCTCCTGCTAGTCAACTGATTGCCCTCACCTATCCTGTCATTCTCCCAGGGCTGGAAACCTCCACCCCTGTCTATGATAGGTGTTTTTCAGTGGCTACTAACTGCCTCTTGACAGCCTGTCCCTTGAAAAAAGAATCTCTCTTCCTGAAACATCTACACTCTCCAGCACAGAATGATAGCGGATTGGTCAGTCCTCCAGTATCCTACCAAGCTCTGCTTCCAATCCACCTCCCACCCAGGGAGGGAAAGCCAACAGCCAATGAGCACTTCCCTGTGCGTGCTGCTGTTCTTGGGAATGTCCAGAGACTGGAGGCTAAAAGACAAGCAGTGCTGCCTGCTCTCCAGCCCCTTTCACACACCTGCAAACATCAAAGTGAGCCCAATTTGAAGTGTTCCATGTTGGACCGAGATCTGGAATGCTTGACATGTGCCTGTCCCCACCTTCAAGAAAGTAACCTTTGCAAGACGAAGAGATTTTCCTTGAAGCAGTAAGACCCTAAAAAGGAGAGCTGAAGAGCGCATTCAAGTACTCACATACATTATTTTCAAATCTTAGGGTGAAAGATTCTACAATGTACCATTTTTCAAGGTTTCCCTTCTTTAGTGATAAAAAGGAATCAATTTAATTTCACAGGTAGGAGTTCCCCATTCCAGTCCCACAGCAACATGAAATAAATCACGAACAGTAAAAAGGAGATGGTAATAAGTGGCTAAATTAAAATAATGGATATGAAGTTAGTCATTTAATTTTTGAAACATGACTGCAGAAAGATTTTAACATTAAAAACTTTCAAGCAACACTTTTCTTGCATTTTTAAATAGTTTGTGATTTTTTTAAAGTAGTCTTGTAAAGGTTGTATATTTTCTTCAAGTCATAGGTATGCAGTTGAAAAGTATTAAAATACTTTAATAATAAAAGTAAAACATTTAGTCAACAAATGCTGAACCAACTTTCACAACAAAAATCTTCAGTTTCTCTTGGAATCATGCATCTGAAGGACCAGCCTGCCTTAATCCAGGACTGTCTAGGGCAAAAGGTAATCACCAGCAAGAAGCACTAAGCTGCCTGAAGCAAACAGGTCTTTGCTGCATATGATGCTTGCTGGATGTTCCCTCTATTTTCCCCCTCACCTGGACACATACACAGAACACCTGCTCTCCTGAACTTAGTGGTACTTTCAACATGAGCCAGTTGGCATTAGATTCTATAGGCCCACTAAGTCTGATCTTACTACTTACTCTGTAGTGAAGACATGACTGAAGCATCACACAGACTCAAGAAGTCTCCCAATGCTTCCCCACAATTCAGCCCATGTTTCCAGAGAACAGACATTCTTCCACATTTCCCTAAGCAACAATCCTGGCTCAGCACATGGAACATGGTTCCAAAAGTGAAAGCTGCACACCAATGCACATGGGCAACTGGTGCCATTTTAGCCAGGGGGGACATGTGCCCCCTCCCCTGCAATCAGTCAGTGACCCAGAAAGGAGTCTACAGCCAATCCCATCCCACCGACCAGATTTCTACGGCCACTTCTGGGAGTGCCACAGTGCTCCCACTCCCCAGCCGGTGCTTGCAGACTAGTTAACGGCACTCCCACCTGCCCCCACTGCCTGTTGCCTAAGCAGCAAGCATGGCTGGTCAGAGATGCACTGGCAGACTCAAGGGGTGTGTACCCTCTGTGTCGCCACTGCCAATGGAATACCAATGAGTATAAAATAACTAGGATATGACTTTGCAGTGTGTTAGCTCATAGCCAGACCAGAATAATCAAAATACTTGGCACACAGAGTTTATTATTTGAACTAACCATAGTAAAGAATTACTGGCAAAATGTAAAAATTAACCTCGAGGGCAACAGGCAGGAATTCAACCCAAAATTAAAGCCAGCCATGAGCAGGGATCCAGGTTTTCTGTTTCCCACAGAAAAATGGGAACCCCCCCCAGATTTTCCCTTTTAACAGAGAGAGAAAAAAAAAATCTTTTTTTCCAGTTTAATAGAGATACCCACTGATTGTCCATTTTTGCATGGAACTCTTTGCAGGTAGGCAGAGTTCCCACTTGCAGGGGCTTCATGCAAAAAGGGTGGCAAACCCCAAGACCTGTCTAGACAGAAGAAGGCTGGGAAGGGACATGGCCCAAGACTCTCAGCCAGCCAGGGCTTGGTTTAGACTCACCTCAAAGGCTACAGGAGGGAAAGTAACTCAGGCTTGCAGGGGCCTGGGGGCCAGCTGGGAGCCTCCTCAGGGCAGGGGGCAGACATACACCCTGTGGGGTGGGTGTGGGTGCCAGTTACAGCTGGAGAGGGTTGGTGGCTGTGGGAAGAGCCAATGGAGTATGTAGGGGCAGGGTGGTATCTATGGTAAGCCCTATGTGGAGGGCTGGCCCAACTTAGTCCATCCCAATGGCATGTAGACCAGGAGCTGAGAACCACTGGGCTGGGCAGGAAGCTACACATGGAGGCACTAGGTCACATGCCTTTGGACTGCATGGGCTCCTGCTTGCCTCCATGTGTAGCTTCCTACTGGAATGCTGGAAGCCCCACATGGAGGCACAGAGCCCACCTGGCCTGACGGCACATGGCTCCCAGTCCATGTGCCATTAGGCCAGGCCAGCCACTCTGTGCCACCACGCGGGGCTTCCAGCACTCCAACAGAAAACCGCACATGAAGGCATGGAGCCCACCCAGCCCGACAGCACACAGCTTCCACGTGCCGTGATCAACACACACTAGCATGAAGCCAGCTTGGCCTTATGTGAAGGCGTGTGCCAGCGAGCCAGGCTAGCCTCATGCCAGCATGTACAGGCCCTGGAACTCAGCCAGATGCGCATGACACTGGGGGCTCTGCCTGCCATGGCCATGAGCACCATGAGGGCCCACCTCCTGCTGCTGCTGAGTTGCCAGCAGTGGGGGCTGTGTATCACATACCCCACATCCACCCCAAACCCCATGCAAAGACCCTTTACAACACTCCCACAAACCCCATGTACTCCCATTATTCCCCCACAAATCCCACACCTGCCCACAACCCCCTCACATCTTCACAAATCCCCCCCACAGCCACCCCTCAACAATACAAAGTACTTGCATGCATTTCTAAAGGAAGTTCAAATAGTGTTATATTTAGCTTATTTTTTTTTCCAAATTAAAAAAGTAATTAATTTTGCATAATTTTGAGTTTTTCTATGTATAATTTGCTGGGGTTTACTGGGTAGTCTCATCAGGAATTCCAATTTTCCATGATGAAAATCCAAAAATCAAAGGCTAAAATATATAGGCATTTAGAATTTATTTTATTATAGTGCTTGAGGCACAGGTAGGCTTCCAAATAGCTTTAGAACTGTCAATATATCAAGAAAACATTGTGACACACACAGACACACACACACTTCCTTTTAAAAATCACAGATTTTAGGGTTTTAAAATCAGAGAAAACCAGGATCCCTGGTCATTCATAAGAAACTGAATTCAGGCATCTGAATTCAAGCACTGCAGAGTAAGAGATTTGGCAAGATGGGAGCCCAGGAAGGGTGGCTGCGCCTTAAGGAAGCGATTCTTCGGGCACAGAGTGAGACAATCCCGATGCCGGAGAAAAGGGGGAAAGGGGCCAAGAGGCTTCCTTGGCTGACCAGAGAAATCTAGAGCAGCCTAAGGACAAAAAAGGGGGCATATAAGCAGTGGAAACAGGGAGAGATTACTAAAGAGGAGCTTACCTCCTCAGCTCGCAGTTGTAGGGAGGCAGTTAGAAAGGCCAAAGCTACCATGGAGCTGAGGATAGTATCCCAAGTTAAGGATAACAAAAATTGTTTTTCAGATATATACAGAGTAAAAGGAAGGCCCAGGTGGTATAGGACCACTACTGAATGGGCAAAAGCAATTGGTGGTGACAAGGGAGACAAGGCCGAACTCCTCAATGAGTTCTGTGCCTCAACATTCCTAAGCAAAGGGCAAGACAAGTCTCACAATGGGAATGAAGAGAGGCAACAGCAGGGTGCCAGAGTACCAAGCACTGACCCTGAGATGTTGCAGAGTCATTTGGAAGGACTGGATGCAATTAAGTCGGCAAGCCCAGATGAGCTCCATCCGAGGATACTGAAGGCACTGGCTGATGTCATTGCACAGCCACTGGCAAGAATATTTGAGCATTCATGGTGCACAGGCCAGGTCCCAGAGGACTGGTCAAGGGCCCTATTCTCAAGAAGGGGAGGAAGGAGGATCCAGGCAACTATAGGCCAGTCAGTCTCACCTCCACCCTTGGAAAAAAATCTTTGAAAAAATTATTAAGGCTCATATATGTGAGAGCCCAGCAAGAAAAATTATTCTGAGGGGAAACCAGCACAGGTTTGTAGATTAGTCACACATGATCTACCTGCTAGTCTCTTTTTATGACCAGGTTACAAAACACCTGAACGCAGGAGTAGGGGTAGACATCATTTACTTAGACTTTAGGAAGCCTTCGATATGGTATCTCACCCCATACGGATGAATAAAATTAAAGAGACTGACTTGGATGATTATACAGTCCAGTGGGCGGCAAACTGGCAAGAGGGTCGTACCCAGAGAGTGGTAGTGGATGGGTCAGTATAAAACTGGAAGGGCGTGCCCAGTGGGGTGCCGCAGGGCTTGATCCTTGAAGACACTGAAGAGTATCGTTCCATCAGTGACTTGGACGAGGGAGTGAAGTGTACTCTGTCCAGGTTTACGGATGATACAAAAACGTGGGGAGAAGTGGACACACCAGAGGGCAACGAACAACTACAGGCAGACCTGGACAGGTTGGACAAATGGGCAGAAAACAACAGAAAGAAGTTCAACAAGGAGAAATGCAACATGCTGCACCTAGGGAGGAAAAACGTCCAGCGTACCTACTGCCTAGGAAATGACCTGCTCGGTAGTACAGAAGGGGAAAAGGGATCTGAGTCCTAGTGGACTCCAAGATGAACATGAGTCAGTGTGACAAAATCATCAATCAGCAAAGCTAAATGCACTTTATCGTGCATCAGCAGATGCATGACAAACAGAGCCAGGACATGATACTTCCCCTCTACTGGGCTCTGGTCAGACCTCAGTTGGAATACTGCGTGCAGTTTTGGGCACCGCACTTCAAGAGCGATGTGGATAACCTGGAGAGGGTCCAGAGAAGGGCCACTCATGTGGTTAAGGACTTATAGGCCAACCCCTATGAAAAAAGACATGGGCACCTGGACCTCTTCAGCCTCCGCAAGAGAAGGTTGAGGCAACCTTGTGGCTGCCAATAAATTCATCATGGGGGTGCAGAAGGGAATCGGTGAAGCTCTACTCACCAAGGCACTCCTGGTGGTCACGAGAAATAATGGCCATAAACTAGCAGAGAGCATATTTAGACTGGACATTAGGAAGAACTTCTTCACACTTACAGCCAAAATCTGGAAGGGGCTCCCAAAGGAGGTGGTGCTCTCCCCTACCCTGTGGGTCTTCAAGAGGAGGTTGGATAGGCATCTGGCTAGGGTCATCTGAACCCAGCACTCTTTCCTGCCTATGCAGGGGGTCAGACTCAATGATCTATAGAGGTCCCTTCCGTCCTAACATCCATGAATCATGCCACCCCCTTTTTCACTTCATCTTTAGATTCATATGCAGTTGTTCATAAAAAGTTTGGAGTAGCTTACAGTAAAAAACAAAACAACTTACCTGTGCCTTCCATAATATTTATCTGCTTTTATAAATAACAAAAACTCCTCAGACACAGTTAATTCCCGTTTAAATAGCATTACTTCACAACCAAAGAAGTTCTACCACATTGTTAGCACAGGCAGTAAAGCTAAGGCCAAAAAAAACCAAAAAAAAACAAACAAAAAAAACAAAAAAACAAAAAACCCACCACCACAAAGACCACCAACCCTCCAAAAAAACAATGCCCCCCCAGCAACATCTATCCCAATCATAAAATTAAGAATTACTGAGAATGTGAATTATTGTAGCTGGGAGAGAGAGGCCTGGGCATAGTGTACAGTAAACTAACTACATACATTCATAAGCATAGACAGAAAAAAAATGAGGAGTTTGTTTTCTGAAGGCAAGTTTCTAAATTACAGCTTAATAAAATGAAAGTTGTTTTGTTTTCCACGCCAGTGGAAAGTTGTTTTTCTTTTCTTTTTTTTTTTTTTTAAAAAAAAAAAGCTTTATTTTACATGTCAGGGTTACAGCTTAAGTAGTCAGTAGATATAAGGGGAAGAAAAAAAAAAAAAAGACCCCACTGAATAGTCATATCACATTGTAACCCCACATGCAACTAGACATCTTCTGCCAGTAGGGATGCAGCTCCCTTATCCTTACGTTACTGTAATAACTGTGATAATTACAGTTAGCGATAACAGAATATTAAATCTATTATTTTAAAATAATTAAATTGGAATTGTATATAAAATGTTCAAGCATTCATACAAACTTCAATATGTCTCTTAAATTTAACTGCAAACATTTTCTTTCGGGGCAAAACACTTGTTAAGAACTTGCTGTACTTTAAGTATTAGATAATATCTTTTCCAAGTTCAAAAAGGAACAGGTATGGCTGATTTGAGGGACAGCGATTTGATTCTGTGATTCAAATCACCGTCCCAAATCTATTCAAATCCAATTCGGAGATTCGGCTGCTGCCTAATGAACTGAATCTCCAAATTATTCAGGCCTATCCCCCACCTGCTCTCCCAGCCCCTCCCCCGCATTGCTGCCCATCCTGCCCCAGTTGCTAGTGCTTTTTAAAAAAAAGAAAAAAAACAAAAACAAAACCCCAACTCACTGGGTGCTGCCAGGCAGGGGACAATCCCTGCTGCCCCCCCAATGTCCCACTCTGCATAGAGCGGTTTTGCACGAGCCCGCTGACCCTCCTCCCCCCGCAGCTGTTCCAGCACCCTCTCATGCCTGCCCTGCCCGCCCCAGCTCTGGCCTTTTAAGGAAAAAGGAACAAAAACCGCCAAACTCACCAGCTCCTGACTGGCGGGAGGTAATTCCCGCCATCCCATACTGCATGGTAGGCTCTTCCATGAGCCCCCTGAACCCCTGAGACTGTTGCTGGCGAGTCCTGAGGGGGTTTTTGCTTTTTTTCTTCCCCTTAAAGGGCTGGAGCTGGGGCAGGTGTGACAACCATGGGGGAGCTGGGAGAGCAGGGATTGCTGGGTAGGGGGACAAGTTGGAGCTTTTTTTTTTTTTTAAAGCACCAGGAGCTGAGGCAGGCAGGGCAGCCACGGTGGGGACTGGGAATGGGGCCAGGGGATGGGGCCTGGCAGAAGTCCCCCCACAGTTCCCTGCCCCTTCCTCCAGCTCCTCCTTACCCACCCCCTACTTACCAGCTCTGAGTCTGGCTCCAGTGGGCAGGGACTGCCCGAATCAGAGCTTTGAATCGATTTGGAGGTCTCCTGATTTCATTCAGATTTGGAGATACGGCCACCGAACTCAGCTGAATCGCCTCTAAACTGAATCAGCACCCAAAGCTTCGCACAGTCCTACCAAACATATATACAGTTTGGCACTTAGATGGACTTACCCCTGGTTAGGTTGGTCGAAGTATAATATCTGCACATACCCTTAGACTGCTTCCTAACTCCTCCCTTTCCAGCCAGATAGCTTCAAAATTGGGGTAGAGGGAAGGCAGGAGGAACATCAATGGAAAAAATTTGGGAGAAAATTACATAACATATCTTTCTGCCTCCCCTCCCCCACCTCTAAAAAGGACCCATAAAACAACTTGTGGTTCAGACCCTAAATAAAGGGCCAAGTGCTGGTCTCCCACATGTATCATTAAAAGGACAGATCAGGATTCAGTATTAGGTTTCATGTGCGAATAACGGAGGCATAATTTGGCTTATATGACAAATTTCTTCCCTGAACGTTAAAAGTAGCATAGAAAAATAGTAAGCAAGTACCAGAGCCATAAAGCCATGAAAACAATAACACCTTATTAAAAACAAAAGAATTTACAACATTAAAAACAGTACTTTCTTGTAAAGGCTTGTCACACATTGTTTCAAGTTTTTGTTAGGAGGAAAAAAAAAAAAAATAACCCCACAACATCTCCAGCCTGGTATTCCTTTCTTCCTGTACTGCTTACCCCAATTACTTTGTTTGTTTTCTAATAAGACAAAAAATGCGAGGCACTAAATTTAACATCTTCATTTTCCTCACTGCCTCTCCTAATAAAAAAATATAACATGTAGTTAACAAAACGTAACCCAAGCCTACAAAAGGTGCCACAGAAATTTAATTAAATTTAACTTAAAATAGGAAGAAAAAAAAAACAAAACAGAAAACAAGAGTAAGACCATTTTAAGTGCAACCACAAACAAGTAATTACAATTATTACTCTATGAGCACAAGTCTCAAAGAAACAAGGACCCTACTAGCCACCTGAATTTAGCTTAAATATATTTGGAATGGTAAATAAGAGAGCCAAACTATAATAGATGAACTAGCAGAACATTCTTAAGGTTCATACTTTCTATTTACATCATGTTTCTTAGGCAAAGTCTGGAAAAGCACATATGGGAGCTGAAGTTTTCCATGTGCTGCCTGCCTGCAGCTGAAGTGCTATTTTTAGTTTTAGCCTCAATGGTTTAGCCTCATTCCAGGAAAAAGTTAAAAGAAATTATGATGTTTCACACGTTACATAATTATGGTGACCTTACTTTCATGGGGTGCGTGTGCACACACACAGATACCCATCAGGGATTTAAAACATGGAAGATAGTGACCTACGTGTCAGTTGTGCCTGTCGATGTTCCCATAAAAGTCTTCTGAAATTTGATCAAGTTAAAGTCTTTGGAAAAATCTCAGTTCACCCATGGCTCAGCTATAGTTTCAGAAAATTGGTTCTGCCTTCAGCATGCTCAAGCCAGCAGTTTTTATAGCTGATCAGACTATACACATACCACCAGCTCCCTTCATACAGTACCCGAATATGCTTTGATCGAGAGCTGCAAAGATAAAAGCCATGCTTCCCTTCCAATTATTGTAAGCCTCTCTCTCCCCTTTGTTCTCAATGGTTCCTCCTGGCCAGAAAATCCACATCACAGACTGGAAGAGGACAAGTAGGATATTGGGTCACGAAGACAGACCAGAGTAGGGGTATGCATAACAGGCTGTATTCGATTTGCATTCAGCCTGAATCAAGGGCCCCTGTGCATTGCCTGGTGAACCTAGAAGTGGACCAAAAGGGTCTGAGTCTGCTGCCGTGTGCGCTGGAGAGCACCCCCACACTCCTGTGCAATGCTCTATCTAACCTAGCAATGCGGCATTCACTAGCCGCCTGCTACCTTTCTTTGCTTAAAAAAATACCACAAACCCTGTGCATTTTTTTTTATTTGCTGGGAGCTTGCTTTGATTGTGTGGAATCCAATTTGCAGAAGTGCAGCTACAAATAAAGTCAATGGAAGCTGTGCTTTGAGCTTATATTGTGCTAAATTCTCTGAAAAATACTGAGGTCAGAAGTGTCTTAAACTGTGCGTCCAAAATTAGCAGTCTTTTGACCTTAATCAGTCTCCACTTCCCATCAGCAAAATGGGGATAATTATACTGCCTCAACTCACAGGGGTGTAAAAATAAACACGTTCATAATCATGTGCATTATAGCTCCCATGGAAAAAGACTCACACATCAGTTAGTAATTCATCTTCAGAGTTCGGCTTGAATAGTGTGCAGTGAGAGTAACGTACTGAACAATGAGAATAAAACAACTTACTTAAGAGTTGCTCATTAGGTGCAGGGCTTGTACAGCGCAGACCACTTCCAACATGTGCCCCAGACCAGCTGTGTGCTGCATACAGCATACCCAGCTAGAACATAATACAGCATGAAGCACATAGGACCAGTCTGGGTTGTGCACTGGATCTTCCACAGGCAGCTCCCCTGCAGGCCCAATTCAAACCAGCCCTGTACCTGGGATACAGGGCCAGTCCACCGCCACACTGCATGCAGGAGCTGCATTGATCTCCCAGCCTGGCCATACAAGACTGCATGTGGCAGGAGGCACTGCTAGCCAGATGGGCTGGATTCAGCCTGCAGACTATCTTTAACATTCCTAGCATAAGGTTGTATACAGAGACAAAGCAAACAACTTAAATTATTACTTCTAAAATATTGAGGATTTTACTATATGGGTTTGTCAGTTCAGGTTTTGTATCTATTCTTATGTGGTCCATTTGCATATTTCTGCACAGTATCATATAGAGGGAAAAAAAGATGAAACTGGACCTGGACTGTAAATAAATACTAGTTTTCCTAATTGGGCAATTAAGTCTTTGTGCATTGTGGTTATGTGCGAACAGATATTTTACAGATCTCTCCTCAATATTGCTTAGGGGGTACAATATAAAGACTAATATTAGCTAAGTAGCTATCCCTTTAAAAATGCGCACACTTTAGTTATACTAAGCAAAAATGAAGAATAATAAAAAGACATCAAGCTTCTCCAGAAATATGAATCTCATGACAATATTATAACCAACCTTGCAACAAAAACAGTATCTTTTTCACATGTAATACTACATTAGAGTTTTGATACCAGGACAGTAGTATACACAAGAAAAAATAACCTCAGGCAGCTGATTGTAAATAATACCAACAAACAAACAGTATGCAACATTATAACAGTGAAGGAAAAAAAAAAAAATCACTTCTACGAAGAAGCTTTAAATGCCCTGTAGGAACTTTTAATTAAGCCTTATGATCAATGCAATTTATTTAAAACAGTGGTTCTCAACCTTTTTTTGCCGTGACCCACTGATGCAAGCAGAGTGCAGTGGCAGCGCTCCCATCATGGCTCATCCTTTGTGTGCGGTGCTGCTGACATTGCCCTTGTGACCCTCATTTCAGTCACAACCCAAGGTTGGAAACTGCTGATTTAGAATCTACTTTATAAAGACTCTCTTAAACTTATACAGCTGTATATTGAAGTTTCTCCTTCTACCATTTTCCTTTGCAGTTTAATGTACTCCATAAGAACAAATTGACAAAAAGCAGAGGCTGCAACTGATCTGTGAAATTTCAAATAACTTGATTAATTGGCACCTATAGGATGTTTACATAATTAGCCACACAAAAAATTGAGAAAATAATTGTAGTTTGTCTAGCTTCTGATGCAAAAATGTTTATACATATGCAGTTTCTGAATAAAAGTCTCCCTAAAAATCCTCAGATCTACATTATACACATTAGTTGGCTGCCAAAATGATATATAAAGCACAATTGGCATTTTGGCTTTCAGGCACCTTAGCTCATTTCTCAAATCCTACAAACCACTCTCAAAAAATGACAGAAAATGTACTTTTTAAGTTCTTCATCCACAGAGAACTATACAAAACTCTGTAAATAGATTTTAATTCATTAAGCTAGCCAAGCACTGAAGTCTTATGGATCTGCAGTTGTTCAAGAATGAATAACGTGGCAGACAACTACCGTTAATAAAAGGTTTTCAGGTGTGTCCTTACAGCAGAGGTGATCAAGCTACAGCACATGTCCCACAATCAGCCTTTGTGTGGTATGGGACAGATTGGGGAGTGGGCAGGCAGACAGAGCAGGGAACAGAAAGCAGAGCTGCAGATTATGCAGGGGGTGAGGGAGATGGTAGGGGTAGTTGTCAGAAAGAAGGTGCAGTGTTTACATTTGTGGCACACCTGCCAAAAAGGTTGGCTCCCATTGCCTTAATGTTTCAATACGGAGGATTTCTGGACTGCTTGGATTTCACCGTACAAATATGCAAGAGGGTCCCAGCTGATCCTAGCAAGCCAGCATTCAGTAGAGGACACTATGGCCACAGTAGATAACTGCATAACTCAAAGCAGTGGTCACCAACCAGTTGATCTACACCCCCCCTCAAATTTCCCCTAAACACAGGTCTCCTCCGGAAAGCAGCACCTTGGAGGAGGCTGACGTTGTGGAGGCAAGTGGCTCAGCGGAGGCAGCTCCTCCTGCTCTTGAGCCTCAGTCAGCTGAGGAGTGGGATAAAGCAGGATCCTCAGCCTGAACCCAGAAGCAGGGGAGTAGTGTAGTGTGGGAGCATTTTAAGCTAGCAGATGATCCCCCGTTTGCCATCTGCCAGTACTACTGAAGCCACATGAGCCATGGCAAGGATGTGAGACACTTGTCCACCAGTGATGCTGCTGCATCTGTGGAGGCAGCACTCCTTTGCCCTTCTTCCTGCTCAGCCTGGCACCAGTGCAAGTAAGTGCATCAAAAGGGAAGGCCCCTGCTCACTCCAAAGCCCCCTTCCTCCCCAAAGCAGAGGCAGGCCACCCTGGACCAGTGGGGGAAAGCTGGACAGAAAGGGGGACACATTGGGTGATCTTGCTCGCCTTGGGAAAGCATTGGGGAGAAACTTGCTCTGGATAGCCAGCCCTTTTCCCTAGTTGAGCTGGCCAGGGTTCAGGTGGTTCATAGCACTTCTGGCCCCATTTTATGAAGTGCCTGCATGCACCACCTTAAGCAGGATGGTGGTGCCCTCTCTGTACGAGGCATGCAGGGATTACTTGAGGGAGGCGCTGCGCAAAGCAGGGCCACAGGTAGCTTTACACTTCACCTCCTACATCTGGAGCAGCCAGGGTGGTGATTACACCTACCTCTCCCTCACAGGTCACTGGTGCAATCAATCAGTCAGGCCATCAGTGGACTCTCCTCCAAGCCAAAGTGCTCGATGAGTCCCATAGAGTGAGGGAGATCATGGGGGCCATGAACTGCATGGTGCAGGGGTGGCTCATTGGACAGGCCAAGCTCACCTGGGGGTTCATGGTCACTGACAACAGAACCAATATGGTGAAGGCAGTCTGTGATGCCAACTTTGCTGGCATCCACTGTGTGGCACACAGGCTGCACCCAATAGTGAGGGATGCCTTGGAGGGGGACAGGGCTGCTGGTGATGGCACTGCCACCACTACTGCTACAAGCCAGCTGATTTCATAACGCAAGAACTTGGTGGGATACTTCCACCGCAGCATCAAGGTGGGAAAGATGCTGTGGGAGAAACAACCAAAGCTGAGCATCCAGCTACACAAAATTATGCAGGATGTGGAGACTCGGTGGAACTCCACATACCTGATGCTTGAAAGTTTGGTGGAGCAACAGAAGACCATCCATGAAGTGGCCTTGCTTGGGGAGGTGGGGATCAGGGTCCCCCTGAACAGAGCTGAGTGGGGTATCATCTCCCAGATGCTGGTGGTCCTCAAGCCCTTCCTCAAGGCCACTGAGACCCTTAGCACTGGTGATGCCTCTCAGCCAGGTGATCTCCCTAGTGAGGGAACTGGAAAACCAAATGGAGAAGTTCCAGGGGATCAATGTTCCTGGCTGGGGCAGGCCACTGTCACCAGACATGCAGGCACAGGTGATGCAGCTGAAGGAGGACATCACAAGATGGCTGGATCCCCTACATTCCAATACAGTTCACACAATGGAGGGCAAGTGCACTGGAAGCACCAAAACCCTGGATCACTGGATGCAGGTGCTGGTGAACAAATTCAGGGAGGCCCAAGTGCAGAGGTGAAGGGATGTGGAAGAGGGGGATCCACTTTCCCATGCCAACACTCCCAGCACCAGCCAGTCTCCTCCACACCATCCACTGCCAATGTGGTCCATGGGCATGGCTTCAATGCTGGACCCCAGCCTCGGGCAGGTAGAGCCAAGGTTTCAGTGACTACCTATCTTATTGAGTATATGGAGCCACTGGACTGCAACCACTTGGCCTACTGGACAAACCACAGCCAGATGTGGCAGGATCTGTCTACAGTTGCCTGGCAACACCTGTCCTGTCCACCGACCAACTGGGAGGAGCAGTCAGCCAGATCATCTGCTGGGAAGAACAGTCAGTCAGGTCACATTGTTCCAGGAGGTTCCTGGCTAAGATACAGGACCTCCACTTAACCCAGGAGGTGCATAGTCCCACTAGAGGAAATGCTCTGTTGGACCTGGTCCTGCCCACAGGCGATGATCTGGTAAGCAGGCTCCAGGTCCTTGACCACCTGGTGATAACGATCATTGCTTGCTGGAATTCATCATCCAGCACAGGGTGTGAAAGGCCTGCAGCAAGGCGGTAACCCTAGACTTCAAGAGGGCCAACTTCAACGAGTTGAGGAGATTGGTGGAAGAGGTACTGGGGTTCGAGGGCAGGGGAACTCAGTGCCCAAGATGAATGGTCGTTCCTTAAGGAGAAAATACTCAGAGCCCAAGGAATGACAATCCCAACAAGGAGCAACAAAGGCAAGAGTGCTCGAAAGCCTCCCTGGCTCACCAAGGACATCTGGGAACGCGTACACCCAGTCCCCACCCTTCCACTATCTCCAGAGAAAAGTATACCTCCACTGCTCGGGCCTGTAGGGGTGCTGTAAGGAAAGCTAAGGCAGACATAGAGCTAAGACTAGTATCTAAGATTAAAGATAATAAAAAGTCTTTTCAAATGTACAGGGAGGATGAAGAAGGTGCTGGGAAACATGAGGTCCCTGCAAGATGCGCTGGGCAATCTGATGGTTGCGCCAGAGGAGAAGGCAGACCGCTTTAACAAATTTTTCACCTCCAATTTCTTGTGCAGGGACTGGGACTTCCCCACCATGATTCAAGACAGACTCGAGGGGAATGCCTAAAGCCCTAAGGTTGAGGACTAGGCTAGAGTGCTTCTGGAGGGGCTGGACATCTTTAAGTCAGCAGGTCCAGATGCTCTCCACCCCAGCAAGCAAGGATTATTGCTGGGCCCTTGGCATGGCTTTTGGCAACTATAGGCCTGTCAGTCTTACCTCAATCCTGGGGAAACTCTTTAAGAAGATCATCAAGGAGCACATCTGTGATGGGCCAGCATCAGGGATGATGATCAGGGGCAACCAGCACAGTTTCATTAGGGGCAGGTCATGTGAATGCTTTTTACAATCAGGTCACAAAAGCACTGGATGCAGGTGTCACCACAGATGTAGTCTTTCTGGACTTCAGCAAGGCCTCTGACACTGTCGACCACCCCATCCTCATTAAAAAACTAGGCGACTGTGGCATCGATGCCTACACAGTCAGATGGATTGTGAATTGGCTGAAGGATCATACTTAGAGTGGAGGTGGATGGTCACGTTCGACCGGGGGCGGGGGGGGAGTGGAGTGGGCAGCGGAGTCCCCCAGGGCTCGGTCCTTGGGCCCACACTGTTCAATTTCTTTATCAGCCATTTGGACGATGGGGTGAAAAGCAACCTGTTCAAATTTGCTGATGATGCCAAAATTTGGGGTGAGGTGGGTATGCTAGCAGGGAGGGAATGACTGGAGAGAGACCTGGATAAGTTGCAAGGGTGCTAACAAAAACAATATTCATTTCAATACTGGTAAGTGCAGGGTGCTGCACTTGGGCAGTAGTAACCGGCAGCACACTTTCAAGAAGGGAGTGTCCCATCTTATGAGCCTGGAGGCAAAAAGGGATCTTGGAGTCATCGTGGACTTCAAAATGAACATAGGCTGACAATGCGAGGTCAGTCGGCAGGGCTAACCAGACCCTATCGTGCATCCACAGGTGCATCTCAAGTAGGGCCAAGGAGGTGATCCTCCCCCTCTACACAACACTGGTCAGGCCACAGC
>JAGPOW010001296.1:102051069-102101844 GCA_030014935.1 Caiman crocodilus
CAGACCCTATCGTGCATCCACAGGTGCATCTCAAGTAGGGCCAAGGAGGTGATCCTCCCCCTCTACACAACACTGGTCAGGCCACAGCTGGAGTACTGTATCCAGTTCTGCACACCCCACTTCAAGAGGGATGTGGACAAGATTCAGAGGGTCCAGAGAAGGGCCTCCCACATGATCCGGGGACAGCAGGGCAGACCCTACAATGAAAGGCTATGGGACCTGAACCTGTTCAGCCTTCGGAAGACAAGGCCGAGGGGGAACCTTGTGACCGCCTATGAACTCACTAGGCGGAACTAGAAAGGTTTGGGAGAAATCTTGCTTCCCCTAGCGCCCCCCAGGATAACAAGGAATAACGGCCACAAGTTGTTGGAGAGTAGGTTTAGATTAGACATCCACAGGAACTACTTCACAGTTAGGATCTGAAACCAACTTCCAAGAGAAGTGATGCTGGCTCCTTGAAGATCTACAAGGTCCCTTCCGACCCTACTTCTATGATTCTATAATGATTCTATGAACCAGTGTTCCAAGCGAGACGGTGTTCAGCATTGCTGGGGATGTTGCGACACCTCACTGCACCTGCTTGGATCCTGTTTTGGTGGAGCAGCTGGTGTTTCTAAAAGGTGAACCTCCCACCCCTGGGGTTCCCCAGGCTCCACCTGCAGACAGACTGAGTGCTACCCTCCTCACTCAATCTACACCAGTTTCCGTTTCCGAGTTTCTTAAAAAGCCAAGTAGTGCCCCACTCTCAGCTGAAGGGGGCACTAACTACATTACCAGCTAGCAGAGGAAGAACATGTCCCTGGCTGAGCTCATTCCCCTGCCAGGACAAACTTGGAGGTATGGGATTGGTGCTATGGGGAAGGAAGAGGTCTCAGGTCCTGGGCATGACCACTAAAATTGCACCCTGCCAGGGTAGGGAGGCCTGGTGGGACTGCTGGTGGCACAGCAGCCCCGTAAAATGCCAGGACCAATGGTCCCCTGGTGAAAGGCGGGTAGGAAGTGCCATAACCTCCAGCTAATTCACGCACACACAAAGCACTAGTTGGGGAATGCCCAGACCTGTCATGTCTTTGACAGGCCTGACACTTGCTGGTTACAGTGCAGCTGTGAGGATCCCAGTGAGCTCAACTAAGCTGCCCCGGATGCCAGCTTTAGGGTTGAAAACCCCTTTGTCAGGCTGAGGAAGTACCTGCAAGTGGTGGAAGGAATAGTAAAGAATTCAGAGGCTGGCCTGGCCTGCAATGCAGGCAAGCAAGCCAGTCAGTGAAAATGGAAATGGATGTGTCAGGGGGGTGAGGGACAGGCTGTGGGGGGGGGGGAAGGGGGATATAGCAGGGCAGGTAAAAGTGTAGGAGGTACCTGGGGTGTCAGACATCCAGCAGGTCGCAGTGTGCCATAACTCCACTGTGTATATTAATTCCATGAGTTTCTGTACCTACTACCTAGGAGGCTGATGAAGTGCAGTTCATAGGCCCAGCTCTGAAAAGTGGTTTGCACTGTAATTTGTTCCCTCTCAGGATCAGGCCTGAGAGACTGAAGGCAAAGCGTTTTTTTGGTGAGGAATGTGCCCCCACAGGTAGTTGGGTTTTCTTGTCTTTGATAGATGCTGGTGTGCAGTTTGTGGGGGTACTGGAGACAGTTGGCAGGTTTTGTGTTTTGAGCCTTAGGAAGTTGGCTTCAGTTCTGGTGATAAGGTTAGGTGCTTGTCTGAATGTACAAACCAGGTATGAACCTTACACTTAAGATTCCTAGTTAATCTACATGTGAACTGTACAGAAGTTCAGGAAAGTTAAACTGGTTTAAAAAGCTAGGGACAGAAGTTACACATAAACCAGCTTAAGTGATCAGAAACTGGTTTAAACCTGTAACAGAGCAGAAGCTCAGTGCACATAAACCAGTTTCAAAGTGGCTCAAACTAGTTTAAAATAAGCCTGGATGAATGCAGTACCAACCGTAGTACTATTTTTATCCCCCAGTCCCCTTGCCTCACCCCCAGACAGAAATCCCCTGTCCCCACATACCCTGCTAGCCCCCCCCCGATCCTGCCAAACCCTTTCAGACCACATCAAGCCCCACCAAACTCCTTCCAAACCCTGCTAGCCCCCTCTTTCTGACTTGCCTTAGATCAGGTGGACATTAACTCAATCTAACCACCCATTAAGCTCCCTGAATGCTTTTACGTATCCTTAAAGTAGTAGAAATATTGTGAACTGAGAAATTTTTTCCATCAAAGACCAATTATCAGAAGCATACTGGACATGCAAAAGCAGAAATGATTTCCCATATAAAAAAAGTAGAAAAGCAAAAGCAACTGGATTTTGCAATAGTCTGCTTCTTCCTAATTTTTTAAAATCTAGTTGAAATAGCTGCAGCCTTTTACTGAAGACTGATCTAATTAAGGTATTGCTAGCAGTGAGAACAGAGCGAGAAGTCAGTCTTTCTAAATCTTTTAATTCAAAATTGGCTCAAATCCAACATGTTACTGAAGAATTCAAGCCAGTTCAGAATTCAGTGCGTTGAGTTTTAATGCAACAGGGTCATTGTAGTAATTTCTGCAGTTACCTACCTTGGATTCCATCTAAAGAAAAGCTAAGAAAAAGTTTTAAAATCAGTGTCATAGGGCTGATGTTTCCACAGCAAGGGCAATTTAGAAGTAATTAGAAAGCACAGAGGAAAGTTTTTCATGAGCAAAAAGTTGATAAAAATGTTAGCGAGAGAATTCTTTCAGCCAAATTAACATGCTTAACATTTCACATGTACATGTGAAGTTTATCCAAAGTTTTTTTCCTATGCTTTTTGAAGACTACCTTTCCAGGGTTTTTTTTGTTTGTTTTGGAAAGCATATTTCTATTCTGCCTTAAAGAATATGCTGCAACCTTCCAACCTCCCCCAAATGCACTGTATGCTAAATTAACCTAATCAGCTTATTAATGTGATCAACCAACTAAGATAACACAGGTGACTTTTTAAAAATCTCTAGGCTGTGTAAGTTATTATATAAGCTACATGAATTCAGGTACATTTACAGAAGTCCTAAAATCAGTCAAGTGTTAGCTTTTTATGTATGCAGGGAACAGATCAACACTGAATAACTCTTTATGCAATACCTTCATGACCAGGAAGTCTAGCAGGGGATTATACCCTCAAATCTTCAAGGCCTATTGTGATGGCAATAAAGTGAATACAATCATCAGAAAGCAGGAGCAAAGATTAAATTTGCCTCCATAGTACCAGATGTCGTAGTAGCAGTAGCAATGTTAGTAAATAAAAAAGACAGGACAAAATGGATCATACAATGAACGGGGTCCAAGATTTAATCTTCGGACAATAAATGATGACTGAATGCATTTTTCTTCTTTAAAATTAAGTACCAGTACTTGGCCTTGGATATAATCTTCTACAATTTTAGACAATTAACACTTAAAACTTTGTTCTCATATTTTACAAATGTAATTGCTGATCATCTTGTACCTACTACAGCAATTCCAACTCTTGGTGAGTTAAGTTGCCTATAGCTCCACTGTATGAATGTGGAAACAGGATTGGGGAAGCGCATGAAAATAGAGCTGAAACTAGAAAGTGAACTTAAAAGCCTTGCTTAAAATAGTGTTTTTGCTGTAATTTTACAGAATTATAAAGAACTTTCTCCTGCTCCCATCATTTTCTGGCAGGGGGAAAATAAATAAATAAATAAATAAAATCACTATAAAATTCATGTTTGTTTCTTTAAAAGAAACAAATTTATGAAGGTGTCACCTTTAAACACACTATAAAGGGAAAGCTTCCAAGGCAATGAAGTACTCATAAAAGGTATTCCATCTTTGAAATTGATCTAGAAGATTTCAGGTTGGATTTCACAAGCCCACAACTCTAAAAGGTTTGCTTTTAAAATTCTGTAAAAGGAAAGAGTTGCGTTTTTAACAAAGTAACGAACTAAAAGCAATGTGGAGCAACAGGATCAGAGTGAAATTCTCATACGAGTTTCACTGATGACTAACCTGAGAATTCTGTAAAGGCCAGTTAACTTAAAAATACATGCAAGTCTCTTTAGACAGCAGAAACAAAAACAGAAGGGGGGGAAGGAGAGAAAACATATGGATAGCAAAAATTGCAACAAGCAGAAGCAGCAGGACAGTGTGAAAAAAACAACAACACTTCACATGGTTAAGAGAGTACTTAAACTCAAAACCAGGAAACAGACAGGTAACAACATTCTAAGTACCAAGCCAGTACTTAAACACCAACCTACTGCAAACCTGAAACATATATGCTAAAATTATGGAGGAAGAGCGGTGACCATCATGAGTGGAATTTGAATTCTGCCAAAAGGGGTGCAGATGAAGTCCATTTTTACATATACAACACATTTTTTTCCAATTAAAAATAATCAAGCTTTAAAAATATGTAAGGGCCTAGAGCTTTATTAGTCACTTTAAGATAGAAACAAAACCAAATAATTTTACTGGAATGAGATTAAAACAAATCTGCAGGGCTATAAATAGGAACTTCATTACCAGGAGTAGCTAACAGACAAAGAACTGCAAAACAAAGGAGAGCTTGACTGAGGGACCATCAAGACAATTAAAAAAGAAGAAAGGTTAATCAACACTTGAGGAGTGAAGAATTTAGAGGGATCAGATAGATTATAAGGAGACACGAGGTTAATTGATACCCTCAGCACTACCCGACTAGAATGTGGGTAGACCAAGAATCAAAGGCCAGTGGCCATTTGTTTTTTAATTCTGTAAATACAGAATGCAATTAAAAAAAACTTTTTTAATGGTTGTCTTTTGAAAAATGGCTGACAGCCAAAGTAAAGGTTAAAATTAATGTGCTATCATAATATCAGCAAAAACTATAGGCAGTTTCTTGTTTTTTTACTAAGATAACAAGGCAAGCCCTAAAATTAAGGCAAATTCAAAAGTATAAAACAAGAAATAAAAAGAAACACTACCATTACCACTCAACTTGCAACAAATGAAATGAAAGAGAACAAAACAGAACTAAGCAAAAAGCAAATTCACCTAATTAAGCAGGGTTTAAGTGCCATATTTTATTTCTGCTAAAGAGGAAAAAAAGACCAATGGCTCAAATACTGCACTGTTGACTCCAAATTCGAAAAGAGCCAAGGCCCTAAACATCCTAACAGTTTCAAAAATCATGCAATTCTTTTGAAGAAGATAATTAAGTGTATGTCGAGGGGTGGGAGGAGAAGGATTATATTGTTCAAACTTGAAGATTAAAAACAAAAAACTGTGGTGAGCATGTTTGTTATTACTCTGAAATAAAATAGTTTTCTGATAGCATACTGTTAAGTTAACAATAAATTTAGATTATTAAAAAGTATTAGCTTTATAGCTGAATACAAGGCATGACCTTTGGCCTAGCAATGTTGCTGACCACAAGATAAAATGATAGCTAAACCTTTGCTTATGTTAAGTAATTATTTTAACTATGTTAACTATTTTGAGTAAAATACAGCAAGTAAATCTGTGTGCTGTAAACCACATACAGCAAGAAACAAGATAACACAAAGAAGCCACTATTCTAAGTACAATAACCATATCCTTAAAAAGTATCTACTACTGTGCAAGTTTTTGCTAACCTATCATAATGTTACTGTTACTTAACTTTTAGCTTTTAGAAAGTACTAATTCAGCTTAATAGAAATATGCTGTTATGAAGATCTGTAAAACACCAGCCAAGTATTGCTTTTGTTAACCCTATAGTCTTACCTTGCTATAAAAAGTATAAAAGAATGCCCCATCCTTTAGAGAAGACCATTTTACCTTTTTACTAGCCTTATAGTCATTGCTCGAGCAAATATACTGCAATAAAACTTTACCCATGTTGTCTAGTCCCTATACAAACTAAAACAACAAACCCCAGAGAGTTTTCTCCCACAACAAAACCATATTTGAAAACATGACCCTAGTGTAGGGGTCAGCAACACTTTACAGCAGGAGCCACTGCAAAGAAACTTACCTCCAAGGTCACTGTTAGCATCACTGTCTACCAGATAGTGCTTAGAGATCGTTAAAGCACTATCTTTAAACCTTTAAGTGGAATGTGAAATATGAACTCAGATAACTCAGTGTCCTAAATTCAAAGTTTAACTTTATTAGTACGACAAGTGTGATCTTAGCAGTTTCTATATTCAGAGAGAGAAAATTTAGTACAGTGATCTCACCCAATCCCAGATGTTACTTTGCTTCACAGAAAAGACAGCCACTCAGTTCCTGAAGCAAAGCGTGCGTTGCTGGCTGAGACAATCCAGACAGGTGTTAAAAAACTAGATTCATGATGAAAATGACAACACTGACACACTTACCTTTCTTGCTCTCCCCTTTTATGCTTTTCTTTAACTTGCCTCCTTTGTTGAGTCCTTGCTTTAGGATTGGTCTCTCTGCAGTCAGCATATTGTCCATATTTTATCCTGTTAGCATATCCCTTTGTTTAGATCCATCATGAGCATACCTCTTTGGCCTTTTTCCAGTGTTTTACTTTGGGCATTGTCCATTCGTTTCCTTTATCACCTTTCAATAACATTATCCAAACATTTCGTCCCTTTCATTCAACAGTTAGTGCCAAGTTCAGTTAATTTTAGCTTGTAACAAAACCATTACTATGTTGTGTTAAAAAGACTTCTCAGTGATAGAAAAGGAAAGAAACATCATGCGAGAAAACTCAAGGCCATAAGCTGCTTGCAAGAGGCAAGGCCAGCTAATATTGCAAACACCAGCAAAATGAAAAGTTCAGATAACAGTGAGACTATACAGAACTTTAGGCTGAATATAAAATAAAACTTTATAGAGTGGTAAATTGTTTAAACAGGTGCAACTTCAAAGCATAAAATATGACAAGCTACCCTAACACCACTTCCAATCTGGCTAGCACTGTCACCTCCAGAACTAGTGTCACTGGTCCATCCACCATGCTGGCATCATCGCTTCTCCCCACTACATGGATGCCATATGGGTGAACTCTCCCACTACAGAAACACCAAAGTTCCCCAGCTCCATAAGCAAGATAAAATGGCAAAGCCTGTTGGCTGTAAGTTGCTGACTGCCACCCTTGTACATTTTGTCAGTTCAGAAAATGGAAAGAACAGAACTTTAAAAAAGTGGAAGTGGAGATTCTCACATTATCACTCGTTTCCGGGAGCTTGGCAACAGCATTTCTATTTCTCATGGTTCCTTGGGAAGAGAAAATGAATAGCCAAAAGCAGATGGAAGCGTGCAGATGAGAAAGATACCTTACAACATTGTAAATATTATGTTCCTATAGCTCCACTTAAATCTTCACTCCGCTCCCCACACAAAAAGAGGGCCATAAGCTAATCCATCAAAAGCCATGAAGATTTAAAAAAAAGCTGAATACTGATTTTGGAACTGATTTTTCATTTCTATGTATCCCTAAAAGAGGAGACCAGTAAATTCAAACAAATTCATCAGAAGATGATCTTTGGCCTTTCCTAGATCAGAAGACCAAACCAAAAAAAGAATCCAGTTTAAAACAGGGGTTGGCAGCCTACAATGTGCAGATCAAATCCAGCTAGAAAAGAGATGATATTCAGCCTGCCAAGCACAGCTGGATATATATAAAATGGCTTGTTTATATTTCATTGTTAGTAATTTTTATGCAAGAACATACCATCCAGCAGCAGAGTTTCTCAGCTGTGTTAATTTGCCCCATTCTTAGTGAAATGTGGAGTTGCAAACTGTTTGTGAATGTATGGTCTGAAAAAAAAATATTAGAGAGCAGTCTGAAATTGCCTGCCTGTATATTCTGTAAAAACTAAAATAATTTTGCCTCCATAAAAATAAGAAGCCGTGAGCATATTTCAGGATTTGTTGTCTGAATGAGTCTTTGATGCTGGACAAAATCCACCTGATATCCAAGTAGCAGTGCTGCTTGGTGCCTTGGGGTGAACTGTCTATCTGCCAGTGCTTTCTAGCTCACTAGAACCTTTGTAATTTTGGAGAGTGGAATGGAGTTGTGAAGGAACGAGGCAGATCAGGGTCCATACTGGGGGAGTGAGGCCACCAGGGATAAGGCTTGAGAATGGTTGGAGGGGAAGAGGGGAGGAAATATCTAGCTGGGGGTGTCAGGGTATGAGGTGAGTAGGGGACTCCTGTGGCAAGGGCAGCAAGGTGTAAAGGCACTGTTGCAGTCACACAAGGCAGCTAATCCAAGAATGGTTTGTTTTTAACTGGCATGTGTTTTTACTGTCAGTAAAAATAAAAGTTTGCCAGTAAAATGTTTGCCAATTGTCAGGGAGAGAGACAGAGGGACAGACAGACAGTTTCTTGGCTGGCAAACCTAGTGAAAGGCTGCTGACCCCTGGTTTAGAGCAGTCCCTCATTTTCAAGAACTGACACTATATTCAAAGTAAAAAGTTTCTTTGAGTTCTTTATATCTACTATAAAAGATTAAGAAATGGATCAATGATAATAAGAAGTCCAAATATCTGTGTGTTGAACAGTTGACAGAACACTTAACTTTGTAGGGTAAGTGTATGTAGTGGTAAGATTTTTCTTAATTATAGTGTGTAACATTTGCCTTACCTTGAACCTATCTTGGCTCTCTCCTAACAGCCTTTCATGACCCCCTGGGCATCACAGGTCACCAAAGGAAAAACACTAGTCCAGGGGTTGGCAAGATTTTTACACAGTGCCAAAAACAGCCATAACCTTGACTTGTAAGATGTTAAGTGTACCAGGGGATGACAGTGGTGGAGCTCCAAGGGGCCTGATCCTTGTGGCAGGCAGCACAGCCCCAGTCCCTTCCCTACCATCTGCCCCAATGCATGCATGAAGCCACTGCTAGCTACAATCTGGGCTGGGGCTCCGGAGACCCTAGTGCAGCTGCTTGCAGCCTCTCAACTGCCTGCCGCAGCTCTGCGCAGACCCCTGCCCCCTGTTATGGAGCCCAGGCTACTCACAGTAGGTGGCAAGAAGGCTGCAAGCAGCTGCACCAGGGTCTGGCTTGTTGTTGGCAACAGGTGCAAGTATGCCTTGAGGCAGACAGCAGGCCTGCACTGCCACAACAATTATTGTGCCCCCCATGGATCCACAGCCATCTGTCCCAAGAAGCACATGCCAAGCAAAATGCCTTTGCATTACATCCTTTAGCATGCATGCTAGCTGTGCCTACCCCTGTACTAGTCTAAAGCAATGGACTAAAATGGCTTACGATGTGGGAGCTAGAACTGATATGCAAAACATCTGATAAGGGAGCTATGAAACTTCTATTAGACAGCAGACATCCTTTAAATTCCATCTCAGGATTATACACAGATGACCCATAGATGAAATGCCTCAGGGTACTGCTATAGATTCAACTCTCCCCATTAAGCACCAATATTACTGCTTTGACGATGAGGTTTGCTTGTTAGATGCATGTCTGTCTAATCTACTTCTGACCAATATTTTAGCTTTCTAGGAGTTTACAGAGTACTCCATCACAAATCCACACAATTATAGTCTCCTTCACACTTATCCTCTCAACCACACTAAATCTGCCAAACCTTGGTTTCAAAGGGAGAACTCCAATAAATCAAAACACAAAAAAGCTTAACAGTACAGCATATTAACAGTAGACAAAAGTTTGCTTTTAAACACATAGCTTTACAATACAAGATCATTCTAACAACGAATCCAGGGCCCTTACACTAAACTATATCATATATGTACATGCATGGTCACACCCAGGTTCTTTCATTTTAGCATAGGCCATCAGCAGCATATGAATCCACAAGGCTAAGGTCCATAGCACAAATCTCTCCCATTTCAGCTGTAGGACTGACAGGTACAGGCAGGCTAGCTTGTACACTGGAACATCATATGTACTTTTTCAAAGTTCTGAAAAGCATTTGGGCAGAATACTTGATTTTCTTCTTCAGGAAGCAGATGGGTATCTAGTTCTTCTGTTTAACACTATGCCTTGTTAAGTTGTCTGGAGAAATACACCATGAATCACTGGATAAATAAAAAAAAAACTTCTTATACTTGAGCTGAAGAACTTTATCTTTTACGCCTCCCTCAGTGGTCTAGTAGGCTACTGCCTACTCTCTTAAGGACAAAACTTCTACCTGTAATGCTCTCTTAGTGTGCATTACACAACCATTTAAAATCAGCCAGTTTTCTCCTAGACTACATCAAAGTGGCTGAGGATTGGGTTGGATCCCACTTCGCTCTATAGCTCATATTTTGCTACAGGTATTATGAAGAAAATCTTTAGAAAAGAGAACCTCATATTCCAGTTTCACACTAATATAAGTAACATTTCTCAAACTGACCAAATTGCATCTATTAACTGATAAATAATTTGGTTTTGATATACTACCTAGTTTAAAAGTCATCTAATTACATACTCTACAGCTTATTAAATAAAGGTAACATATTTCTATTATTTTTAAAAATACACACATAGCAAATGAGTTTCTAAATTTAATTTCATAAACTGGTCCTATAGTATGGATTTGCACTTGCAGTCAATTTTGATAGCAGTTTCCACAGTAGAATACGAAGGGAAAAAAGGGAATTTCAGAATATGGTGAAGAGCTGCTGTTTGTGAAAGGCCTAATTTCCAGTATCCCAGTTTCTTTTCATGAGATTATGACCTTGCTCAAGGAACACATTTAAATCCTTTTGTTACTTCCAAATTGGACTACTGCCACATACTAATCATTAACTAAGCAGACATATAGTGCAGCTTGGTGAAAGTTTAAGGAAAACTCAAATTGCGGTTTGCTAGACTCAAACTAATCCTTACCAGTATTTTAAATGATCAAGTTCTGCGGTCTTCGGCCTCCATCATTCACAGTGGATGAGTTGGTTTCGACTTGGAAGGGTGTGGGCAGTGGGGTCCCACAGGGCTCGGTCCTTGGACTCTTCAATGTCTTCATCAGCGACTTGGACAAGGGAGTAAAGTATACTCTGTCCAAGTTTGCGGATGACACAAAACTGTGGGGAGAAGTGGACACGCCGGAGGGCAGGGAACAGCTACAAGCAGACCTGGACAGGTTGGACAACATGGGCAGAAAACAACAGAATGCAATTCAACAAGGAGAAATGCAAAGTGGAAAAATGGGAGGAAACCTAGGGAGGAAAAATGTCCAGCATACCTACTGCCTAGGAAATGACCTGCTTGCTGGAACAGAAGCGGAAAGGGATCTCGGAGTCCTAGTGGACTCCAAGATGAACATGAGTCAGCAGTGACAAAGCCATCAGAAAAGCTAATGGCACTTTATCATACATCAGCAGATGCATGACAAATAGATCCAAGGAGGTGATACTTCCCCTCTACGGGCGCCGGTCAGACCGCAATTGAAGTACTGCGTGCAATTCTGGGTGCCGCACTTCAAGACGGATGTGGATAACCTGGAAAGGGTCCAGAGAAGGGCCACTCATATGGTTATGGCCTTGCAGGCCAAGCCCTATGAGGAAAGAGTAGAGAACCTGGACCTTTTTAGCCTCTCCAACAGAAGGTTGAGAGGAGACCTTGTGGCTGCCTATAAGTTCATCACAGGGGCACAGAAGGAAATTGGTGAGGTTTTATTCACCAAGGCACCCCCTTCTCTCGTAAGGGGGTTATGAGAATTAATGGCCACAAGCTAGCAGAGAGCAGATTTAGACTGGACATTAGGAAGAACTTCTTCACAGCTAGAGTGGCCAGGTTTTGGAATGGGCTCTCAAGGGAGGTGGTGCTCTCCCCTACCCTGGGGGTCTTCAAGAGGAGGTTAGATAGGCATCTAGGTGGGGTCATCTAAACCCAGCACTTTCCTGCCAATGCAAGGGGTCGGACTCAATGATCTATTGAGGTCCCTTCTGACCCTAACATCTATGAATCATTTTCTAATTTTGAACTGCATATTTCAGAAGGTATATTCATATTAAACTCCATTCCTTCACTTGTATACATTACTTCTGTCAATTTACAAAACTAGTCTCCTCAGACTAATATTTAATAGTCACTATAAAGAAATTAATTTCTAACACAACAAAGAGACCTCGTATCAAAGACAGGCAAAGGAAAAGTAAGCCTTGACCTCGGAAAAATAAACCAGAAAAAACAAACAAACTATTTTTTAAGAATAGTTTTATATTTTGGAAAAACAAGATAATGCTGAATTCTAAATATAAATAGTATTTATAGTATTTTCATCTAAAATCACAAGGCTAGTTTTTTTAAACCACAAAAATCCCCTCCCCATAGTACACAGCTGGGGTCAGTGTTTGTATGACCTCTTGACAATTTCAGGCTTTACTAAATGGACAATTTATTAGTTTCACACTATCTTCTGGACGCTTCCTATGCTAACAGAAGGAAGCAGAAGAGGAAAAAAAATCATATGCTGAGCACATCTACGTGGGCTTACTAATGTGTTGCAATAAACTCCAGTGCTTATAGTACCAGAGTGTATTGCTCCTGGGTGTGCACTTGCATAGCATGTTAAGTCAGGTCAGAGTGGCCCCGGCTGGCAAGAGTCCCAGGGGGTCAGCTAACAGCCTCTGGCTGTTCCCCCTGGCTCAACGTGCTGCAAAGGGTCTGGCCAGGGCTTAAGGGTACTTCAGTGCAGAGCTAGCTAGCAGGCAATCCCTGTACCAAAGCATCCTTGTGCCCCATCCAGTCAGAGCAGTGTCTACATGTGTGCTACTGCAGAGTAAAAAAAATCCACAACAGGATAGTACTTGCATTTACAAATACTATCATGCTGCAGAGTAAATTACTTTATCCATCCTAATAGGGACACACATGTAGATATTCAACATTCACTGTGCAGCTAACTTCTTGTGTAGATGTGCCCACTAACATGGAAATTTGTATTCATACTTTTCATACTCAAATCTTAAGCAGCCATTTATCCTGCACACAGAAAGAGAAAATACATCTCCCTCTGTCCCAAGAGTTGAAGATTCTAACTAATGTTGACCAATCAAACTTAATGGTTTTACCAGCTAATCATTCCCTAGGAAGGATAACTGAACTTTTATCCACTAATTATTAAAACTTGATGTACTTCACTAACACCACATGCAAAGAATCCATCCAAAAACGTTCTGAAAAAAAACCCATGAGAGTCTTTCTGGTATATAACCTGCACACCACAGTCATGCAAAGAACACTGAACTTATTCACAACTTATGTCTCCACTTGAAGGAGGGAGATTATGCAGAAATTGAAAGATCATAAAACAGCCTGCCTCTGACAGCACAAGCCAAGGAGGGACATATTTTGCAGTACCCAAAATAGTCTTCCCAGTTAACTGGGCATCTGTTTCAAGGTACTGACCCTGCTCTTTCAGGTACATAAAAGAATCTTAACATGCAGTTTCTTGTTTGCTATTCCTGCTACATATACTCTCTTAAATATGAAAGGGGGTAATGAAATACAAAAGCAAACAAAAAAAAAAGGAAAACTAAAAATCTTAAAAATGTATCCCTTCCTCCCAACAGAACTTGAGTCATCAGTCTCTAAAGGCATTCTGTCCTGTAGCCACCCATCTGATAAAGTAAAGAAGTCTTCCTTTAGTCCCTCTAAAATTGTTTTAAGTGACCAGAAATAGAGTTCAAACTGAGTAATAGAAATTTAAAAACTGTAGGAAAGCACTAAAAATGAATTATTCAGTAAAAGGGTCTACAGATATCAAACTATACTTTAGAAAAAAAGTATCAGGTAAACGTCAATCCACCTGTCAAACATTAACATATAGATGAACACACCAAGGGATGCAAGTGTGGTATTATATAATGCTTCTTTCTTGCTACAAGAGTATTTTAAGTCTCCCCTGGTTGCTTGAAGTTTTAGGCACCTGCTGCAGCAAATCATTTGTTGCCAGATTTGTTATTCCTCACTGATAGCAAGCACAGATGAGAAGACATTTCTCTTAGAAGCTAATTACCAGAATTATAATATTCAGATTTCATTGTAGCAATTATTTCATTAAAAAGCAGGGGAAATGTACTGCTGCAAACCATTTCAGGCAAGTTCTGCAGCTGCATTCCATGATCTCATTTAGTTTTACCATAAGTATTGTTCACATTATCAGAAAGGTCCATCTCCCCATGGGAAGAAAATGGTTCTAAATACCTAATTTCATTAATTTATTTTCTTTGCTGAGCCTCTGACTCTCAAGAGGACTCTTTAGAAACAGTCCTCATGAGAGGACTCAAATTAGTGTAAATTAATTCATGAATACAGGCTCTGTGAAGTCAACAGGTCACTGTGCAGACAAACATCTGTGCTGGGTGTGTCCTTTTACCAACATAGTAGTCTGACTGCAAACCTTTCTGCAGGATGCACGCTTTAGTTTTTCTGAAATTCCTGCTCCCTCATGCTGATGAGTTGCACAAAATGTGGAATAGAAAGCATACACTTTGTAGCATTGTTTATTTTAGCACCCACTTTCATGCAGTGAGATTGCCTGCATAGTGACATTATGCACCTCCACGCTCCACAAGGGATACTGTCACTTGCCTGCTGCTAGAAATAGAAAGAAAAAACCCCCCACACACTGAAAATGTATGTTATGGGATATTTCAAATCTGGGACTATGGCAGCAAACAACATTTACACCATGTTCCTAGTTCAACATCAGTTACAATTTATTAAGTTACTTGAATTTCATTTACATGAGTCACCCAGCTCTCTCTCTCAGCTTGCTACCAGCAAGCTTATTTAGAGAGACCTTTAAAATGAAATGTTAAAAAGTTGTGACCACTTTTTTTTATCCCTAATAACTACAGTACACTCATTCCCTCATTCCTTTCAAAGAAGTTGACCATTTTATGTAACACCCTCAAAAATAGTTATTATGTGACTGTACCATAAGCAATTATTAGCATTTCATTTCAAATGAGTCACTGATATTCATTCTGAATAGCTATAATATAAAAACATTAAAGTATGCTGAGAGAGAATAAGATCATAATGAAAATGTGAATAGACATTATATATAGAATAGGGAACAAGACCATACTAAGGCACACAGGTGGTCAACTGGTGACATGAGTGCCATAAGTGGCACAGGAAGCCTCTGCATCTGGCAGATCAAAGAAGGGTACAGGAAGCACAGAGGCAGAAAGCAGAGCAGGAAATCATGAAAGGACAAACAGGTAAGAAGCAGAGCAGCAGACCAGGCAGAAAAACAACTGGAGTGGCACTTGGGGCAAACACCAGACTAATTTGTGGCACTTCTGCCAAAAAAGTTGGCCCCTAATGCTGTTGAATAATATGCTGGTGACTAACTTGAACAGAATGGTCAAGACTAAATGCTGGCAGTACCAACCTGATAACATGTCTCACATTGTGGTGGGTGAGGGCAGAGGAAACTAAGCTAAGCAATTCTCTCCAAAATCCATATCTTGTAATTGAAGTATGCATTTACAGACGGAGCTCTAACTACTGCATATCACATGCTGAGCATATATTTCATACATTCAAGGAAACTTCTGCCTGAAACGAATGGAAGCTTTGCTGGAGGAGAAGGACCTGAGCAGGGCTTCAGAAGCACGTGGGGAAAAAAACAAACAAACAAGCAAACAAAAAAAAAATGTAAAAAGAGTAAAGCATTTCTACAGCTGCTGTATAAACACAATATAAAGCTGGATGGGATCACAGTGCACCTCTGGAAGACAATTGAAGGAAGGCAGCTGAGCACCTGACAATCAGTTCCCTACAACTGCCACATGAAAAACAAGCTTCACAAGAATATGCTAATAAAATAAATGACCTAGAGAAAAAAAAACAGGAATTCTAAAAAATTTAAGATCTACTATTAATAGACTGCCAAAAGGTTGACTTTACAGGGAAGAAGTGTAAATATTCAAATCACCAAAACAATATTATCCAAGTTACTTCCTGCTATTTTTGAGCTAGAGCTAAAAAAAGAGCTTCACCCTGACCTCCACTCTCTACAAACAGAGCAGGAGAAAGAGGAGTAGCCTCCTTCCAGCAATCATTACAAGAGGAAAACAAAAGCCCTGTGGGAAGAGTGGTATATTAAACCATCAATTGAGTTCATCTGGGGTGTTTAACATCTAACCACATGGTCAAGAATAAATGGCAGCCCTTCATCTCAAGTATATACATGCTTGAAAATTCCTTCCTTTTATTATTATAGATATCTAATACGGCTGAGGGAAAAAATATTAATTCAACCGCAGCCCTCCCTCCCATATCACAGCCTAGGAGCAATTTAGATCGGAGTTACAAGTCAACTTGGTCTGCCATGATTTAGTTTGTCTAATCTTAAAGCTTAAATATTTTCCACAATTTCACCCCTTTCACCCCTCCTTCAGAGTTGGCTGCTCCATTCCTCATAGCAGAGGGGACAGTTCCTTGCTCTGCGCTACTACCAATCATTCAGATTCCCTTTGGTTGTGAGGACTTTTCCAGACCAAACAGTGCTTATGCACTATGTTTGCATATTTTGTTATACAACAATCGAATGAAATCCAGACACATGGAGTTCAGTTAGATTAGGGTAAAACTTCACCTTACCATGTCTTACTCCAGGCAGATCAGGTCTTATAACCATGTATCGAGTGCTCGCTTCTATAAACAAAACTCCAGCAGTTTGGCATTTTAAAGAAATTTGGAGGCCTCTACTGAACTCTTTACTCTTTCCAGAGGCAGCATAAAAAATACATAACAAAAATGGAAAAAAGTGACCACCCCGTACCCCCCCGCCGGGGTTCAGCTGCCCAGCTGGGGTGGGACACAGGACAGAGTTGTGGCTCATCTGGGAGGCAAGGGGAGAGGGGGATCTCCCCCACACTGCGCACACCCCAGGAGGGCATGAGGGACCACGTGCCCCTGGATCTGGGCACGAGGTGAGGGCAGGCTGCTTATGAACTGGGGTTGGGGTGGCACCGGGCTGCATCCCAGTGGTGCTGGGAAGAGAGCTTCAGAGAATTTTGGTTCAGCTGCAGCCCCACCAACCCAAATCCCAGTGCTGTTGCAGCCTGCCCTAAGCATACCCTGGCCCAACCCTCCACTGGGAAGGGCCCAGTGCAGCCCAAGCCCACAGAAGCAGCCCGCCCTTGCCCCACATGCACAGCTTTGGGGCACACCCCCTCCTCCCACACCTCCCAAGGTACATGCAGCAGCAGCAGCCACTCCCTCCCCCTTGGGTGAGTCACAGCTCTGTCCTGTGCCCTGTTCCACTCCAGCTGGGCAGTGCCTGCACCTGCCACAGCCTCAGCCCCACTTCCTCCCTCACTGCAGGGGCCTCAATCTGCCCTCCCCACCACCCTTTCCCCCACAACAGACTTACTACTCTTCACACTGACCGACTGCTCTATTTAAAATATCGGCCACATTAATCAGCCACAGACAAAAAAAGCCAATTGCCAATACTCTCAATTTTCCTCATATCAGTGCCGATCCAATATGGGACCAATGTATCTGTGCACCTCTAAAAGTTAGACTTTGGCATAACACTGTAAGAAGTCTAGATATTAATAAGCCTCTGGAAGAGAGCACAGAATTTTATATAGCAGTTTATTTAACAACAATTATTAGTCCAGGCAAGCACATATCAATGTTATGACTGGGTACATTTTAATAGTACACAGCCAACAGCAACTTGAAGCTATAGGATTAGAAACTGGAAGTGTTTGTGGAACCACAGAGCTGCTGAACAGCACTCCAGTCTCACTACCTTGTCTCAAACAAATTAAGAGAAGGTCTCTATAGCTTGGAAGTTGTAAATGGTAGTTTACAATCTGGTGATCCAATTTCTTCAAAACGCCATTGTGTCAGCTTGACAAAGTTTTTCTATGAAATAAATGAAGACAAGAAATAAAAGAGACCTCTTATGACACCATTCCTAACAAAGAGGCCTGTACCAACTATCTCTGCTTAGCAGAGACTTCCTTAAAAAATAAATTCCTATATTAGATGACACTTCAGAATAACATCCAACTCCACTGACAAAGGGCAAGTCACTGGATGGCAGAGCAAAATATAAAATAAAAATCAAGAGGTTTGAGTTCAACCCACTCTCATGCCATCACCCACAGGTAGAAGACTTCCCAGAGCAGCAGCCAAAGCCTGAAAAAATCAAAGTAGAGATCACTAAAATCTCCCCAAAAATAAGGAATTGCAGTCAAGATCAACAAAAAGGAACAATGCCATAAAACAAAACCCATAAAGGCACACACGGATGTCCAAAGTCATCTGCCTCACAGCTCTGCAGACAGAAGTAGCATTCTTTCCTGCAACTCTCAGTGGCCAATTTGTGTAAAACATTGACATTCAGCAAGCATAAGAGCCTAGGAGGGGGGTCATGGTGAATTCTGAGGTAGCTGCAGCCCAGCCCCCCATAGCCTCCCTCCCAGCACTACCGTCGCCTGCCCCAAGCACAGCCCTGGGCCAACCCCCTGCCAGAAAGAGCTTGGTACCACCCCTGCCCCAGCCCACAGCAGCAGCTCACCCTCACAGATCCAGCGGCATGTGCCTCACATGCCCTCCCAGGGTGGATGCAATGACAGGAGCCATGTACCTCCTCCCCGCGCCCCCCCTTCTCCCCCGTCCCAACAAGCAGCTCATAGCTCCATCCCGTGCCCTGCAACAAAGTTGAAAGTCATCATCAATACAGAAGATAACCAGAAAATCTTTCTGCAAGCACAGAAATTAAATGAAATGCAACAGGATAAAGTGTAAGGCCATATACTATGGGGCTAACAACAAAAACTGATATTGTATAACAGAGGTTCAGTGAATAGCCAAGCAAGGGAATGAGTACTGTTTAATTTAAAAGTAAAATTAGTGTACTGGCTTACATGACAGCAAAGGATAGTACTTGATGTTCCAGGAAGTCCCTTCCAGTCTTATGTTCAGCTAGCAAACATACAGAAATGCATAAATTTCACTGATCTTTCAACTTTAAAGTTTGGTCATACTCTAAATTAAGACTATACAAAAAGTGACACTGTCTTGCTCAACAGATACATGCTGTGTATATTCAGAGTAATATGTGCTTACTTACAGACGAAGACATACTTTGCTACTTTACTGCATAGTTAATCCATCCAGGAGAAAGCCATCTGGATTCCACTTCTGTTCTTTTAAAAATTATTTATTGAGTTACAATCAATTACCTGTTAAAACCCATTGAGGCCCTGCTAGTGTGGATTCAGAGTTTTGTTGAGATGGGCTAGGATGCAGAAGCAGTACCTAGTGCTGCAAAGGTAGCTGTACCCTCACTCCTAGTTTCAGGTTCCCACAGAAATAGCAGGTGGGGACTTTTTTTTTTTTTTCTTTTAAGTCCCCCAATCAGGCAAGAATTGTCCCTCCACCATTTCAGTCCTTTCTCCCTTCCCCTCACCTCCCACCACTATTCTTCCTTCCACACTCACTTGCTGCTCCCATCCCCACATTCCCCAGCTGACCTAAGGGTAAGGAAAGACTCCACAGCCATTCCTTCCCGACTAACTGGACTGCACAGGGAGCCAGGCTCATTAGCAGACAGTGGCAGTGGCAGACAGGTTTCCCCTCCCTGGCTCTGCTCCCTAGCTAGCAAGGAACACCAATGGGATTAGACAGGGAAGAGAAACTCACCAGCTGCCATCACTGTTGCTGTCCCCAGCTAAGCCCAGGTGGAACCAGATCACAAGCCACACCTGTCCCAAAGCAACCAGCAACAGCAGTAGGCAGGAAAAAGGGGCTTGAAGGGGAGGGAACGCACTGCTGAGCATGGAGGCGAAGGAAAGAAGGACTTCTTACTTGCTTTGGGGGCTTATATCCCCAACTGCTGCTCCCATATCATCAACTGAAAAAGCCACTGCACCCCTCTTAGGATCTAGCCCTGACTAAGGGGATATAAAAAGATGCACCAATTCATCTGTGGCATATCTGATCAACAACAACAAAAGGAAAATGAACATTAATCAGCAAGCAGGGTTTTTTGGCCTACGTAGCCAATGTCACCAACAAATCCTGCATGCATGCATACAGCTAGGAATACAGCTGGTCAGCTTGGAGAGCAGTATCCAGCCATTAAGGCTGGGGCTGGAGGGGGGCAGGGGGATGACAGCAGCAGATCAAGGCCCCCACAGCGAGGGAGGAAGTGGGACAGGGGCAGGCACTGCCCAGCCAAGGCAGCAAACATGACCCTGGGAACGATGTGGAGCTGCAGGCGGCTTGTCCAGAGAGGACGAGCAGCTCCCCACTGCTGCATGCAACTCCTGGGGTGCATGTCCTCCCCCTAGATTTGTTCACAGGGTGAGGGCAGGCTGCCCACAGCAGGCGTAGGGCCAGGGGTTGCACCCACCTCTTCCCAACAGCAGGGCTGGGCTGAGGCTGTGCTCAGGGTGGGTGGCGGTGACATTGGGAGGGGGCTATGGAGTGAGCTACAGCCACCGCAAAATTCCCCGTAGCCCCCCCTCCCAGTGCTGCCACTGCCTGCTCTACCCTGCCAGGAAGAGGCTGACATCCCTGGCCCCGAGTCCACAGAAAAAAGCTCACCTTCACTCCACACAAATCCAGGGGGGCACGTGCCCTCAATGTCTCTCCTAGGAGTGCGCACAGCAGCAAGGAGCCATCCCAGCCCCCCGCACTGCCCCTTCCCACCCCCTGCATCCTCCTGGATGAGCCACATTCACCACCCTGAAAGAGCAGCACCTGCCCCTGCCCCCCTCCCTCCCTCCCTCACTCTGGGGGCCTTGATCTGCCTCCCCCACACCAGACCTACCAACCAGACACTGCTCTTCAAGCTCCTCGCAAATCAACAGCAAGCTGTAAATCGCTATCAGATTAGCATCAGCCAATATGGTTGGTCAATAACTGGCTGTCCATATCAGCCAAGAAAATCTTTAATGGTGCACCCCTAAATAAGCAATCCCATTGCTGATACATAACTAGGGCTCCTAAGCACAATAATAAGGGAAGTAGTACTAGACAGTGTGACCGCTCATGTGCTTCACATTAAACAAGTTTAATGACTGCCTCAAGCCAGAGCCAAGTGAAATTTAAAATTGTAGCTTTGATGACCCTGAAAATAGAGCTGCACAGGTAAAACTATGGAATTTGACCCATAGCATTTCTGTTGCTATGTGATTAGGAAAGGTTCTTACTGACATGGCTTGCCAAAATAACAAGACAGTCTTACTATTTATTTTTAAACTGATTTAGCTTGATATACAAATCACCGAGTGACAAACACAGAGCCCTACAATGGCCCGTTTACAGACACGTTTCAGAATAGAGCCACAGTTTAATTCACTCATGACAAACTTCCCCAAACATAGGCTTAAAAACAATCACTTGTTCAGAAAAGCTTCAGACGAAAGTGTCCCTAATTTAGCCTACAATCTCTGCTCTCAAGTTTAACCTCTATGACTCCCATTAAAGCCAATGGAAGTCTCCTGAGCCAAGAAACTCGCCACACATTTTAAAATTGTCTTAGCATGTTAATAGATTTAACTCTGAACCAAGTACAAAGAATTGAACGGAAGCAATCCATGACAGGCTCTGGTAACAGATTACCATAATTTTACACTTCTCTTAATTACACAGAACAGGTAAGCTGCTGCAAAGCATGTAAACATTTTCTGATGCACCAGCTTTAAAAATGCATGAGTGCTGTAGGAGAGGTTTGAGTCAGTTGTCAAAACAAGTTAACTTCTAGTTCATTTCATCACTGTAGTTTTTCATGGGTTGCAGGGTTTCTAGTTCTTTCCGTCTGTATCAGTATTCAGTTTCATGCATTTTCAAGATCTGTGGCATTATGTATTTGAGTGGATGTGCATCACTGACAGTCTACATTACAGTGGACTCCAGCATTTCATATTTCCATCTAGGATATCTAGCTACATATCACTAACCCATTACAAAGAATTGTGAAGATTGACTACTGTTTCCAATATATAAGCATAAATCTGGTGACCTCAACAATGACTTAAAGAGCAATTTTGCTATAAAAGCAAGTGCCAACAATATTTGATAAGCCTTAAAAACAAACCAAAAAACCAATCAACCAAACCAAACAAAACAAAACGCTTGGTGCCAAAAGCTAAGCTCCACATTAATGCACCAAAATAAAACAACCCAGTCCTCAATGTACTACTCATCCTCCAGTTGTCACTGAAGTCAGAAGGAACATTTACCCACGCAACGAAAATTATCTTTCCACAACTTAAGGTAATAGAAAAGCAGATGTCCTAGGTTAATAATTTTGTTCCACTCTTGGAAAAAAAGCCTCAAATTTAAATTGAATTTGGAAAATAAATAGTCTTTCCTGCTGAGAATTCATACACTAAGTTTCACCCTAAAGCAAGATTTCACCACCAAGGTATAAAAATTATTATAGAGTGCAATAAAACACAAGTATCCAAGTCAAAATAACAACAGAGTTAGATCAGTAATTATTCAGTGCACTATGAAAACAGCAGATTTTGGTCTAGTGAATTCAGAGGGTGGGGGGGGATTCTGGGTTAGTACTCTAGGATCAAATCCATGAATTGCACAACAGAAAATATTAATAATGGAAAGTATTTTTATTCTCTTAAAATAATCTCTATATTGCAAATAGATGTTGAGCTGTAAACATGAAAATTAAAGGGCCCAAACTGTGCTGTCCTCACTCCCAAAACTCCCACTGAAAAAGCTGAGACATTAGACAAATGGATAGGTAGATAGATAAAGTGTAGCCCCAAGACTGGACCTAAATTCAGGCACAGACTTACAGCAAATAACTGTTTCTAGAAGCTGATTGACAATTCAACAATAGTAAGCTACGAGAGTTTGTGGCAAATTAGTAACACTAAATGGATAATGGCCAGTAATTTGGGGCCAAGACAGAACCAGTCTTAAAGAGTGTATAATTTAGTAGGACATGTCTTCATTTTTTCTGGTTACACAGATATGCACTCTTCATTTAAATATGTTATTCAAATGACTACGTGGACATTTACTCACTCACCTTAGCTTGGCACAGTTAAAGGAACACTTTAAAAAACATGAGTGACACTTTATTCTGTGGATCTGTACAGCACCTGGCACAAGAGGGACCCTAATAAAACAATGATAAATTGGCTGAAATTGTCACCATCCCCAAATTGATATATACAACATTACAATGTTGAGACAAACAAGTGGTAGCTTTTCTTTGTCAGGGACGCCAGAATCAAAAGATGAATTAAACCATTCTCTGAACCCCAGAGGGGGTCTGGTACATGAGGTAAGACAGTGGATGAGATGTGGATTTTGGTTTCAGACCAGTCATCTTCCAGCATGGCCAAGCTTCACTTTACAAGAGGAAGGGGGGCAAAAAAGCTAGCATCTCCTCAAAAAGTATTGCTGCAAAAACCTTACCATTCTAATAGCTTGAAAAATAAAATTGCTGCTGTTACCACTGCATGCATACAAACTGACCTGTCTCCCTCCCCTCCCCTTGACAGCACTGCACCTGCCGTATTGCAATGATCACAGGTTGAAATGTGGGAATTAAATGTAATGCCTATCTAGAGAGGCATTCATATATCCATGAATTTGTTTGAATGCCTAATTACTTAAACAAATGCACCTGCGCTTTTTTCAATGGAGGGAGCTCTAGCAATATGCTCATGAATATTTTGATATACCTGGAACTCCCTACCCCTCATCTCCCTTGAGTAGACGCTTCAAAATGTAATAGGAAATTACATAGTACCTGCTACGTGATTTCAAGCAATTACAGCTTCATTATTCCTCATCTAAATTTTGTCAAACATGTCAAAATAATTGAGAATCAAGTCTGTGGCAGATTTAAAGTTTACAAATTAAGGTGTTTCTAAGTTAAAGGAGTGTAGAAGTAAACATTTGAAAAAAGTTAACACCTTGTTACCTGTGAATGAGTAAAGGTTTAGCCATTATAGAGACACCAAAAAACTAACTCCATTTTTCAAGGAACTGGAAAACAAATCCTCAGAGAGCAAGCATGAGCCCCTTCATGAAAAACAACTGATCTTACACACACACACACACACACACACACACACACAATTAGCATGAAAAGACCCAAACCTAGGGTTTTTCCCTTGAGCTGTTGGTCCTTCAGGTCTGACAGACTCCTGTACTGCTAATCAGATTGACATGTGAAACAGTTAAGCAGAATCTGTTTTCAGTACACTCAAGTGGTAAAGAATTCAAGAGCAAAATTTGACCATTAGAATGAAACTACTTTTATGCTGTATAACCAATTCTATGGACATGCATTGCAACTGTAGTAATAGAAAAGTACCATATTAACTTGAATCCAAGAAGTTTTTACCCCCCATTAAACAGCTGCTGCATGGCTAGGCTGAGGCACAGCAACCATATGCTCTGTGCCCTGGGCTGGAGCAAGGCCAGAGTCATGCTGAAGCCAGAGAGTAAGTGATGGTGAGGTGTGAGGCAGGGAAGTAGGCAGGCAGCAGGGGGAGGGTAGCAGTTGTAGATCTGACCCCAGGTGGGGGCGAGCTGCTCCAGCCACCTGGCCCCCACCTTCAGGTCACTGGCTTTTACTTGAATCCAAGACAAAGGGCTTTCCCCCCCACCCCAAAGATGTTAAATAGCAGAGAGGGGGAACAAAGGCTGCAGGATACAGGTGGCGGGGTTAGACGCCAGAGGGGTCAGAAAGCAGGGCAAGCCACTTGACTCCCCCAGTGCTTATCCTGCCACCACTTGTTCCCCTGCCACTGCTTGCCCCACTGCAGCACTGGGAGGCATAAATGTAAAAGCATAGAGATATAAATTCCCCATATATAGAAACTAATTATTTGGGGGTCATCCTAAATTCAGAGTTGTCCTGGATTTGGGTAAATATGTACCCAAACGTATGTCCACAGATACAGAAACAGATTGAGTCAAGACTATATTTTATACATGGTGCTTCTAACAGTGAATCACAATGCCCCGTAGGGGGTATTTTTAGTACTAATAGGAGCTGTTTGAAACTGCTCAAACAGCCTGCTACCACCTGAATAGCATGCATTGCATTCCTTATACACAACCTTTTGTTTAGAAAAATTAGAGATCTTAGCTGATGGTCCTCATCTCTAAGAAACAATAAGCACCTAGCTGCACAGCTAACCCCACATATAGCATGAATGGGTGGCTAAGTGACCTTTGGTGCTTCCGCTGTTCATTAAACAGAAGCAGTTTTTTTATACTGTAACTACATATAAATTAGCTTCTTGTGAGCTAGTAAAACAGAAGTCTTTGTGACAGTTACATTTCAATTACATAAAGAAGTATATGCTTTAACTATATCTTGACTCCCTAAATAGCCAGTAGCACTTAAAATGTGTCAGCCAACATAGTCTCTTTCCAAAACTACAGGCATTATCTTTAGCTGAAGTCAGTCTTTTTCAGATCACAGTGACCTCATCAGATTATCCTCATACATTTACCAGATTTTGTCCTTTGGGCTAGGGACAGACATTCAAAAAGCCCAAGCCTGAATTGATTCCAACTTAACCGGTTTGCAAGTGGGTAGACATTCCCTTTTCATTCTCGAAATGCAGGCACATGCCTGCAGTGGCTCAGGCCAGAAGCTCAGAGGCGCTAGAGCAGCCCACCCTTCCCTTCCCCAGGGAAGCTGAGCTGAGGGATGTGGCCAGGCCCCAGCAGGCCTGAGTAAGACTGAGGAGGGGTCTAAACCCCAACCTTGGCCTACAGTGTTTGGAAGGTGGGGGAAGAGGTAGCATGGCCAGACCACTGTGGCAGGGAAGAAGGAAAAGGACGGGAGAACTCTGTCTGCCTCAGCAGCTCCTGACAGCTGGAAGCAATCCCAGCACACAGTGCTGCCCAGCTCCAGAGTTTAACTCTTCCCACTCCTCCCTCTCCCCCACCACTGCAGGGCAGGAAGGAGGGCTCTGTTCAGTGATTGGGGTGGGGAGGGAAGTCTTCTCCTTCCACCTCCCCCCCCACATGGGGTGAAGAAAGGGGCTCTGCAAGGCTGCCTGGCCCCAGAGGGGGACTCTTTCCTAACCCTCCAGGGCAGGGATGCGGACTCTGTTCCATGCTGGGGGATGATCTTCCCCCTCTTCCAATTCTCCCTACTGCCATGGGGCAGGAAGGGGTGGGGCTCTGTGCAGCCCAGCCTGGCCAGCTGGGGCATGGCTGTAACTGCACCACAGCCCTGTGGCCTGGCTTGTCCTCCCTCAGCCCCAGCCAAGACGGCCACACACTGGGGCTGCCTTGGCATAGGGGCAGGGCCACCCCCAACAACTGTAGCTCAGTGACAGGGATGCTGAGCCTCACCAGCAAGCACAGCCCGGCAAGCAGCTGGCTAGCCAGCAAGCTAACCAGGCTGGCTTGGAAGTGCGGGCAAGCTCACAGCCCAGCAGCCAGCAATCATGGGGGCTCACTGTGGACCCACAAGCCACCCCAGTGCCTCCGAGACAGCCCAGGTAGCCCACTGCTCAGCCAGCTGTCTGCCTTGCATGCCAGGCCGGGTCATGCTGCACTTGCTGACAGAGCTGCATGTCCCTGCCACTGAGCTGCAACTGCTGGGGATGGTCCCAGCCCCAGAGCCTGACCTGGCCCCAGTGTGCAGCTGAGCAAGGCCAGGACAGGTTTTGGGGCAGGGCCACCTCCTGCAGCTGTTTCAGCTGCTTTCCGTGCCCTGGATGGCCCAGGCCAGGCAGTGCTGTAGAGTCCCCCCTACCCACCCCATCGCAGCAGCAGGATAAGGAGGAAGAGGGGGAAAGAGTATCAGAACTGAACAGAGCCCCCTTCTCCACCCTACAGGTGGGAAGAGTCCCCCTTGGGGCTAGGCAGCCTAGCATACAGTCCCCTTCACCACCCCTCAGCAGCAAGGGAGGAACAGGGGAAAGAGTCCCCCTCCAGGGCCAGGCAGCCTCATAAAGCCCACCTCCCCACTCCATAGTGGCAGGGAGGAAGGGGAGGAGTCCCCCCTCCAGCACCACACAGAGGCCCCCTTCCTGACCTGGGGGGAGGGGAAGGAGGGGGAGGAGTCCCCTCTGGCACAGAACAGAGCCCCCCTCCCCACAATGCCCTGGGGGGAGAATTAACACCCTCCCTGCCCCCTTAGCTTTAATGGGTCAATGCCAGAAGGGCTGTGCTTCCTGCTGGTAGGACAGGCAAGGGAGCCCCTGGGGGAGGGAGGGAATAAAACCCCCTCCTGGACACTTTGGTATTTAGAGGGTACTGATGTCCCTCCCCATCTTCTCTCGCTGCTCCAGAGACAGGGACATGGCCAGACACCATCCCAGCATGGCCCCATTAAGGTGAAGGGGGCAGGGAGAAGAGTTAATTCCTCCCTCCGTCTCTTCTGCCCTGCAGCCAGGGTCTCCCAGCCCCAGGGTCACCACTGAAGTCCCCTCCTCTCTGCTCCCCAGCAGACAGGCAGACCCTAGCCATGGTGCAGGAAGAGGAAAAGGAAGAATTAACCCTCTCCTTTCCCACTTGGCCTTAATGGGGCCAAGTCAGCCAGTGTCTCACCACTTCCTGTCCCTGCTCGGGCTAGAGAGCAGAGGAATGGGGACAGCCCTGCTCTGGAGCTGAGAACACAGCCCAGCCCAGAGATCATGCTGGGATACATGAGGGCTCTGGTTTAACTTAAACCAGGAAGGGGTCCAGGACAGATGTTGCATATACCAATTTGAGTTCAATCAGTTAATTTAAGTCTGATACCAGACTCAACCAGGTTTATCTTAAACCAGTTTTGGCCATTTTGAAACTGGTTTATGTGCACTGAAAGTCTGTTATGTTACAGGTTTAAACCAGGTTCTGATCACTGCCACACCTAAATGTGGAAGAGGCTATCTACACATTGGAAGGCCATTGCAAAGGTACACCTGACAGACTAACTAAAGATGCACCCTGCCTTCCTCTGACTTCAGACTAACGCAGCTAACTACCTTAATCTGTGCACAAACAATTGCTGCAATGGGTTAACAAAATACAGTACTCAGAGTGTATTATGGTTTCTGGGAGATATGCCCTCTGCTGTTTCGTGTTCTCTTCAATATTAGTGTGTACAGTGGCTTCCCATTAAGTGCTGTTTTATGTAATAAAGTACATTTGTAATAGATGTGGCTTTGTCGCACAATGAAGGGATTTGCCACGTGCATCAATTTTATTTGACAAATAAAATTGTCCTCACTGTATATTGCTGATCTTCTGAAACTAGCACCAGGCTAAGCTTCTATTTCTACCAACAGTTACACAAATCCTGTGTTGCTATTGCATACAGAAGTTCAGTGACACTTATGTGTATAAGCTGAGGACCTGAACCATCCAAAATGTAGTACATTAGCCACTGATTTAAAAAGAAAATCCGAGCGATTATTGTGCCTAAAATCCCACTGTAGGTATGGAAGTTTAGGCACCAAACTGCCTACCTTTTGGGGTCTGCCCCTAAATTTACCCAATTCATATTAGAGGCCATTAGCAGATCCAGCATAGAACCTAAGTCTCCTGGCTTCCTTTGCAATTAACATGTCTTCGATGCACAGGAAACCCTCCCATAAGGCAGTTAGGATGGGGAGGGGGCAGAAGAGAAAAAGGCAACAATCAGAGCTTTAAAAAAAAAAAAAATAGTGCTTTCAAACACTGAACATGGCTGTAAGACTGCTTGAAAGGAACCCTTCAACATTCTCTGTCGCTGGTGACAGAAGGCACCCTCGTCACTGCATTTTCAGGTCTCTAGTAGGCAGAGCTTATTTTTTTACACCAGTCTTGAGGGACACTTGGAGGTAGGGCACATCTAACCTCAGAAAGCTACCATGGAAAAAAAGAACTAGAAATCCACTGTTTTAAAATTGTCACTATTTTAAAAGACATTTATTTGTAGTACATAATTCATGAATTTAGGTACTGGGGTTGGTAGAACTGATACCATAAAGTAGAGATGCCACAATGCAACTGGATGAATCAAAAACTTCAGCCTTGCAGGCTAACATTTTCTAGTCCCTTACAGACTGGGAATGAATCCAACGCAAAGCGTCACTGGTTTCAGGGAGAATTTGGCCCCATTAGCACTGCAGGGTCTGGCCTGAGGTCATATTAAACTGACTGCCAAGGACTTCCTCAGTCTTAACAACTTCCATAATTCAATTTATGAGCAAGTAAAAGTTGCCCCTCTCTCAGGAAATGGTGGGAAGGAGGGAAAGAGAAGGAAATGCTTAATCTCAGTCAGAGACTAGCAAAATAGCACTCCATTCCAGATCCACCCTAAATGACTTAAAAAAAAAAAAAATAAAAAAAAAATAAAAAAAATCTTTTCCTTGCCACACTCCATCCATAAGGAGTCTGGAATAAGGGAAATGGCCAACATTAATATTTTAACACTTAATGCATATTTTATATGCTAAACAGTTGCAATAGCAAGACATTCTCAGGGCATTTTTGTCTGAGAAACAGCCTCCAGTACCCTGCTATGAAGCCTCTGAATACGTAATTCAGAAATTAATAAAGGAATACAGGACACACTAGACACAAGCTAGGGACTCTTCTGAGCAATGTCTAGTTAGATAAATATTTGGCACACTGTGCCTAGAGATGTTCATTTATATTTTAAACAAAGCACACAAAGCCATCCGGCTATCTCATGAACAGTTAAAACAGCCACATCATTTTAAACATTATATTCAGCACCATTGGGACACACACACGCACACATGCACACACGCATGACGGACGCTTCTTCCTGTTCAGTTTTCCATACCCCACCCTCCAGTGAATTTATCTTCCACAAAGGTAAAACAACTAACATCTTAAGCTGCATCTTTCTTCACTTTTGTTCAATTTGCAGCCTTGATGCAACTCTCAAATCAATCACTTCAGCTAACATGGTCTTCAAGGACTACTCTGTCTGCTACCAAGTTTTGTCCTGCCATCAACTAGTTTCTTTCAGCTTTACCATTCAGCCACACTACCATCATGCCCCATCACCAAGACTTTCCACAGCTTCTAGTCCATCACAGTTGTCAATTCTCCCTGAAACTAGTATCCAAGCCATGGATATATGCTCCCTCCCTTCCAGATCTCAACTTACTAAGTATCTTTGGCAAGAGATCCTGATAAGACAAGCTTCATCTACTCCAAACTTATTCTCTCCTCCTTCAGTTCTGCCATCTTACCTAAAAAAAAAAAAAAAAAAAATTCTGCTTCTCCAAGGAAGCCAAACTTCATATCACCAAGTTCAGCTACACATTCATCTCTTTTGACTCCTTACTCAAACTCTTTCCTTCAGCCTCTACTGCTTTCCATACAGGGTCTCACCAATTCCTTATAAAAAAAAGAAATTAAAAAAAAAAAACTTAAGACAAATATGATTTGACCTTTCTCTACCCCTCAACTTGCCTCTCCTCCTTTCTCCCACAACACTCTCCTCCGTTTCCTCTCCTACAGAAGTAGAAGTGCCTTTTCTACTCTCCCCCCATTAGTTTCTTCATTGCCCTCTGACCTCTAATATCACCTCCCAATATCCCTTGCACATTTTCATCCTCTGCCTTATACTTCCTTTGTCCCCTTGCTCTATCATTTCACAATACAAGCATGCTTGAGGTGCACTTGCCCTGAATCCCACTTTCCTCTCCAAGTCTTGCTCCATATCTAAATTTGCTGAACGTGATATTAACTAGGGATGTGTGAAATGGGCCATATTAGATTCGGATTCATCCCAAATTGGGGAAAGTGATTCAATTAATTGATTTGGATCACTGTTCCCGATTAGATTCTGCCAAATCCAAAGATTCGATGCCAATTATGAGAATCGGCAATTTGGCCACAGACACAGCTTTAAATATTTTTTCTACACTTGTTTCCCCCCACCTGGTTTGGCAATTGGTTGGTACCCCCACCCGCCCAACCCAGGAGGCACCAGTTGCCAAGCCAGGGGAGCATGGGGAGGCCCTCCAGCAGACCTGGAAGTGGACTGGAAGTGCTTTTGGTCCTCTTCCAGGTTTGCTGCCAAGAATGCCGGGACTCCCAGCCCCCCATGCTCTGTGGGATGCTCCACCCACCCCAGCATCACAGCATTGACAAGCTACCTGGTACCTTGAGGCATGTACAAAAAAAAATTTAAAGCTATGCCTATGCCCAAATCTCCAAGTCGATTATGACAGATTAAAGGGTCCCCTGATTTGATTAGGATTCAGCCACTGAATCTCTTCCGAACTGAATCAGGGACCACAGCTTCACACAGCCCTATAGTTAACTGCTGCCGTTTAGAGTTCCTCTCCTGAAAATGATGGGTGACAAAAATTTACCACAAGGTAAGGTAGGGTGCGTAAACTACTCCACACTAACTGCAAAGTAGCTTGCCTGTCAGCCAAGTGGAATAAAGCACTTACACCACTGGATAACATCTTGCACACAGATAGTTATAGCAGATAAGTTGTAAATTCACACCCTAGCTTACCTCATGGCATCTTGTTCCAGCATCCATACTCCTAGACTGCGCAGTACAGCTACCCGCCCCGCTCAGCATTCCACTGTCTAAACCCAGTCTCAAAGTCTCAAGAAACCTCTTCCTAGTCAAATCTTAAAACAAGCACTTTACTTTCATCCTCTGACTTGTCAGCTGCTTTCAACACCATCACCAATTCTCTTCTCTTCAAAATCCTTCCCTCCCCTTGTTTTCCTCCTCTATCTAAAAGTCTTCTTTTACCCCTTCCAAATTTACAGAAGGTTCCCACAGGGATCTGTATTTTCACCCCACCCCCCTTTTCCCTCTATACCCCATCTCCAAATAAGCTTATGGGCAAACAAAACCCAATTACTATTTCTAGGTTAATGACTCCCAGATCTACCCCTTTATTCCACACCTGGCCCAACTGAAAGAGACCATAATATCTCCTTATCAGGACCTCCTTTTGACTACAGCAGTACAACTGAAGTCACTATAACAACCAGAAGGCTCTGGAAAGGAAAACTCCAAAGACCCTTCCACATTTCCTTCAGACACCAAGATGAGAGAGCCTAGGAGCTGGAGCCCTGGGGAATGAACACTCCACTGCCACCATCAGAAGCCAGAAGTGGGCAGAAGATTAAAATTTATTGTAAAACACACAGCACTACGATGTGCCCTTTTCTCAGTAGCTGAAAGCTTTGACTTTACATAGAACATCTCTTTATATGTGAGCGGGGGAGGGGGAGGAGGAGGTTTTAATTAGAGCAGCTCAGGTGCCACTAATTAAAACACCCACTGTTTTGTGTATTCAAAATAATGGCAGGGGCACTTCAAAGCTTGTCAAATGAGCTTTATTTAAAGTGCCCCTACTGCCATTTTGAAATGCAGGGATGCCGAATACACGTGCCACTAAAGCTGCTGGACTGCTCTAATTAGAATGCATCAGGGAAGAAACCATACATGTGTATAGGTGTCTATAGAGAAGGAGAGCTGGAAGGATCGTCTATAAGCCATCTGCCTGAGGCAGGATCATTCCTATCCAGACCATCCTATATAAATCCATTGGCTAGGGACAGATATTACAAATAAAGTGGTTTAAGTGATCAGAAACTGGTTTCAACCTGTAAAAGAACAGATCTTCAGTGCACATAAACCAGTTTGAAAATGGCTGAAACTGGTACGAGATAAACCTGGTTGAACGTAGTATCAGACTTAACTGATATGAGTCAAACTGTCTGTCACAGACCCCCTTGCAGGTTTAAGATACACCAGACTTCCCAAGCATCATAACATGCTCTCTGGGCTGGGCAGGGCTCTCTGCTCCACAGCAGGACAGGCCCATTCCCTCTGCTCCCTGCAGGCTCAACATCATCTTTCTGGCTTCCTCCTGTTCTCTCCTTCCCCTCACCACTCCCTGCTCAACAGAGAACCACTGTCCCCTCTGCCTTACAGACACCTCAGCATTAGCTAGCAGACCACATTGGCTACAGTCCCTGCTATGGCAGGTGCTGGTTTAGGGCTTTTTTGGAGCTAATCAATAGCTCAGCTGGTCCTTCCTCCTTCCTTTAAAAGCTTGAAATAATGAGAGCAGCTGTTTTCTGATGGGGTGATAAATGCTGGTAACAGCTGATAAATGCTTTGTTATCAAGGAGGGGGAGAACCTCTCCCTAATCCTGCTGGGGTCTGGCCATGCCCCCTTTAGCTTACCCTTGTGGAAGGGAAGGAAGGGCTGCTCTAGCACCCCTTGGCTTCTAGCTTGAACCATTGCAAGCATGTACCTACATGTCTGGGATGTCTGTGCACTTAAAGTGGTTTAGCCCAGCCAGGTTAAACTAACCTGCACAGATTGAATCAATTTGGCTCAGGTTTTTTGGATGCCTGTCTCTAGCCTTTGTCTAACTTCTTAACAAAACAAAACAACAGTCAGCTGTGACAAGGAAGAAAAAACACCCTAACATGCCAAAGGGAAAGCAAGGGGGGGGGGGGTGTCAGCCAAAATCCTGCTGCTGTAAAGGCTGTTAATATACATTCAAGAAATCCCAAGAAGACAGCCATGGCTGCTGTTACAGAGGAAGGCAAAAACCCTTACAGTCCATACGGATCTGACTTTGGGATAAAATTCCTTCCCGACTCCAAATATAGTGATTAGTCAGGAAACTCTGAGTTTCAGTCCTAACAGACTGGCACACCCCTATCAAAATCTTCAGACTTGGCTGCATCCAGCACCCAACAAAAGTCTCCTGAGGAAGGTTTATTAAAAAAAAAAGACCCAAACAAACAAACAGAAAACCCAAATCCTGACATATGTAACAGAGGAGGAGGGAATTTACTGCTGGTGTCCTGGGGCTAAAAGTGAAGCCCAGAAGCATGGGAAATAGCCACAGTAGAATATAAGCACAGATGCATCTAGATCAGGGGTTGGCAATGCATCTAGGTCAGGTGTCAAAAAACCCTGTAACCTGAACCTGGAAAATGTCAACATGCCATGGGTGGCCCAATCCTTGCTGTGACAGCACAGCACTAGCCCCTTCCCTGCCATGCTCTCCGAGGTGCATGTGCAGCTGCTCCCAGCAACAAACCAGACAGGGGCTCTGGACGCCAGTACAGCTGCTTGCAGCCAACCCACGTTCTGTGGTTAGCAACAGTTGCCCAAAGCCTGGGCCAGCTGTGACGTGCTGAGCAAAACGGTCTCATGTGCCAAGCTCTGGCATGCATGCCCCTGGGGCCTACGTCATCCCTGATGAGTGGCTGTCCAAGCTCAACTTGAACACCTCCAGTGATGGAGAGTCAACAGCTTCTCTAGACAGTCTATTCCACTGCTTCAGAGTTTTAACAGTGAAGAAGTTTTTCCTGACATCCAGTTTAAACTTACTTTGCTGCAACTTCAAGCTACTGGGTCATGGCCTACTCTCTCCAACAAGAAACAAAAGTTCTTTTCCATCTTCTTTAGGACAGCTTTTCAACTATTTTAAGACTGCTACCATGTCCCCCCTTATGTGCCTTTTCTATAAGCTGAATATGCCTAGCTCCTTCAACCTCTCATGTGACCTGCCTTCCAAGCCCTTTATCATTGTTGTCTCCCACCCCTGGACCTTCTCTAACTTCTTCACATCCTTTTTAAAAACACAACCTACAAACTGCACACAATACTCTAGAGTGAGGCCTAACCAGTGCCGAGAAGAGAGGCAATATCACCTTCCATGTTTTGCACATAATGCTTCTATGGATGCAGAGCTGACCCTAGGGTGTGTGGGGCCTAGGACATACCAGCCTGCGAGGTGTGCGCTAGTGGGGGAAGGGTGGTGTTGGCAAGTGGGCAGAGTGCAGAGCAAGAGGGGTGGTAGTGGGTTGGAGCACAGAGCAGGTAGGATGGCAAGTGACTAGAGTGCAAAGCTGATGGTGCGCAGAGTGGTGGTGCCCTTGACACGTGCCAATAGCACTGTCCATGGGGCCTGTACAGCACTGTCTGCAAGGCCCCATGAAACACAGGGCCCAGGGTAGTTGCCCCAATTCAGCCCCACAAAAGGATGGGGCTGTACCAGGATATCCTAAAACTGCATTCTCCTTTCATGCAGCTGCATCGTGCTGCAGACTCATACCAAGTCTGATCTACCAAGACTCCAAGATCCTTCTCCATAGCGCTGCCATCCAGCCAGGTGTCACCCATTTTATATTTGTGTTTTGACAGGTACATTTCCTATGAATAACTTGTCCCCTCATGTTTTTCAGTGACATACAGCTCATACATTTACTCCAGTGGCTATTAGCTGTGTGGTACATGTGAGGACAGAAAAAAAACAGGTTAAGTTAGAAAAGAAAAACACAGGTACATGGAAACATTTGGGGGGGGGAGGGGGAGTAGTAGGTGTGAAAACAAGAACAAAAGAGGTGGAAAGCATAAAAGGGAGGGAATAGAGAAAATGCACACTACAGCAACTCAGTCAAATTCATGCTAAGCTTTGAATGAAAAAGTGAGGAGGAGAAGGGGACCAAGAAGGCAAATTAGGTCTAACAAAAGGCTGATTTGTTAGTATTTTCCAAACTTAGTCACAGATTTCTAAAACCAGTCAAACACTATTAGCAAATATATTATTCAATAAACAGAAGTGAAATTAGTCAAACAACATTCAAATGCTTTCTGCATAGACTGACAGAATCCCACAAATACATACTACTAATGCATAGCAAGAGGCACATGAATGTTTTACTCCATTAAATTGCAAAGAGAACAAATGTGGCTTTGATAAGAGGGGTTGCAGTTGTGGCAAAGCAAGTATTTTTCCATACTGGTTTAAGTAAATTTTTCAAATGCTATCTAAGAAAATTGGGAGTGGGTGGGAAGAATAGAGAACAGTACCTATGCTTCTTCAAGTACGAGGAAGATAAAAACACACACAACACAAATAAAAGGGCAAGAATAATTGCCTAAAAAAGGGAGAAGGGCAAGTCAGACAGCCATCCAGTTCCCTCCCATTACCCCCTGCAGACAGTGGCAGTCACTTGGCTCCTTGTATTCTCTTCCTGACAGTTCTTTGATCAGCCACCAGTGCAGAACCCAGTTCTCTTCCCCAGCATTCAGAACAGGGTTTTTTGGCAGACACAGAGGTGACAGTGACAAGTTGTTTCCCCAATTCGAAACAAACAAACAAACAAACAAACCTGACCCTGGAAGTATAATTATTACTCAAACGTATAAGGCAGATGTTAAGCAAAACAAAACACTTTTAGATGTACAAGATACATAACAGTACTAGCTAGTTGGTTCTACCTTTCTTTGGTTAAGAACAGAACATGCATTACTCCAGAGAAACAGTGGAGTGAATGCATAGCGCGCAGTCCTATACCAGCATGATGTCATGAGGTTAAAATCACCCTACAAAGTAGATATGGGGGTTGAAGAGTTCCTGTGCACTTAAGTGGTTTATACACTTAAGGAATTTGCAGATAACCAAATTTATTACAATACAAGCAGTAGACCATACACAGCAGCATCCAGTATGCAGATAAATGGAGAAGCATATTATCTGTATAGTGTAAAATGAGTGATTTCTGATTTCTGCCGACTGCTTGTATTGAAATGAATTTGCAGATATACACTTAATAAATTTTGGTTAAGCCACTTAAGTGCACAGAATCTCTTCAACCCCCCATATATCTACTTTGTACCATAACTGTAGTCTGAGTAATTCATGAAACCAATGAGACATGATCAGTTTCAAGCAGCCCTGAATGTATAGTTCCTGTTAATTGCTATGTTGCTATTAGAGACATAAGGAACTCTGAACAACAAGGTAAGGAGCTCTACAGTGCAAAAAGCTGGGCAACAAGCTGTTTCTGTAGTTAGGTGGCAGGTTTTAAGCAAATCAAAGGGATTTTTATTTGCATAATATAATTAACATGTGGAACTCAATGCCACTGGATGTGGCCAGTGGGCTCAAAAAAAAAGTTAGGAAACATTTATGGAAGGTTGGGCCATCACGAGCTTTTAAACATGAATTAGCAGCCTGTGAACACTGCCCAGCGAGACTGCTTGGACACATACACAAACAAGGGAAAGAAAGACAGGCTCGTTCTGGCTAACATCTCCTTCCTGGTCTGGTAGATGAACAGTTTGGCTAGGGCCAGAAGGAAAATGGCTAGAAGATCTTAGAACTTTGTGGGGTTATGGATGAGGTATGCATAAAATAAGACGTATATAGAAAAGTGCAAACAAACTTCAGTAAGAATCGCAGAAATCTGGGGTTGGAAGTGACCTCAGGAGGACTAGTCCAACCTCCTGCTCAAGGCAAGACCACCCCAAGTAGATCATCCCAGCCAAGCCTTTGTCTAGCTGGGTCTTAAAAGCCTCCAAGGATGGACAGTTCACCACCTCACTGGGTAGCCTGTCCCAGTGTTTTATTACCCTCCTAATGAGACACTTCTTCCTAATATCTAACCTAAACTTTCTGTGCTGCAACTTGAGACTGTTTCCTTGTTCTGTCATCTGTCACCAGTAAGAACAGTCTAGCTCCACCTTCTTTCAAACCCCACTTTAGGTAGCTGAAGGCTGTTATTAAATCCCACCCCCCTCCAGTTTTCTCTTCTGTAGACTAAATAAGCCCAGTTCCCTCAGTTATTCCTCAGAAGTCATATGCCCCAACCCCTCACCATTTTTTGTTGCCCTCCACTGGACTTTCTCCAGTTTGTTCACATGCTTTCTGTATGTGAACAAACACAGTACTCAAGATGTGTCCTTAACAGTGCCAAATAGAGAACAATCCCTCTCCTGGCAACACTCTTAACAATACAGCCCAGCATGCTGTTGCCAAAAAGGCTAACGCTGTTGGCTTATATTCATCTTACTGCCACCTGGCCACTGTAATCCCTGGGTCCTTTTCTGCAGAGCTGAGTGTGATTTGTGATTGTTCTGTGGTTCTTGAGGAGACAGAAGAGAAACTACTATCTGGTGCGCTCCAGATCCACATGCACCACAATCTCCCTCAGACACAAGGTACATTTAGGATAGCAAGCTAAACAGACCTTTGGTCTGACACAGTATGGCAATTTCTACTTGCTTAGTAAGCATTGTTTAAATTGAGCTAAGTGCCAAGGCTATATACATAAAGGGAGTATACTATAAGGCATGACACTGTCTTGAGTCTACTCCCCAACTCAATATATTCACAGGGTAGCATTTCCTGGATGCAACCTGACTCCTGAATTTCAGATGTTTATAAGAGTACCTAGCACGCACAGCCAACTTGGGAGAGTTGGTTGTGTGTTTGTGCTTTACAATGCAATATAATCCTAGATTTTTCTCTGGCTAAGTCACTCCACAGAAATTATGAAAGTGAACATGCATCATGACATCTGCTGTGAGCCTGGTAATGCAACTCAGTAAATATCTGCTTTTTCAGCACTAGTCTGACTTATGACCCACCCACATGATTGACACAGAGCTGAATGAAGAGAACAAGATTTCTGAACTGGTATTGGACATGGTTTGTTGTCAGCTCAACCAGCAGCTAAGCATTCAATATTTCTTCAGCTGCATTCCACATCTGACATGTTGTCATCAGTGACTAGTTTTATTAGTCCAGTGGGGGTGAGAGGCAGGGGAGTCTATAAACTTTAAGAAACAAATTTGAGAAGGAAAATAGGGTTTTCTTAATCATACGAAGCTATGCTAGCCTGCATCTTAATGAGCTTATCAAATTATGTTACACTAACTTAAATGAACTACAGAAATGAGTGAAAAATAAACAATGTATTGCTCATCAATACAAGACCCTATCAGGCTTTAGGAAGGATAAAGATTTGGCTTAATCAAAACAAAGTCTCTAAGAAATCATTTAAAGACCTAATGTACAAGTGTTAGTAAGAATTAAGAGCAGAGACTTGTCACGTTTTACCTCCGTTGATTAAAATATATGTAATCCCCCTTCAGATAAAGCATGAGAATTTTTTGTAATTTACCTCTGCCTCTAAAATGCATCTTAGATCTTCATCAAACTGTTTTACTCTTAGTTTTATGATGTATTCTTATGGTTAGATTCATGTTAATCCAAGACCACCTAAAGTAGAAGGCTTGGAAGCATCAGGGAAATATTTTGCCGGGGGACACACACGGACACACACACATGATGACAGCAAAAATGTATATTCTGAGATCTCATTCAATACAGACCTGAATGAGAAAATAAAATGGACAATACGGTACTTTGTTTGAACTAGTTTTACTTTCTTTTTATTTATCTTTTCCTGATAGTTGACTATTTTTCCTATAAAACTTAATCATAAACTTTGCTGTTATTGGTAAAACATAAGTACCAGTCAGGGGAAAGGACGCTCAGGAGGTTCTGGTGAAAATAAACAATGGAGAATTCCTCCACACTCCATTTTAATAAATATCTTAAAAATAACGTTTTTGATGTACTCATTTGGAAGGGAAGGGTAAGATTTTCTGCAAGCTACCCATGCAAATATCACCATATATGCACTTAAATATTTTAGGGGATTTGCTTTGTCTTATTCAGATGTTAGACTGACTGGGTTTGGTTTCAAATTGCCAAGTCAATAAGTTCCCAACATTTATCAACATCTCTTAAATCTATAGTTTAACAATTCCTGGTATAGCAAGGATTCTTTTTTTTAATTCTTCCCTTCCATTCTTGGATTTCTTCTGTAAGTAAAAGTTCATTATGAAAGCACATTAAAATATAGAAGAGAGCTGTGGCTTGAAATCTTTTCTGGCATTAAATCTTACCACTTTATTCCCATTTTCACATATCACCCAAATGCAGAACACACTTCTGAAAAGAGAAAGTAAGCACTCTGCTAGCTGTGTGAGTTTTCTTCACTCACGAAGTAGAAAGCATAACAACTAGGAACACAATATTAATCCCCTAACTGAATGATTATGTATGTTCACATACAAAATTAAAATCTAAGTCATCACCCACTTCTGATCAATACCACGTGACCCATGCCATTAACTGGTTGATTGTAAACAAAAGATTATTTCAATCTAGATCCCAAAAGATGGTTGCCCACGTGTCCCTGTAATGACAATTTCTAATAAGGAGAATAAAATATCATATTTACTTGCATATCATACAAACCTATTCCCCAAAAATCAGCCTTCCAAAGTTGAAGTGCATACTTAAATGGGGAAACTGCTTTTCCTGCCCAGAATAGAAGCATGTACAATACAAGAAGGCAGCTGACTCCTTTCCTTCAGCAGCTGTATGGAGAAAGGGACAGAATCCAACCGATCAATGAGGAGGCCAGCAGTGGAGTAGTACAATTATACCATGCTTTGATTCTTGCTGTACCCAAAATTTAAAACAGCCTGGCAACACCAGTGGTATTTCTATTCAGATAGCACTGAGGCAGTCATTGACTTCATAGTCCATTATGATCTACTAGATTCCCACTAATCACTCTTCACTCCACAGGTGTTAACAACCCTCTCTCTCTTTTGTCATGATAGCTTGATTAGGGGAACATCAAGACCCTTTCTTGGGCAATTCTGCTGCCTGTTAGCTATTCCTGATCTCTCCTCTTATTTTGCAGTCCCGTATTTAGCTTGTTTCAAAATCCTACATACATACATGGAGTCCAGTTTTCAGCAGCAGCTGCTGCTTCAGCTTTTGGCTCGGCAGCCAAGAGCTGCAGACAATTCAGCTGTGATAAGTTTAACAGTAGCTTTGTCCAAGCAGGAAAGGGAGGGTCAGGGAGCTGAGATTAGGCTCTGTCCCTGCTCTATGCAACTACTGCAAAAAAATCTTTTTTTCCCCCCCTCAGTTCTGCCTTCCCAAAAATAAGATCCGTCTAATTTAGGGGTATGTAGATGTGATAAAATATGGCACAAGAAATACAGGATTAAGTGCACATGGAGAATGACTACAGCTTCCAGCATTTGATGTAGTAAGAAGGAGCCCATCTGGTGGCTGAAAAAAATGGGAGATCTTGATTTATTAAGCAACTTCATCACAAACTTATTTAGTGAAGTCACTTAAACCATCTGTGCTGAGTTCTCCATCTGTAACTTGGAAATGATACTTGGTTTGATCTCTTCATAGATTTTGAGGCCAAATTCAAAGTTGCACAGGCAAAGCACTGAAAATTGTTCATTCTTTCTGTCCTGGTGCTTACTTGTAAGCAAGATGTTTACTTTTTAGATGCCTTTAGAGTTTCAAGCACCCTCTGGTTAAAGTGTATGAGGCCAAATTGCAGAATAACTGCTAACTGGTTTAATAGTACTTGGGAGAACAACACCCATCAAGAACAGGGAATTCCTGAGGTAAATTTCTCTTTTAAAGCTTGCTTAACATGCTATTAAGACAACAACTTGCTGCAGAATTGGTAGAAACATGTCCTAAAGTAATCCTAGGGGTAGAGATATAGTAAAATCAATTTAAGTAGTTTAGACCCTGGCCTATCTACAACTATCATTAGCTAGTGTTAAATGAATAAAAAAGAGCAAATACCACATAAGCAAACTCTGCCTGTTCACCTAACATACAAAGGGACTATCCCTATGTACCATACACTCCAATCAGTGTTTATATAACAGTTGGTTGTGAGAAGATGGTTTCCTATTTGTTACCTAATGCTTTCATTTAAAAGGAGTAACCATACCTTGTAGTCCTCTAGTGATTCTGATTTTTGCATAAATTTATATACAAAGCCCTTGAAATTTCCAAGTGGATAAATGAAAAAAAAAAAAGAAAGAAAATCCAAGAAAATTATCAAAATTTTCCTCAAACAGTGTTTCCATCTTTTTAAGAATATGCCATATTGCAATATCATTTAAACTCTAAAAATATTAAAAATTTGAAAGTGGAAAAATCTGGGTTATTTCAGGCAAAAGGTTGTGTTTCATGTAGGTCTTTGACTGACTTCCTTGGAAGACACCTAAAAAATAAAGGCTACTACTTCCATTAAAAATTGTATGGTTTTGTGTTTTGAAATTCCAGAATGGATACCTAAATCCTAAAGATTTATGTAATATGAAGTGGGATGTGAGTTTTCTTTAGAGTTTGGACAGTTGACAGTGTATCTGTTGTAAATACACCCCTTAACTCAAATGATTTTCTAAACAAGGCATTCTTGCTGAATGCCCCCCAAAATCAACAGTATTAAAAGAAGATGAGTACTAACTATCAACATTTGGTATTCACTAACTTCTTTCATGACTTTGCACACAGAAGACATCTCTTACAAAAGCAGTAGACTTTTGCCCCGGTTAAAGATACGAAATATTCTTCTAGTTCTACAGTTCCTAAAGCAAATAGTCTTTCACTTCAATTACTATACATGAATGTCAAGTCTCAATGGAACTGCCGAGTACAGATAGTAGCATTTGATATGAAGTGAGGTGTCAGTTTGGATGACATACAACTTGGCGTCTATACAGAATCCCACAAGTATCATACTTTCATATTGCTTGTCATTTCACTGTGTTTTAAAGATTCGTTTACACATGAATCCATTACCAACACATACTCAGGTACAGCCTTGAATCAGCATCATCATCAAGACAGTTAAATGAGGCTGCAGACTGTATAGCAGTTCTAACAAAAAACAAACTGGTCCATTTTTTAGATTCTAAACATGGATTCAGAAGAGCGATTTTAGCACGGTGTCGTTCACCGAGAATCAGACAAGTGTACAAGTCACTTAGCAGGATAACACAACTCCAGTCTTTTTTTTCTTACCTACTATATAAAGTTACAGCAAACATCAGTCAACCATTTATATGGGATACATAAGCACCCAAATGCAGAGCAACATTTCAATCCCACTCTCTACTTCGTATCATAATTGTCTACCTAAGTAATTTATGAAAACTGACTGAGCCATCAATTTTAAGGTTTCTTAAAACAGCTTTGAAGTGTCTAGTTCAATTTCATGGCTGCTAGTGGACCAGAAGTTACTTTTAGTAACAAGGTAAGGAGATTTAAAATTATACAAATGCCTAGCACAGGCTGTTTCTTGAGTTAAGAAGCATTGTTTACCCTGAGTTGGAGTAAGTGTTTACTCCAGGTAAAAGCACAGCCTTTTCTCTGTGCCAATTTGTTAAAGTTTTGGCATAGGTTCAATAGGTAGAAATAGCTCCTGCAATAATTATTAACAGCAGCAAAATAATGCAAGTTGTCAAAAGAATCTACTGGGCACTAATTCCCTGGAACAGTTGCATTCAAATTGGCACCTTAAGTCTCAACGTGGGTTTCTGTTTATTTGTGGAGGTAAGGGAAGGACCTACATTAAGATTCAAACAGGTGTAAAGATGTCCAGACCTAGACCCCACTTCCCCAACAGCACTCATAACATTATCTCATCAGCACCCATACACTGATAACAGAAGTACTTCATACACAAATTAAACATAACATCTTCCCTAGCAGCATCAAGAGAAGTCATTAACAAGAGGTGTGGATTTAAATGCTTCTGGAAAAGGATGGGAATTTTGCAGACTGAGTACACAATGAAAATATATTTCATTTTAAAAGTCATATTTCAATAACTGAGGGAGGGGGTGTAACAAGGAGGAATTTAACAGTAAGTACAGGGCCTTCATTCAAAACTTTAAATCTCCTACCAATTCACTCCTTGGAGCAAGCACAAAGGTAGTACAACAACATGCACTAGCTATTATGACAAGATACCTTACTATAGTGCAGAGCTGTATCATCAGAGGTTTCTCAGTAAGGAGACTCTCTACAGATCACCCCACTAGGTATGGTGGGAACAGGGAACAACTTTGGCTTCCTACTGAAGGTGAAGCATGTTCATCTCTCTCAAGCTGTATCGACTCCTTGAATTAAGGCAATGTATACATGCTGCCTGCATTTAGCAACAAAATAACCTGTTCCTATTGTCTCACGGGGCCGACAGTTCCCTATTCTACAGGTTGTCTTAGCCGAGTTTACTGACCAGAAGGTTACCGCTGCGAGTGCACTGGGGGGAGGGTGTATATAACCTCTTGGGGGCGGCAAGATCATTAAAGTCTTTCGCCACAGGGTTAACTGCAAACGTCGCCCCGATCTACCTGGACACCAACCTGCTGAGCTCGGGGAAACTTCCAACGGGGGAGTAAGAGACTTTGCTTGCGACTCGCGGCTCCGCGCCCAGGCGCTGGTTAACAACATGCCCCGGAACCGACCTGGAGGCTCCTGAGCCGCGGCGCCGGCCGCAGGGGAAGCGAAACTACCCGCCAAGTAAGCGGCGCTGCCAGGCCGGGCGCGGGCGCCGCGAGCAGGGGCGCAACCTGTTGCAGTGGCGGAGAGGCCCCTGCCGGGGCAGCGCGGGGCGACCCACGGGCACAAGCACGCCTGGCTGCCCGCAGGCAGGGCCGCGCCGGGCCCTGCAGGTCTCGGACGTGCTCGGCAGAAGTTCCCCGCGGGTTCCTAGTTGAGGCCCCGGCGGCGCCGAGCAGACGCTGCGGGCGGCGGTCCCGGTGCAGCCCAGGAGCTCCCGGACAAACCCGCGGGGCACGGGGGCGCCTCGGGGAAGGGCAAGGGGCGCTCACCTTCTGCTGCCTGCGGGCCATGTCCGTGGGCTGCTTGGCGTTGAACGGGTAGGCGATGCACCGCGCGATGAACGCATAGAGCTGCAGCCGGAGCCGCTTCTCCCTCTCCTCCCGCTGCAGCCGCTCTTGCTCCTCCCGGCCCTCGCTCCGTACCGAGGGGCTGGGGCTGGGGCCGGGGCCGGGGCTGGCCGCTCGCTCCGGCTCCCGGGCACGGGGATCCCTGGCGGGAGCCGGCGCAACGCGCTGCGAGCCGGTGCCGCAACCCGCGGCCACCACTAGCACGTCCCGCCTCTCCTCTTCCAGCACCTCGTCCGACTCCTCCTCGCTGGAGGACGGGTCCAGCATGATGCCGCCGCGGAGCAGGGCGAGCGCCGCGCGTCTGGCCGGACACGTCGAGTTTACACACAGGTTCTCCCGGCGGCAGCCGGGCGCGGGGCGGGGCGGGCTTTGCGAGGGGGTCGAGCTTGGGTTGCCTTGGGAATTGCTCCGCCCGGCTCCTATCAGAGCCGGGCCCGGCTTGTCATGTCACGGAGCGGAGTGACGGGGACGTGCTCCGCCCGCCGGCGGCGCCCCGCAGGTGGAGAACCTGTAGCGCCCGCCACGAGCAACATGTGGAGCGGCATGTTAATGCGGCGCCCGGCCCGGCCGAGGTTGGGGAGAAACGGCGCTGCAGCCAGTCTGACCCCAGTGCACAACAGCCTCCCTTCCCGCAGGGATCCAGCGCTTGCATCTTGCCAAATCCGAGCGCTTGTTATTTCCAGACATCACAGTCGCTGCTCCAAAATAAAACATACATCTGAGGCCTGCCTGCCCCCACCCGCCGGGATCGGGCCTGGGGGCACAGGAGAGGACGCGGAGCATTGTAGTCACCAATACTAGTGCGGACGAGCGGGGCTGAGGGGAGCGTGTTCGTGCCCTGCTCTGTCTGTACTGGGGGAGGGGGGTCCGGCTCGGGCTGCGAAGCTGTGTGTGCTCCCAGCTCTGCCCAGAGCCCAACTTGTCTCCCACCTCACTGGAGCAAACTAAGAGGTCTTTTCCAGCCCCTCCTGCTGGTGGCATTGTTCGCGGACCATTATGCAGCCCCGTGATGCCCCCTCCCCTGTCCAAGATGAGGGATGAAATGCTGCACCAGGCTGAGATTTGAATCAGTTGTTCTCCACCCTTGTACCAGAAACCATTTGTAAACATCAATAGCCAGCCCCAACCCAGTGTCCCGCACTCCCAACCCACTGCCCCCAGTGTGTGCAGGGGGATGTGGGGCATTGTGGGGGGGGCCAAGCAGCCCTTGTGGGGTGGAACTCTGCCCGCCTGGGAGGGAAAACTTACTGTTTCCCACCTGTTTCTCCTTTAATGGAGAACCCATTTTGAAAGTTTGTTCACAACCCTTTCATATATTCTTGCAACCCAGGTTGAGAAACATTGGTTTGAATGATGATCGCCAGACATCTGTGTCAACCACTCACTGGGTGGCAGTTGGACCCATTCACACACTTGTTCCTGGCTTTGCAGCCCATCTTGGGGCCACACCAGTGGTTTTCCTCACAGCAAGAACAGCTGGAGATTTAAGCAAGTGAGGGAAAGCTGCACCTGAGCTCAAGAGCAAAGTGCTGTCACTGTCATGTTGGGCCAGGGCTGTGAAGTGCTCAGAACTAGGAACAGGAATCAGTGGAAGATGTGAAACAGCACGGCGATCACCAGGCCTTGCCTCCACCAACTGCACTCACAGGCTCTGTGCCTGCCCTGCCCAGCAGAGAAGTAGAGGCCCTGAAGGCCCACACCTCCCCCTGCTCCTCAGCTCTGTCTCCAGGTGCTCAATAAAATCTAACCTGTTGCTGCTTCCTCTGACTTAGGAGATGAAAACGCCATACAGGCATCAGAAACTCAACAAATTAGGTGAATCTTTGCCAACTTTCACTTGTTGCCAAACTTGGAGGAAAGGGGAGAACCCTCAGGTATTCAAGTCACAGATACAGGACCTTCCTCTCTACTGTATATTTACCACCTTGTACATGTGGGTTTTTAGGAACCCGGGGTGTGTTGCTACTTACTGGGTGCATCTACAAGTGCAATGAAAGTGAAACAAACTCCAGCACAAACTGCAGAGTTTATTGCTCCAAAGGACCTCGTATATACATGCTCCTGGGACCACAGCACACTGAGCCAGGTTGGGGCAGCCCCAGCTGGCAGAGAGCTCAAGGGAGCAGGCTGCCAGCCTGAGCAGAGCTCTCAACTCTGACCCAGCAGAGCAGCTGGCTGGAGCAAAGCAGACACACCCCCTAGCCAGCAAGCAGCCCCTGCACTGAAGCCCCCTCATGCTCCAGCCAATACTGTCAGCATCTTCAGGTGCATTGTTGTACAGTAAATGCTGCCACTGGATAGTACTTGTATTTAAAAGTACTAACCTACAGTGACACTTATTAGTTTACTATGACCTAGTAGGGTCATATACATAGAGGTGAAGACTTTATTGCAGAGCTAATTAGGCAGCTCCACAGAAAAGGTCACAAGTAGAAGCAACAGCTCAATTCTTTCAATACCACAGCAGCCTAAAACACCATGTTTGCTGCGAGTGAATTCTGCTTTCATAAACGGAGAATGTTATAATACTCAAAGACACCATAAAACTTCCATGGGATATGTTTTTAATATAAAAGGATGAGTCCCTACAAAAAGGGGTCGGGGGGGAGGGGGGGAAGGTTTTGTGTAAGCCCTGCAGAGCTGGTCTGTGAATATATATATATATACCACCTCACAACTACTGTGATATTAATTCCAGGCTGCTCCTATTATCATATATCAGCTTACACAACACTCCTTGTTTATAAATAGGATTACATTTGTGACACTTGTGGCCTGGACCTTTCTTGAGAGGAAATTTCTCTCCTAGTTTTCTTCTGTGCTCTTTAACCACTTAAAAAATCTTCTCCAGAGCTGCAGTCAATAGGAGCTCTTAGCAAGGGAACAAAAAGTTCCAGGCTTTGCTTTCAGGCAACTTCATTTTTCACCATGTCTTCTTATTAAAAAAAAATATAAAAGCAAGAACAGTCAACCTTCATTTTGTTTTTAATCAGAACAGACTGAAATTTAGAAAGTTCCCAACTTTAAATAAATTCCATTGAGAAAAAGCCATTATGTACATTAAAAAACTTCTCTCAGACTGAAGTAGGCATTTCTACTTACTGCTGCTATTTTCACAGGAGAAGTGACTGAACCCTTTACTTTGCAATGTCAGACCTCTACCTGTTTTTTTAGGGACCACCTCACTTGTAAATCAAAGAATCATACAAAAGGCATGATCAATTCTCCATAGCAATGAAAAATTAGCTTGCAATAGCTATGACAGAAATGAGAATAGCTATGCAGAAAGCAGAGTGGCATAAAACATGTTCAACAGTGCTCTTTCATAGTTTCTAGTCATTCCAGCGCACAGCTTCCAATACCTATTTTGCCCCAAGGCTTTTTAAATATAGAGCATCTGTCAAACATTTTCTATAGTATGAAAGCCATCATATCTTAATTGTTTAATCTAATTTATTTGTAATGTTATTTTAGATTTCTGGATGAGTCTTATACAGAGCAGAAATCCCTGCCAATTTCCTTTCCTTATGATAACTGATATTTGTATGTTCAAAAGCTACTTAACTAGTTAAGCCCACAAGTGTCACTGTAAAATGTTTATATATAAAAGATCAACATACTTTAAAACAAGTTTGCAGCTCCTTATCCATATAATCCAACCCAACCAGTTTTGTTTTAGACTTCCTGCTCACCCCATCTGACCTCATAGGTTTACTTCCAGGTTATTTCAGACCTAAGAATAGTATTTTTCCTTGAATGCTATCATTGGCATAATTTACAGTTCCATTATTTATTTAAAAGAATTAGTACTCAGAGAGAGAAAAACATTATCCATCTCTGTTATTTGTTTTAATGGCCTATCCTTCATTCAGGAAAGTAAGTATATACAGATGCAGCAAGCACAAGTAAAAGTATTGTATATTCTATAAGGATAAAGATATCTGATATTTAGACTCAGACAACTGGATCCTTCTTTACACATTAGATACCTTGTAATTTGCTTGAATAACTGTTTTTTCTTGTTAATGCATTCATCTTCTAAGTTTTTGTGCTTCATAGCAATGAGTTTTAGCTTCATAAAGAGTTGTAAAAGTTTGTATTATTTGGGGGGTTTGTGGATGTTTTTGTTTTCTTGTTTTCAAAGCCCTAGTTGAAACAAATCACTTGATTTTAAGATTATTTTTAAATAAAAATGCTTAAAGCCCACAATGTGGAAAGCTTCTAATAAACATGAAGCATGCCCTAAAGGCAGAGAACCTACAAGGAATATATTTTTTTAAATCATTACAACTGCAAAACCAATTTCATGACATTTTGTGGTTGACTCATGGGTTTTTTTTAATGGTTCAGGTTGGTAGTATAGTCTGTTCATGTGAGAGTTTTGACTCAGAAAGAATTTCAGAAGTGAGCTTCCGCATTCATGAATGGCCTTTGTAGAATATAATATAGATTACAGTAATTGGGAAATCACTTTACTCAAGTCTGTTATGAAGCATGCAAACCAAAACCAGGGACCTTTGATTGTAAAGACAGGAAGAAATTCAACCCTCAGGATGCTACATAACACATTTCTCCATCCTGAAAGTGCAGACAGTTCTGTGCTCTACTCTATGATAAACAAACAGTCTCTAGCAGATTATCATAGGAAAATGAAACACAAGTGTGTGCACACGCTTACTCCACCAGCATCATTACATTGAAGCAACAGCGTATTGGGGGCCTCTGTAGTATGTGCAGATCTGTAAGTGTTCCCTATCCATGCCCTTTCCCCATATAGCAGATCACTTTGTGTTGCAGCTGGGATCTGTGGGGAGGTGAAAAAAGGAACAGTATTCATACCATAATGCTTTTCTCCCTAAGGCAGAAAATGTGAAACTAACATTTCAGTTAGTTTTGATTCCTCTGTGCAGAATCAAGTGTCTAAATGGGTAGCTGTGAAAAGCAGGCAGTAAATAATTCTCCTTTACTGGTTACACCTATCATTAGCTTGGCAGGAGAACAGTGTAATGTTTGCACAAAAATGAAGTGTGTTGGAGCAAGCTTATCAATGCTCCATGAAAAACAAATAAAAAGAGCTTTTCTTGGAGGCCAGCCTTGCTTGTCTGCTTTGCCACCTGTTTGTCTTGATAAACATAAAGCCTAGTGGCTTCTATTCACAGGAATGCCCTAGAGGGCATGGAACTCTCTCCAGCCAGCGCTTCCTCATACTTTTTTGTTGGGATTTCCTTTGTTTCTGTCTCCACCACAAAGTGGCTAAGGACTACATCTTCAAACAAATTTGAAACTCAAAGGATCTCTTTCTTACAGAAGTCCCTGGTATTCACATTAGCACTGACCCCATAGCCTTCTCCCTTGCTTGACAGACTTGATCCAAAGGAGCTTTCCAAGTGTTGTTCTCCTGACTACTGCAAGCCATGAATACACTTTCGGAAGACTGCACAGGATAAGGTAATACCACTAGTTGCATGCAGTTGCTGTATTCTTTTGACCTAGAACCGTTCAGAACAGTTATTCTGAAAGCCTGGGATAAGCTAAGCACTAGTTCGTGTTAACCCACACTGGATTCTGCACATTTTGAGTCTCTAAAGGAGAGCTTGAGGCCCCTGTGAACTACCAGGTTCTTTTTGCAGCTTCATAGGGTGCTGGTGTTTTAGATTAGTGGTTCCCAATTTTTTTTTTCTACTAGGACCCATCTGTAAACATCAGTGGCCAGTCCCGATCCACTACCCCTCACTTCTGCCTCCTGCCCTTAGGCCCCAGCCTCCCCAGTGTGTGGAGCAGGAGGTTGGTGTGTATGGCAGGGGGTATGCGTGGGGCATGAGGAGCCCCAGTTGACCCCAGGCTGCCCCTTGCAAGTTGGAACTCTGACAGCCTGCAAGGGAAAAGCAATAGTTTTCCATTTTGTTCTCCTTTAAAGGAGAATCCAATTTTTGTTCATGATCCTTTCATCTATTCTTGTGATCAACTTCTGGGTCGTGACCCATGGATTGAGAAATTCTGTTTTAGATGGTTTTCTAGTAGTACAGGTAATAACACATAGGAAAGGAATAGGCTGCTGCTGAAGGCTTTCCAGAATCTGCCACCGTCTTCAGGAATTATAACACTAATTAACTCCCCCCATTACAATTTAATCTCTAGCTGAGTTCTTCCAGACTTTTAGGTGATGAGTTGAACCACTGAATAACAGCAGGGTAGACAAATTGGAAATTGATGACAGGAATATTTGTCGAGAGCTAGTCGACGAGGCACTGAGGGACTGTAGGGTTGAGGACATGGGCGTTCACGAAGGGTGGGCGCTCCTTAAGGAGACGATCCTCCAAGCCCAAGGGGC
>JAGPOW010001296.1:102101944-102146693 GCA_030014935.1 Caiman crocodilus
TAGATTGGATAGGTACTTGGCTGAGGTCCTGTGACCCTGGCACTCGTTCCTGCCATTGGCGGGGGGTCAGACTAGATGGCCTGCTCTAGGCCCCTTCTACCCTAGGTACTATGATACTATGAATATTATGCAACAGGATAGTATCATTGAAGCTGAAGGGGGAAGTCTACAAGACATGTGCATCCAGTGCTATTTTATGGAGTGGAGACATGGCCCCTGAAGATAACTCAAGAAAGATAGATAGTGTGGAGTGACAAAGTTGGATAAACTGAGGAATACATACATCAGAAGATCAGTGAAGGTCATGGACATATCTAAGAAAGTACAAGAGAGAAGACTGGCATGGTATGGGCATGTTCAAAGGAGTCTGGAAGAATACATGGGAAAAGAAGTTACCAGAATGGCACTACAAGGGACAAGGGCAAAAGGAAGACCAACAATGAGATGGAGAGATATACTGGAGAGGGACATCAGAAAGAAGGAGTTGGAAGAAGAAAATTAATATGATTGAAGCTAGTAGAGAGCCAGGATCTGCAACAGCAACTCTGTTTAGACAGGAAAAGCGAGGGAAGAAGAAGAAGGAGGAGGATAAATCTGAATATCTTTGTACTCAGAACTTGAGCTGCAATTATGACATCTTTCTCATTTTGTATGTTTACAGACACACACACACATCTACACATAAAAATGCAAAGCAGTATGCCACTGTATAAAACTTTTTAAAGTGAAGATTCAGGATGATTGCACTACTCACAAGCAATGGAATATCAATTATCAACAAAAGGTCAAAGCAAAGTTTATATCACACCATCAAATAGAAGAAGCATTTAAAGAAATCTAACTTTTAAAAATAATGTGTTATTCCTGGTATTCTTCTATCTGAGGTGCAGGGTTGCTTTACTTACCTTGAGATAGAGTCTGGTACTAAACACCCAGGTTTCAGGTTTGATACCCAGTTGGACTAGATAATCTCTTGAGGTCCCTTTGAGCTTTATTTCTCTTTCTCTCTCCAAGATGCAGTAATTATGGCTTTTTGACCTTGCAATGGAGGGAATGGAAAGGTAGTAATAATGGATTTTTTTCAACTTTAAAAAATATCCTAATAGAGTCTTAGTAGAAACATGCATCAAAGACAGGATGAAGGTATCCCTCAAACAAAACAAAAACCCCAAACTAAAACCCTTTCTCACTGTTCCAGTTGGCTGGTAGACATTAGACACTTATTCACTGGTCTAGCAACCTATTTAGTTTAGCAGATCCTGGGAGGAAAAAGTTAAACGTTTACATTTAAGAAAATTGAACTTAGATTGACAACTACTTTTTCATACCTCCTTTCTTACTTCTCACAGAAATTAGATGTCCAATGAGTGGAGACTCAGTCCCCTTTAAAAATAGATGGGCTTCGAAGCTTTATAAAAATAGAGTTAAAAAATCACTCTTCTAATATAGAAAGACAGTATGGGCATGTTCCCATGAATGGGGATGTGCATTTCCCTATGGACAAGTATTGTGGCACTGCTAATTAACCCTGGGGGATGCCCTTGCATGCTCACTCTGGCATGTAGCAAGTTGCCCTGGGTAAGGTATGGCAGGATGGGGCCAGAACCTGGAGTCCTGGGGAACTTGTGGGGCTGCAGCAGTGGTGATCCAAGCACGTGGAACCTGGCTGGCAGCCAGAGCAGTGCTCTGGCCAGCCAGATCCTGGTTTCAAGCAACACATGCTGTAGCTACAGCACACAGCTTTATTCTGACATTTTTTTTGCCGCTATGGTACTTAGCAGTGTGGTAAATGCATCGCGTGTGTGGTGTATGCGGTTTGTGGCACCATATGCATGCTTGTGGGGACACACTGTAAGAGTCAATGTGTGTGTGAAATCAAGAACACAAAATGGAGGGTTCAAAAGGCCTTTAACTGGTTTCCTGACGTGATACAGTTTTCTGTGTCATAATGAAATTATCATTTGTACATAAATTGCCAGTTCTTTTACAACATATGGTCAAAACAAGAGGAATTCCTATGGCTACATTTGAAATCTGCATTTAACTACTTGAAATCCTGTTGTGATGCCTGTATGCAAAATGTATATTTAATATAATTTTATAACAGAATACTATGCAAACAACTCATCTATTGTAGTGCACAGGAAAGCTAATGATGAATACACATATAGGAAGAATGCCAAGATGTGTGAACAGTGCTTTTAGTAAAATATGCTAAATTATTTGATACCTTCCTATTTTGGTAGCATTCACACACTATGTAATTGTAGATCTCTTGAATATACATTTTGCTAATTTGGAACTACTCCAAACCTCACTGAAGTCAACAGTATTCTTTTGACTGATGTAATAGTCTTTGGATTAGGCCTCAATTCAGATACTGAAGAAGGCATGGTCAGGTATATGCTAAAGCTAGGGTCCCAGAGCAGTGCCAGAAAAAGCCAAAAGTCAAGGAACTAGGATTGGGAAGGTACATATCACACACCACAGATAAAGCTAGGGTCAAGAGCTGAAAATTATAATCAAGAACAAGTCAAGGATTGGCAGCCAAACACAGCCAGCAGGAGCACAACAGGACCAAAAGCAGGGACCAGTGTCAAGGCAAGATGTTGGGAAGAGGGCAATCTACAAGTGCACAGGAGACTTATGCAAACACTTATGACAATCTATTCTGCTGGTTTTAAGGTGGTATTTGGGGTAGAGTCAGCTTCTTGCTAGCACAGAAGAAAATGATGGGAACGCTGCCCACCTCATCCTCAGCAGAACCCACAATCTAGATTACAGTGTTTGCAGCTTTGGGTTTAGACGGGAGTAGGGCCTAAAGCCAAGTGATACACTACAGGAAGACATTTTCAGATGTAGCAAACCAGGCTAAGAATGGCAGAGTCTTTTTTAATCTTTCTGTATCTGTGGCAAGGCTTGTAACAGATGTGGTCCAAATGTTTGTTATGTTTTTATTTTACATTTAACATGACATTTTCTAAAGCCCTTAACTGGACAGTCAGGACAGTCAAGACTTTTTCCATTATCTTGGTTTTGGCAGGGTCTCATTCTCTTATCTCCCTCCATATTGCCAGGGGGCACTTCACCCTCAGCTCAGCTGATAGTCATACTGATGCTTGATTGTCTTGAGGGTATGGAGCTTTCTTCTGTGTATCCCATTTTCTTTTTTAAAAAAGCAGTTGAAAATCTCTTTTTCAGAAGTTTGGCTATCATTTACAGTTGCATTGTTGCCAGCTCATGGAGTTTTACTGCATGTCTTACAATATGTGGTATTTCTATTAAACCTTCAGCTGCTGCAGTCAATAGCTCAGCTTTCATTTCATTCACTTAGACAAAAAAAGTTTCTAACCCTCACATTTCTGGAGAAAAGCTGAAATGACAGTAACTTGATAGTTCAGAAACCAGAAGGTTATTACAAAAAGTCCACTTTTTCCATAAAATTTAATAATTTTAAAGCCAATCTCATGGTTTTAGAAGGTCTGATTCATGACTTTTGAAGTCTTGTGGTTGATAATATTTGTGTTATCTACTTAGGACTCTTCTTTTTTTTCTTTCTTTTTTTATTAATGCCATAATAGCTTTTTAGCTTTTTGTGAGCTTTCCACTCTTATTATTTGAACTGTGTTTTGCAAGTCCTGATCATCACCCTGGTAGGAAGCAGGTCATATATGCATTAGTATCATTATTATTCAAGACAAGTAGGATTTTGATTTATATCTCCAGTGAAGCTCTGTAGTGGGTTATCTGAAATTGCTAACTTTCTGGCTGACAGTATACTGAATGGGAAACTATGAACATTTACTAGAATGTAAACCATTTAAAAATATGTACATTCGTCTCTAATGCAAATACAGAGCTAAGAGTGCAGTTAATATTTTATATTAGTTTCAGAAGACTTAATGTATAATAGATATTTCAGCTGATCCAAACATTTAACAAACAAATTATTTAAATAAAATCTACATACCAAGTTTAAATTTATTAATCCTTTTTTCCAAGAACTAATTTGAAGTCAGTTGAGTACAAGTTTAGAACATGTGATTCAGCATAGTATTATTAAAAATGCATTAAATATTTAACTTATAATTAATACTACAGTCAGGAGGCCACATTGCTTTCTCATATTAAATGTATAAAGTTATTTGAGTTAAACCCATTTCTAATGTGAATGCCACATAAAAATGTAATTTATTCATATAGCCTCTTGTCCTGCAATCATTAGTTTGATTTAAATCATTGCTTCTTGGCAGCTCAAGACCAAGGTGATGTCAGGTGGGAGAGGCAGCCATAGTTGCTGGCAAAGTTGGTATCAGAGACAGATAGTAGCTTTGTTAGTCAGAAGTCACTCAGAAGGCGGGTTAGATATGCAGCTTATAGACAAACTAAATAAGATAGAGAGCATATGAATTTGAGCTCACTTCATCTGATCCTAGTTCACAAAAGCTTTGTATCTTGTTTAGTCAGTCTATAGGGTGCAAACGATATATCAGATGGTTTAAGATGAACATCTGTCTATATTTACTAGGGTTTGCCACTTAGCTCAGATTTTAGATATCAACTCCAAACCACTCTTTAACTATATTGCAGCAATGACTCAGATTTCTACCATCTGTACTGGGCTATGAGGTGGCAACCTTTCCTTTCCAATGTGGACTGTGCTACTGTTATCCAGGCTTTGTTACCTCAAAGCTAAGCTACTGTACACACTGTACACGGGGTTAACCCTTAAAGCTGGCTTGTCCAACACACAGCCCACAGGCCATCATGCGGCCTACCAAGCCGTTTTCTGAGGCCCAAGGTGCTGTGATGGGAAACGAAAGTAAACAGTGTTTACTTTCATTCTCACCCCTTGTCCCTCCCCCAGCTCCTCAGCAACTTCCTAATGGCTGCTGAAGGGCTAGGGAAAGGACAAGGTTCCCACACGCAGCCCGCAGCAAGCAGTGTCCCATGGTGGCGCAGGGACTCGCTCCCTGGTGCCTAAATGATTTACCGGGTATCCTTGAAAGCAGGCAGAGGCAGAGACAGCGGGGCGGGGCTAGGGCCAGGGCTCAGCTGTGGGGTAAGGTGGGAGTGGGGTGCGGGGTGGGCACACGCAGCTGCCAGAGCAGTGAGACAGGTGGCGGCGAAGCAGAGAGCACTTTTTCCGCACATCCCAGGGAGGTTGTGGCTGGGAGGATGAGGAAGAGCCCAGACTGGGGCTCCCACATGTGGCAGCAGCTCTCCCCACCCCACCCTACTCTGTTCTGCTCTGCTCCTCTCCATGCCCGGCTGCAGCTGCGGGGGGAGGGAGGCAGCTATACTTCTCCCCCCAACCAACAGGTAAAAATCTTTGTAAAAATACTGTCCAGTGTTTGGATTGTGTTTGCTTCTGTTTCTGTTTGTGGGGGGTTGAGGGTTCAACTTGTTACTACTTGTTAAAGATGTGTTACTAGTAAGTTATTAATGCAATAAAAGTAAATCTTCTTGAAGATTATTCTCAAAAATGCCCATATTTTGTTGCTTTGATTAGTTCCCACTCTGGCTGATATATTTTCCACGTCTGATCTGTTGACTTGCATTATGCTTCTTTCATTCATTGAGAAGTGAGTAGAAGTAAAAGTGTTTATTTTAGTTAAATGTTTGGTATTATTTTATTGTTGCTTTTATATTGTGGTTTAAAATCCAAAATAAAAACATTTCCAGACCCATTTCACTGTCACTTCATGGAACTTCATTGGTGTTCAAGGTCACGTGACATCACTTCCTGATGTGATACTGTTTCCTGTGAGGTCTTTGAATATGGCTTGCCGGCCCACTGGGTGATAAAAAGTTCATGATCCAGCCCCACATTCAAAAAAGTTGGACACCCCTGCCTTAAAGCATTGAAGGTAGTGCAGAACTTAGCCTCTCACTTCACTAGTTAGTGCGGCATCTCGCTAAATGTATGTGACACTGATGGCTACTGCTGCCCTTAGGTCATTTAGGGCTTCATAAACCAAAACCAGTATCTAAAACATCACCTGGAGACCAGAGCCTGGCCTAAAAAGCAGCAGTTGGTAAGATGTTCTCTGTAGGTCCTTGAAGGCTCTGGAGTTTGCTTGCCTCCTGTCTAAATTAGCCTGAGTTCTGCAAAACACCTGTTTGTTAGAAAATATGGAGATACTGACACTATCCTTCCAAGGCCCTTGGCAGACATTAAAATAAAGGAACATTTAGGATCTCAAGAATTTTATGCTCTGTCCCAGACACTGCTCTTCCTAGCATGTCAGACCCATATCACTGATGGTTGGCATTTGGAAGGGGCATGCTACACATTCAATTTATGGTGCCACACAAACAGCTACAAAGATGTTCCACAAACCAATCTTGGTGGCTGGTTTGTCATTTTATCATGCCATAATTTGATGGTGTGGCATGTTGCTATTTATGGTGCAGTTAACTTGTGTAAAATACAGTGTGTGCCACAAGCCTCTGAATAACAACAAGTTAGACAGGATTTTATAGTAGGATCTGGTTGGAATAAATTGAAGCTGGGATTTCATTATTTTTACTATATTGCTAATTAATTAAGCCACTTTTTTTCTAGGATCCATTACTTTTATCATTTTAATCTGAAAAGATAAAACAGTATTATTTGTTGCCATATTTAGGAAGAGATTTTTTTTATTTTTATGCATAAATCCATCTCTATTCAGGAAGACACCCAAGTTGTTTTTTTTATATAGTTTGAAGAATTTTCCATAATTCCCTTTGAAGACATTAAGACAAGCATATGTGTAAACTGAAGCAACTGCTTAGATGCTTTTTGAACACAGATACCACCCTGAATATAGGACCTATCCTGGAATCAGATCTGAATAGAAAGAGCTGTAACAAGGTAATGGCCCAGCTGGCAGCAGCAGTAGCAGCCACCAATATTTTGTCCTGGCTCAGCTGGCACCTATTGTTTGGCTCTAAGCAAGTGGGTTCCTGCACCTACTTACCAAATTTTACATAAGGGTAAAGCTTCACTGAAAGTACTCAGTTGCAGAAACACAGGAGCATAGGGCTGCAAGTGACCATGCTTGTGCCTCAATAAATTCAGCAAGCCCAGTCAGTCATCAACCATTGCTATTTTTGCAATATACCATGTTTTTTAAGTCAATCATGATATCTAATACAAGCTGGAAGTGTACAGTGACTGATACTGTTTCTGTATTATAGTCTGCATGACTGTGATACTTTTGGGGGGCAGTTGCCAGTCCAGCACCTGGTGCCCCTCACCCCCATGGTCTGACTCCTCTACCAGTTCTCCCTTCCCAGTCCCACATCACCTCCAGTTTTTCCCCTGCCATGCCTTTGATGCTATTCTGTTTGTTGTTGAGGGAAGTGGTACCTAAGACCAGGAGTAAACTCACTGGGCATCTTGCTTGCCTCAGGTGCAGTGCTGGCCTGGCTGGGTCTCTGCTCTCCTTCGTGTGCTTCCCCTTTTGAAGCCTATGTGAGCGCTCATCAAGGCTTCATCTGTCACAGCTGTGACTTCCTTTTCCTCTGGCTGCACCCTCAGTCTTGGCCTACAATTTACAAACCTCAGCTCCTGTGTATCAGTTCTGCCTTGGCAGCAACCCTTCCTACAGCTTCAATCAGACCATTTCAGTCTCTACCCCTCTATCTTAAAGGTAGCTTCTAGCATGAATAGCAGGCAAGTGCTGCCCAGGCATCCCTGTTTGTATTCCTCTCCACCTCTATAGTCACAACCTAATCCTCCAGCATCATGTTCAGACAGAATAAAAACACAAGCTAGCTGCTTCACAAAGACAAACAATATCCTTCCTCAAGGTAATTGTTGCCTCACAAGCCCTACCAACATAGGAGCTCTCTCTCCCCAGCTCCCCTAGGTGACTTAGGTGCATACCTGTCTCCTTCTAGCAGCCCCTTATTCCCCGGAGATCCTCCCCATGCATGCTCAGAGACTGCACTTAAATCCCTCAAACCCAGCTTCCTTTCAGCCATATGACCAAGTCTTCTGCACCCAGGGATCAAGTACAGTCAACTGCTCCATTAGCCACCTTATTAGTCCCTGGCTCAAGTCCACCTGGGTTTGTACTCTGTACTGCCCTTCCTGGTCCCAGGTTTCCACCCCTCTCAGGTCTTCTTAGTAACAGGGGCAGGGGTTCCTGTTACAGCAACCAAGAATATGCAAACCATAAAACTTTTTGGTTAATAACTAGTTTCATTTATGAATATATACAGAAATATCCATAAGATGGTGCTGCATCTTTAATTTGACCAGAGTCATTCACTTTGAAAATGAAAAAGTATATTTCAGTTGTAGCTAAAAGCTCTTGTTATAATCTGAAGGTTGGTGACAATTTCTTTGGCAGACATATTGCCCATGCTAGTTTCCAAATCATTCCAATATGTTAATTTACATGTATTAAAATATTAGTCACAGTTTCTTTGTTCATGATAATTCAAGGCTGAAAATCTGAAAACCAATTGAAATGTAGCTTCAGCTAACATTCTGATCAACAGCTCACTATAAGAGACAGTGGGGTAAGGTATAAATGGGGAAATAGATAGGTAAACAATATATAATTTGGCCAGTAAATGAAATGAGTGTTGGAGACACAAGCATTATCACCAACTACACATACACAAAGAAAGCAAAAATATCACGTACAGCATAGCTTTGTGGGACTTTTGCTGAGCAAATAGCAGCTAACAAAGGATTCACTGGAATGGCAGCATTCTACTTTTGAAACTGTCAAACTTTGCACTAGAACATGCATCTCCCTATAAGCCCTATAACTGAGATAGAACACAACTCTGACTAAGCACCCAGTGGTAGCCTGGGTCCTGAGTGGATCACGTCACTGAAGAGGGGAAGGAAAAGCACAGAGAAAGGAGCTTGGGAATGTACATTGACGGTCTGAGATCCCTAGAATTCAGTGATTTTAAGGTAACCATAGGCTAGAAGGTCACAAGCCCCTTGCTTTGAAGTTTTGGAAGATCCAGGAATGAACCGTGCAGTTTTCCACATATGCTTTTCTCTTTCCTTTTTTTTGCTTAAGAAAATGGGCTCTGAGTGCAGAGGATCAGCTACTGAGTTTTTAGTTGTAGCCATGTTGGTCTAAGGACATAGGCAAGCAAAGTTACCATACGAAGATCCAGGCATCTACTTCTGGAATTACTAAACAGACAGAGCCAAATCATTCCCTTGGGCAACAATGGTGTCTTGGAGGAAAAAGAGACACACATGCACCAAAAATGACCAGTACACAAAGAAAGGATGAGGGGAGAGTTGTACACAACTCTTATCATCAGGGATCTGAGTTTTCCGTTTTCCATGGAAAAACAGAATAAAACACAATTTCCCCTCTTGCCAAAGTAAAAGGCAGATTTCTTATTTTAACAGAGAAACCTGTGGGTTTTGCAGTTTTGCAATGAGCTGTCTGAAGGTTGGCAGATTTCCAGCCTGCGGGGGGCTGAGGGGAGCAGGAGGAGGGTGGTCAGGGAGCGGGAGCCATGTGCCAGGCCTCCTAGAGAGCAGCTCCTGCAGGTGAGTCATGGGGGGGGGGCAGGAATTGAGGCCCCCATAGGGAGGGAGGGAGTTGGGCAGGGTTAGGGGTAGGGCTGCTGCCCAGCTGCGTGGTGCAGGGGGCCTGGAGCCCAGGGCTGTAGGACGTAGCTGCAGGGCCCCAGCAGGGAGCAGGACAGGGCTGTGGGCGGCTTGTTCAGGGGGCGTTGGCATGGGGCCAGCTCCCCACCACTGCACACATTCCTGCAGGGGGCATGTGCACTCCAGATCTCTGTGTGGGGTGGGGGCAGGGGCAGGAATGGGCAGCCCACTATGGCGCTGGCTTCTGCCCTCCTCTGCAGCTTGGTGGGTACAAGCCAGCACTGCAAGGAACAGTGGGGCCATGCAGAAAAGTTGCTTGCTGCTACAAGTTCTGTGCTACCCTGGCAAGTTGCGCAGAGCTCATAGTGTCAGATCACACCCAATGAGCCGTGGAGGCCCTGTGGGAGGGTAGCAGAGCAGCATGTCCGAGCCTTGTCCACAGATCTGGGGGGCATGGGTCCCCTCTGCCCCCATGGAGTGTGGGCAGTGGTGTTGAGCCACCCCACCTCCTCCATGAACTCACAGAAGGCAGGCAGCATGTGGAGATTCAGGCTCCGCTCCACTGCAGCAGCTGCTGCCTCCTGCCAGGGATAAGGGGATGCAGACCCAGGTCCCTAGCTCTGTAGCTCTGGGAGATGGGCTGGGGGAGCAGGGGCTGTGGGTGAGAGGTAAGGAGCTCCAGCAGAGCCAGGGGAGCTGTAAGGGCCTTTCATTTTAACCACAGATTGGGGGGGGGGGGGGGGGTTATCAGAGAATTTGCTTTTTTTTTAATTAGAGAAAACCAGGACCCTGGTCATCATCAACCTTTCTCACTTGGGGACTCATGGAAGCACCTTAGAGCTGGAACATTAGGCAAGAGGAGGGCCAAGCTCAGGCTATTAGTTTTTCTTTACACAAATAGCAAAGCATGAAGTTTTGATGTGATGAGACTAAGGAAAATTACAGACAAAGAAAGGATGCATACATTCTCCAAGGTAGAGAGAGAGTACTCAGTCTCTAGAACTGACCATAGGCACTGCCCAGCAGCATATTAAAAGGAGTAGCATCAAGCAGACTCTTTTCAATATCCTCCCAGTGTTTACATAGATAATTTACCACAATAGGGGATAATCATATTCTACAATACCACCTCTTTCTAATCCTGTTTCCCCCACAGATGTAAAAATTTTCCCTCTAAGTCACCAGGAACATAGAAAATTTGTACAGAAATGACCAACTAGTTTGTACATGGGAAGGTATGATCCACTTCCAGTAAGATGGTATGAATTAAGACTCCTAGCCACAGGGGCTTCCTAGAATAAAGTATTATTTGGACCTAAGCTTATACAAGTTTATTCCTTTTGCGAGTTGCACAGTGCAAACATGATATCCCCTTCTGTTGTTGCTGCTGCCACTTAGCAGTTAATGGAGCAAAGGTGCCAAAATCATGCTTGATAATGTAACCCTTCTGCCAGGCACTGTTGGCAACAAAAAGGGTCTGGGTTCACATTTTGGGGTACTTCATAAATTATACCAGTGGCTCAAGCCTCCACCCAGAAATCTGGGAACACTGAATTTGCTGGGGCATCCCATATAAACAAAAAAATTCCCCTCCTCACAAGCAATGTAAACATAAACACCCACGTTTATTGCAGAGACTAAAACAAAACAAAAGAAAACATTAGGTATAACTTTAAAACACAATTAACTACAAAGTCTATAGGTGGCACCCTCTTGGCAGGGCTTCACCCATATCCAAGCAGTCTAGGACATGGGGCTTCCCCACAGGTAGTTCCAAGGGCCTGTAACCTTATACCTGTCCTTCAGCAATGGGCTGGAGAGGGCAGCCCACACAAGAGAGTCTTATGAGCTGCTCCTTGGGTTCATTGCACCACAGGGAGTTGCTTGAGAGCATGGGTCCTTCTGAGTTGCAATGAGCTCCATTGCTCTTAGAGAAGTGGTAGAGTGCTGATTGGTGCAGTGCAGTGTGACTGTGGCTCCAGCCAGCATGCATGTACCACAACACGCCTAAGATGGATTATATGGCCTGCTGAAGTAAAACTCCAGGACAAACTGTAAAAGGAGCCAGGTTGATTAATGGCTATAGCCAGTCCAGCCACACAGCTTGACTGGAGCAAAGGACCATCCAAAGAAACAAAGGGGAAAAGCCAGACCTACTATCTAGACCTGAGCTGCAGGTAGTCTGGGTCACAGTTCTGCAGGGAGCAGAAAGTTGCAAGCCTTAACCCCAGCCCAAAGCTGGCAGGATCAGAACTCAGGTTTCCACTCTGTTTAAGACTGCCAAGCCGAATTCCTGGCCAGTATACACAAGGAACCAATACAAATACCCTCTTCCCCAGGATTAATTCCTTAAAACCTCAAAAAAAGGGGAAAAGGAAGAGGGGAGAGGAGTTCCCAGACACTGAGACAACTCTCCTTCTTCCTCTCCTCAACCCGAGTTTTTCCCTTTTTGCTCTCTGCAAATTCCTTCTTCACTTCTCAGCAAGCCCTGGCAGCTTCTCCTACCCAAACTAGCCTGGCTCACCTTATACCCCTCTGCATGACATCACCTTAGCTTTGTCCAGTCAGACTGGAGTGCAGCACTCCCTTTCTCCCAACCAGTCTGCCTGAAGAATTCTTTGCATCCTCTGGCCAATAAGGCCAGAGGGTTTTACATATTTTTCCCAGACAGGCTAGGGACAGACCTTCAACAAGCCTGAGCTTGAATTGATTCTATGTTTGCAGATTAGTCTAACCTGGCTAGGCTAAATCAGTTTTGTAACCTGACAGACATTCCAGAAATGCAGGCACATGCCTGCAGTGGCTCAGGTTAGAAGCCAGGGAATGCTAGAGCAGCCCTCCCGTCCCATCTCTTATATAGGGCTGAGCTGAGGGGGGTGGCTAGGCCAGGCCAGAACACTGCAATTAGGGAGGGATTCCCTTCCTTGATAATAGAGCATTTATCAGCTCTGTTATCAGCATTTAACACCGCATCAGAAAACAAAACCTCGCTCAATACAAGCTCTTCTTAAACAGCTTTTTCCAGAGGAAAATGTATACCAACCTCTGGCTTCTTTACTGTTTGTTCTATCCACATAAAAAACACAAAAACACAATACACAACCCAAGTGTGTGTGTGTGTGTGTGGGGGGGGGGTTACATAATATGTGGTCATGTAACTGCTTTCCTGGATATTTACATAATCAAGGAGTAAAAGAAGAATCATAAACCATAACAGTGAAAATGTTATAAATTGCAAAAACGTATATATATAAAAGAGATTAATAGTGCTGCATTGCTGATCTGGTATTACAGTGCTAGTTACAAGACAAGACATGTTAACTTAGGGCCAACACTACTACCTGATATCATGTAGCAGCTGCTGTCACTACGCTTTGGTTAACTTTATTTCTGTGAATGTTTGTTAAATCTGTTTCTGGATTTTTCTCCTTCTTTTCAGTAGTGCCATCTTTCAAATAACACATTGATTGCTTCTCAGTGTAGTGAAGCAAGACCTGATTATACAGACAGCCAACTCTGCTGATGTGCTACTTTAATACAATGCCATATGATATTCATTCATTTGATATATTAGATGGTAGAGTAAATCAACAAAGCAAAGCATTCCCATCGTTTCATAAAAATGATGTTTCAGTGGTGAGGATCAAAGCAGTGGAAAAGCTTGGTCTGTGGCACTGCCAAAATTCTCTTTTGTGTTGACTATTTCACTTTAAGAAAATGTTAAATATAGATAATTCAAAAGCAAGTAGATCCATTAAAAATGAAGATGGAAGTGAACACATCCAGGCTCCAAAAGTGTATAAGCTGCTGGTATGCTTTCAAATACATCTTTTTAAAAGGAATGTATTATTATATATATTTAATATTGCTTTATAAACATTTATCCCCACAACAAGTACCAGCAAGTTAGAAGTGGACACTTCAGTGACACACACATTCAAGAGTGTCTTGAAAAAATGAATTCCAAGATTCACCATAAAGCAAATATTAGAAGAAAGGCATCATAGTGCATGATTCCAGCAGAATGGTGCAGAGGAAACAGGTTCCACAGGAAAGACCCTCACTGGAATTCGCCTTTCCACAAGTCCTAACAAGTGACAACTGCAAAACCAAATGACTCATCCCAGTTATAATGATTTGACAGGACATAAAGGAGGGGCAGTGACTCAGGTATTTGGGTCCTGGATTAGTAAGGGCTTTAAGAGCCACTCCTATCTGGAGATAGTAACCATCCTACAGGGACAGCTGTGACTATCAATCTTTATGCCTCTTGTTGTTGCTGGCTGGGTCATCCTGAGCAAAGGGAAGTGATATGCATCTAATATGGATTTTTTTCCACAAAGATATATGTACAGAAAGCTCCAGGATTTGCAGAGGAGAGAATTGCAGAAAGCAACCACAAGACCCTGGTATTGAAATTTACTTTGTTCCTTCTCTGTGCTACTCCAGTAGAAGGGACGCTGTCCTACACAAGCTAGGCGTTTGAAACTGTTGAGACAGTGTACCTTCATGTAGAAAATATCCCATTATATGTATCCCTTGATACTTAAGTGCAGGAATGGACAAGCTGAACTCGTTAGATGTTAAATGTGGTGTACAAAGCAAAGCACTAGGAATTGGGGGAAAAAAGCACATTTTGTATGCAGAATTTGCATAGTTGCTAGACCCAAGTTAATGCAATTCCAGAGTAACCTTAGTGAATCCAGTGGCACATGGGTACCTGAAGGCACAATGCAGTCCTGTGTATCAAACGCAAAACTAGCAGGACACAAAGAAACAATTAGAGTAACACGCAATGAGACTGCATCCCAAAGGCCCAAGGGTTAGTTATTGCTTTTGAGGAAAATTAATGAGGATGTTTTTTCCCCTTCTTTTTCTTTTGGTGTCATGTTTACCTTGTGAATATTAAAGTATGACTAGCACTGAGAGACTCAGTGACATTTAACATAGATTAATGAAGTGCCAGACATAGTCTAGGGGGCCAAGTGGAGGATGCTATTTGTATATTTTCAATGCATTTCACCTGAAACCCCAGCTGAGAAGTAAATTTCATGGACTTTAGCTTTACTGGAGGAAACACAGCAGAAAGTGCCTTTGCTGAATTGCTGGTTAATAAGGACACTTGAACAGAACTTATTGTGCCCATTTGTCAGCTAATTCATTACGGTGCACATCATGCTGTCAGAGTGCTTCACTGTATTTTGGAATAGCTATTTTTTTTTCTTGCTGAGCAACAGTTTTGCATCACTGCATCGCTAATTACCATGTAAAATATTTGATACACTACTAGATGAAAGTAAACACGTCTTGCACTGGAAGTTGCATCAGAATCTAATAAATGCATTTGATTCTCACTGGGCTTTTCAGAGAGAGGTACATGAAATAGCAGATCATCTGGAATGAAACTGCCATCTGGAAATGTGTGAAGATGGATTGTAATGGAGGCTTAAAGGGACACTTGATTTTTTTTAAATATGCTTGAAGGAAATAAATTTGCATGGGTAATTTAGGAATAAAACTGATTTTAAAGAAGATGTACAACAATGAGATGTACTAAAGTATGCAATCTATCTGTAATTCTAGCCTCTCAAACACCATCATATCTAAATAGGTATTTTAAGTGTTCCACAATTATGCTCTGCACTTTGTGTATGTGGAAAGTAAATACACTGTAGTGACTTTTGCCTATTATGCCTCAATTAGGATTAGCAGCTTTAAAAAGTTTGATTTAGAAACACCAAAGGACCAAATATTGCAAAAATCATGGCCAATGATGTTACTGAGGATCTATAGCCTGACAGGAATTTGTGTGTTTTGGTATAAGAAATTAATGAAAGAAAATTAAAGAGTCACAGCCAAGCTATTTCTGTGTACAGCAAAAATAGAGACTAGGTATATCCATCCAGGTGTTGTGAGGTAGATTGTTTAGAATGACACAATGATAGAAAGCGTTTTATGAAATGAAAGTTACTGGGCTTCTTACATATCTGTTTTATGTGCATGCATAAATCTCTGGAACCCTTCATCTTCAGTTTTCAACTTCTTGCAAAGAAGTTAAGCAAGTGTGAACGTCTTGTAGTCTACCCATCCAAGAAGACTTCTGTTAGCTCCCATCACTTAACATACAGATTGACATGGAAACATGTAGTTGGATTCCACTATATTCTCCTACAGCCGTTATCACCATAATAGCTTCCAAAGGTAGTTTAAAATTACATGACTAACATGCATCATATGTGGCTCATTTTCTCTCATCTTCCCTCCAAAGAGAGAAGCGTGTGTATGTGCGTGTGTTGATTTGTTAGGGCTTTGGTTGGATGGGTTTTTTTTTAATATATGTGTGTTGCCATTTATGTTAGAGGTGGCAGGTTAAAGGAGCACTTTTTGAACTTGTGGCAGGTGGTGATGTTTGTAGCAATCTTGAGTCTGTGCAAGTTTGTTCTACAGGTTCAGATTGGTCTACCATGCACCCCGGATACTGCACCCACCCAGGCGCCAGGGGTCCATGCTCCCCAGACACTGCACCCACCCTGGCACCAGGGGTCCCCACACTGTAGTGGCACTTAATGAGGCCTCCTTCTTCCCCAGTAGCCTCATATCAATCCACCAGATTACAAACCAAAATCAAAATGCAAGCCCCTAGACTATAGCAAAATGCAAGTAGCTCAGGGAGTGCTGTCTCCCTTTAAATGAATCACCCTTCCCCCAGCACAACATGCCTTGTAGGCCAGGGTCTGGTGAGCTCCTGAAATCCTTTAACCTTGCCAGAAGCAAGAGCTGGGCCATTCAGCCTCTTCACTTAGGCATCATCTAGAAGAACTTCTTCCCCTTTAGCTACTGACAGAGAACTGCCTCCCTGCTCCCAGGCCTGGGGTTTATATATGTGCTAGGCCCTGCCTCTTCTGGTCAGCTGGCCGCTGGCAGGTGGGGGCCAGCTCTCTCATTCTTGCTGTCCTGGCAACAAGCAGCTGGGGGGTTCCTGACCGACTGCTAGGGCTCTCTCCCTGGCAGTTTCAGCCCTTAAAGAAGCAGGACACCTTAGTGCCCTGCAACAAACATATTAAATACTGGCAAGAGTCCCTAAAGCCTTTCTCATTTGTTTTCAGTATAAGGTATAAATAACTCATTAAAAAAAATAAATGCATCATTTGGCATTTTAAAAGCCTGTATCAAGGGTTTCCCCCTTTGTCTGTTCTTTGAAGATTCCCAATCTTTCCTTTCTCTCTCTTAACAGGAGACATTTTTTCCTACTCATTCTCATAAACCATTTACAAAGCCTTCCTGTTTCTGCTGTATCTTGGAGACTGGGAGACCAGAAACAGGCATAGAGTTTCATCAGTTCAGAGAATAATATTATTGTACCTTCCAAATCTTTTATATCCTAACATTATATTTAGTTTTTAACAGATGCTGTACACTGAAGCGCTGCACTGAGCAGAGATTTGCATTGAGCTGCTTAGGTCTGTTTCCTTAATCAGGGCCATCCACAGGGAGGGATGAATTGGGTTGACTGCCCTAGACCCCACGCTTTGGTGGGCCCCACGGAGCCAGGCAGAGCAGCTGCAGCCCCTCCTGCAGGGCACACCTAGTGCTGGGGATTCTGTGCTGCCGCCGCCAGCTTCACCTCGCTCCCCGCCCCCCAACCGGCTTCTTCACGTCTGGGCCCCGCACAGGCTCATTTGCCCTGGGTCCCACACACTGCTAGGGTCATCTCTGTTAATGGTTACAGTTCATTTAAAACCAACCAATTCTAAATTACCTGCAAGCAGTGTGGATGACTGGTTCTTCCAATGTACACTAACTTTGCATTTATAAACATTAAAGTGCAATTCTCTTAACCATTAGTAAGTTCTGCCTGAATATCGGAAGCAGAGAGAATTTATTCACTCACATCACTTTAAGAAAAATACACTGAAAACTGAATTATAAATACACCTTTGACTCAACCAAAATGAAACCTACCACCTGCTGTGCTATAGCCAGTTACTCTTATCCATGACGCTATAGAAAGTCTTTGATTAAAAAAAATATATAAATTTTCAGTCTTAAATTAACTAATAGAAATAATCCAGACAACTATTTTACCATAACAGAAGGACAAAGAATAAAAATTTAAAAAATATAATATCTGAGTTCAGGGAAAACATTCCTCAGGTAACAGGTAATTCTGGACCCATTCCCTAATTATTGGTTCTTCACTCCCTCTCTCCACTGGATGATCACGAATCTTTAGGTAACCCTTCTTCTGGGCACCAGTTGGCAGCAACGAGGGCCAGGTTCAATTTTGGGGTACTAAATATATATTATCGTGGCTTAAGCCCCCACCCAGACCACCTAGGAAGCACTAAATGAATTATTAGGGTGTCCCACATAAACAATGCCCCCCCTTGCAAGCAGTGTAAACACAAAAGACAGATTTATTATGGAAAACAGGAAAATACCAAATGCAATTTAAAACATTACTAATGCCAAGACATAGTTGTTTCAGTTGCGCTGCACCAGGGAAAGCTGCTAGGCAGTGTGGGTCCTTCTGCGGTGCTAGGGGCCTCTTGTTGCTCCTGCAGAGAGGCTGTATGTGTATGGGGGGTGACTGTGGCTCCAAACAGCAGGTACGCACCCCAAAACTTCTAGGCTGGATTATGTGGCCTAATGAAACAAAACTGCAGGAAAAATTCCAAAAGGAGCCAGGTTGATTCATAGCTATAGCCAGCCCAACCACACAGCTTAGCTGGAACAAAGAACCATCAAAAGAAACAAGGGGAAAGATCAGGCCTACCCTCTAGGTCTGGGCGGCAGAAAGTTTGGGTCACAGCTCCACAAGGAGCAGAAAGTTGCAAAACTCAACCCCAGCCCAAAACTGGCAGGGTTAGAGACTCTTAGTTTTCAACCCTGTTTAAACTGCTAGGCCTAACTCCTGGTCAGCAAGGAACCAATATTCTTTCCCCCAGTAGTAATGACACCACCCTGGCCTTGTTCAGTCAGAGAGCCCCACACTCCAGTTTCGCTCTCAACCAATTGGCCTGAAGAAACCTCTGCTTCCCCTGGCCATTGAGGCCAGAGGACTTTATGTATTTTCCTCAAGTACAGGCCCCAGCTTGCCACATGCTGAGCACATGATCAAAACACCAAGGACATCTTGCCCACATAACCCCCCCCCCCCAACCCACAATACGCAACCCAAGTGTATGTGGAGGTGGTATGTTTATAATTTCTATTGTTTCTTCCTCTTTAGCATTTCCTAAATCTAACTCTTTCCTCATGGTAAAAGTCTTTATCCAAGATGAGTTCATCTTTCCCCTGATTCTCTGGGTAATTTTACTAAGTCCAAAATGATACTAGTAAACTCTTCTTCATCTGTAGCTCTTCAGCCACATTATTCCTTTCTCTGATTCCCTTCATTGCCCTTATTTTATCCAATTGAGCCTCACTTACAAAACCCTATATCATTTTGCCTCACTTACACCTTTCATCTAATTCTCTCTTTTCCTGTTTTCTGCTCTCTCTACTCTTTCAAACCATTTATATCTAACTACACAGATATAAGTGAATCAGAATTTAGCCTGCAGAAGCTTTGTAACCAAGCAATGAAACATGAGCCAAAAAGAAAACAGCTTAATTCTCAGATGCCAGGTTGAGTTTCCAGAGCCGACAGTTAGAAAAAAACATATATTTACTTGTAAACTGAGAAATTTCATTTGGAAGCTTCTGAGACTTGACAACATGGAACCTCACAATAAGATTTTTACAGAGTTAATTTTATCCAGGATCAAACTATACATAAAAGAAGTTATGGTATATCAATTATAGTATACGGAAAAAAGCATTAAGAGTAAGGTCTTAAACTCTTTCAGCCTGGATTAACCCATTTTATCTTTCTGGAAACAAAAAAACACAATCACTCTACATAAGAAATATGTTATTCTTGTCTGATTATCTGTTACAGCTAACATGCTTTATTTAAAAATTAGAGAAGACTCTCAATTCCCCAGAAGATAAATGGTTTCTCAACATTTCAGAAGTTTTAGCTATGGAAAATTGAATAGCTGGAAAAAAAAATTAACAGGACTTGGACACATCATGAGGCTTCTGTAAACTTCTGAAAAGTCCCTAGTTTGACCCACATGGCCTATTCCTCACCTTGACATATTCAAGGCCAGATTCTTACCTGGTGAAAATGAACCAGGCTCCACTCACTCCAAAAGAGGTACAATAGCTGAAGATCTGGCCCAATACGTTATTTACTTGTCTCTACAAGATAAGAATGAAAGAATAACAATATTTTATTTCAGTTAGGTATATCCTGAATTTCTTGTGCATCCGTTAAATCAAAATAGATTTTGTAGGCTAAATTGTGGATATACCTACAACCAAATAGTTGAAAGATGTCTAGGTAATAATGTTTTAGAGGCCCCAGATATATGCTATGGAGCTGAACAGAATGCCCCTGGAAACTCCAGGTGCACATTGTCCAGTCCCCAATATCAGTTAAGTAGGCTTAATAAGAAACTAATCATTATTCTGAAATGTATGGAATAATTATATTGGATCAGTAAAAAACACCTTATAAATGTTACTTTAAAATGATTGTTACATAGAGAAACCAATTTTAGTGCCTCTTTTGAGGGTTCAAGTTTTGTACCTGCACCCAAATATTGATGCAAATTCTGTCATAGAGTTGAATTCCTGATTGTACCCTCTAATCAGTTTCTTGGATTGAAGAATAATAAGTTCTGCACACTCTATTAATTGGAGCCTTATGACCATAAAAACAAAAACCAGGAGAAGTCTTGCTTAAAAAGCAGGGCCTAGAACTATAAAATATTACCTTTTCTCTAAGTAAATGTAGGGTCTTTTTCCAAGCAGTTGCATTTATGGTATCAACCCCTCTTTGGGGATTACATAATTCCTGTGTGTTGAATTAGGTTAAAATACGGGAACTCACATCCTTCCCATATTAAATGTTTTGTGGAATCTACTCAGAAGCTAATATAGTATCAGACTGTATCAGCTTTTATGTCCAGCCCTTTTTGAACCGTGGAATTAGGAACACAGAGTTTGAAGAACTGCCAAACATTAGAGGACTCCACTGGCCTGGATGCAGTGCAGAAATACAGGATTCACATGCAAATTTTTTTCTGATGAATCCTTAGATGTGCATATTGCAGAGGACCTATATGGATTGGGAACACAGCCCATTTGGTTTCTGTTATATAGATGGCAAACTGTGCAGCCATAAATTCAGATCTCACTAAGAAAGCAGTAGGGGGAAGCCCCATGGAGGAAACCTCAGAAATTTCATTTCCCCACCTGCTTCCTCACCTAGGCTTTCCCAGGGAAGAGGTTAATGCAAGCCATAAATCTCATCACAGGCATACTCCAAAGGTAGACAAATAAAGACGAGCAATATTGTCAAAACAGGCATCTAGGAATTGGACAGTTGGTATTGGAATTAGCTCAAAGCCATCTGGAAGTCTTTGAAAGGAAGGAGGAATTGGCTGGCACTCTACTTCTAGAAGAAACAAACATTTTGGGGTGTTTTTTTCTCCAGGTTTTTTTATGTTTTTAAAAAATTGTAGATGAGGGAATAAAAGTTAAATTCACTTATTAAGTACCATAACCTACAAGCATACAAGTCTGAGTACAGCCTGAGATGCCTCTTTTCTTATTCTGAATTGCTATTACCAAAGAAGCATTGTGTAATGCATTAATATGACTACTGCCTCTCTCTCTAACTTACATTTTATTGAAGTTTGGGTATGTGATATCAAGTCTGTATTACTTCGTTTTCATGGGAAAATACACTAAAACTTCTGAGGGTTGTTGGTTATAGCTGTGTTGATCTAAGGACATAGGCAGGCAAGATTTTTTGGGTAGATGTGATATCTTTTATTAGATCAACTAAATAGTTGGAAAACACATTTTTGCAAGCTTTCAGGCACAAACACCCTCCTTCAAGTATTGGGAGACTCTGCTGCTGCTATGAGTTCTCCAAGATAGAAAGACAGATAAAGAAAACAAGAAGGCTACTTTTGCCCCAGGGGTCCTCCCCTAGCCAGGCTGGAGTTGGGGCTCAGGCAGGCCACTTGTGCTGCTGTACATACCAAATACTAATGATGTCAATAGGGGTCTATTCATTGACTTCACTGGTTTTGGATCACATTTATTGATTTAGGCACAAGTCTCATATGCGGAATTAAGGCAAAATAAGGTGTGTAAATTCCTGTCTTTGTTTAAGTAAGACACTTCTTTCTGTGAATCTGTTTATCTCTTTAATCCAACTTGCATGTCATTGAGATTATTTGAATTCATCAGACCTGATGATTTTTGTGCAATATAATGAGTAATCTCTTGATCAAAATTATTAAAAAAAGACAGATTTAGTCATGGCCAACCTCTGGAAAAAAAAACTGTTTGTAGCAATCCAATTTAATTTGAAACATATCACATCAGCTTCTATTGTTAAGTGTAGTATTTCAGCACTATGAAACCTGATGAGATTAAATTACATTTTCTCTATAAAATCAGATTTAGTTGTTGAAATGATGAACTGGTAAAGGATTGTATTTCATTATGTATTTTGCTAAGGAAACTGCATGTCTTGTAATACAATAGTAGACTGTAGGTGGTCGGGTTTTTCCTTTTCTTTTTATTGCAGAATTAGATGCAAATGCCTTTGATTCATGCATTGCCTATGTCTCCAAATTTAATCTCTCCAACTCTGGTTACTATTAAAATTACCAATAGCAGACACAGCTTAAGTCTACAAAACTGTCATTAAAGTTCCTTAAAGTTTTATATTAAGTTTATAACCTTTATGCTCTGAAATCATTTATAGTTTAAAAGGGTTGTTTGTTCATGAATTCAGCTAAAATAAGATTACCTGCATTTGAAAGGTCAATCTGTGACCTTTAGGTGAAGTTAAGGCATATGAGAAACTTACTATTTTAGACTTAACTCGGGAAAACACGCTAAATCAAGATGGCACCTAGCAGTGAACATATTCCATTTATTCTTATGAGATTTAAAAACTTCCACCCAAGTGCTTACTTAAATGTGGATAGTTTTCAGCATATGCTTATTTGTTTCCCTGAATTATAACCTTAAAAGGAAGTAAGTTTAAATATAGCATTTGAAATAGTGTTTACTTACCTACACTAATGAATGCTAAAACACCGTATTGAAGAATAGGTTCAGTCCATTGCTGAGATAGAGAAGCAAATTTCAAACTTCTTTAGGGCCTCATTTCTTTCTGAATCTGGAGATTTATATATTCTGCATGTCTAAAGAGGCTTTGGAAGCACCTAACATTGAAAAAAAATTAAGGATTTGTAAAGTTTATGGAAATTTGTTTAACATAAAATTAAACATTTGTTTACACATATAATTTAAAGATAAGGTTTTAGGATTTGAGTATAGAAAACATATTACAAAAATAGTAGTAGTAATAGTAGTAGTTTATTTAAAGCGTTTGCCAAAACAATAAAATTAACAGTAAACATTATATATACTAAAATAATATTTATATAACGTTATATTATATATATATTTGGTAGAAGTATACAGCAAGATTATCCATTCTCCTGGTTTACACAAAATTGAAACAATTATAGTATATGATGATATAAAAAGGATAAAATGAAGCAGTAGACAATAAAAAACCTCAAGGTTTTTTATTTGATTTTGCACCTTATTCTTTGTGCAAGTTAAGTAAATACACCTACAGAATATAAGATAGGCTCCAAATCATTAGGGAGAAGTGAGATTGTTTTTTTCTTCAACATAAAATTAAAAAAATTGGTCAAACTAGCAATTTTTCTATTAGAATTTTGGGTGTTGTTGGCACATCTTACTTTTCAAGTCTCAAAGGCTAGATAAAAACAGTAGGTTATTTCCTTGTTTGGAATGAAATAACTTGCCACAAATTTGGGAAACTGTGGGCACATCTACACATGCATGAATGCGCCATAGTCACTGCACATTAAGTTTAGTACTTGAATAACCAAGTACTAAATCTATGCTCAGTAACTTGTGCTATTGTGCAGTAGTGCCAGTGCATGGCTTTTTAGGGACACTTACTGGGCAGTATCCTAATACTACTGCACAGTCACGTATTAGTACAGTTTTTGCACAGTACACTACAGTTTGTGCAGTGTTATTAGGCTACTGCAATTAGTGTCTTGCGTAGATGTGCCCTGTATCCCACTGTAGATTAAATTACTGAGAAATGTTAAAGTCTTGAATAGGGATGTTAGCATGAAAAATAAGCAATTTATAACTTGCAAATGTGGAACAGCAATTTAATAACTGCTAGCCCACAATTGTTCAACTCTGCTAGCCATTTTTCCTTTCACCTCATTTTCCCATTTACCAACAGCTGAGTCTTGATTCTCTTGTAGTTTGCACTGTACATTTTTATTTATGTTGATGCAAAGTCAGCATAAAATTATCACAGGTGTAAGTTAACAAAATCAGAACTGTCCATTATGATACACTCATGCGGCATAGTAAATAAAAACACAAGCTCCAAGGTACTGTAGAATGAGACTTTATATCTTACTGCTACATTCCATCATATTCTCTCTACCCTCATGATGTATTGTCAATTAGAAACATATCAGGGAGTTTTTCTGGCTTTCACTTCAGTTCCATCAACTCTAGCTGTTTTATCCTATACAACAAGACTCATCTATGTTCAATATTCTTTTTTCTAGTGGATCAGGAATCAGACCTCATCTAGTTTTGAAACACTTGTTTGTTTTTACTTAAGTATTTTAAAGTATTCTGATGCTTTCTTTCAGAGCTATCAGTCAGATATGATAGTTAACCACATTTGTGGGGGCTGTTTTAGGTATTTCCTTGTTTTTACTACATTTTCTTGTTTGTGACTGCCTCCCCACAACTACCCTTCTTACTAATGCCCAAATAATTTTCTTCAAGTTGCTTTGTTTTGTTACTAACTAGTGAGGGTAGAAACACTACTGTATTTTTATGAAAAACTATATTTTAGGACACTGCTTGTAAGAAAAGATACTACAGAACATATTAAGTCAACTCTGTAGCACTATAATTCATATATTTGCTGTGAATATTGTCTTGGTTGTAAGGTTGCAATTGTAAAATTTCAGCATTGAAAATGGATAGATGATTTATCCAGGTCTATCTACCTTTCTGTCTAGCATTTTTATTTGTATTGTCATTCTCTAATATTCCTCTATCTTTGTCGCAGTTATGTATTACAGACTGTTCATGACGGATACAATTGCTACACTTGACAGCCTGTTCCACACACTAATTTCTTTCTACACAAAGAAATTTCTTCTGAATATTCTTAGGTCTTGCTCTAGCTAAAATTAGCTGCTGTAGCTGTTGGGTCCCAGAAACTAGTGCAGGCCAATCTAAATTCTCAGATGAGAGGAAATCTTGTGTTCTTTTTTTCTATCAGGATATGAAGAAAGTCTGACTGTGCATTTCACATTAACCTTTCCTCCAAGACAAATTCCTAGTCCAGCTGGCATACTAAATAATGACAACAGGAGACTACAATGAACATATTGAGACAGTCGCTTTAAAGACAATGGTAGAATTTTGTGTTGACCAGCTTGTCAGGCAAATGAGCAACAAATGTAAAAGGAGTCATGAGTGAATGTTCAGGTTAAGCTCCTCCTTGAAATCCCTTCCTCTGAGATCAGACATAAATCAGTTCCCACTTCTGTCTAATCCAGTAGTTCCTAACCTTTTTTTTCTGTGACCTGCTGCTAGGAGTACAGTGCAGCGGTGGTGGCGGACCAGGGTTGGAGGCAGGAGAGCTCCTGCACGCGGCACAACTTGTCTCTGTGTGTGGTGCTGCCAGCATTGACCCCGTGACCCTCATTTGGGTTGTGACCTGGGGCTGGGAACCCCTGGTTTAAGGAATGGTTAATTCTGAATAAAGAAAAAACTCTAAGGCCTTATTTTTGTTTGCTGCAACATCGTGTATGGACACTAGTTACCCATTTGCTGAAGTTTTATACACCTCCTAATTGCTTCTACATTCAGGGTGTGTCTACATGTACATTAGCTGTGGCATCGGTTTACTAATGGGTAAATTACTTGCAAGTAAACGGTGCTGGGCAGGCGTCTACAGGTACAGGGTAGCAGGAGCAGATTTGCAGCCAATCTGCTCCTGTTTCCTGGGGCCCTGCAATGGGCCCTGGCTGCCACCGGGGGAGCTCCAGGCCCCAGCTGCAGTTGCCAACAGCCGGCAGCTCTTTTAAAAAGCCGGCCCGGCTCACTGCTTTCTGGCAAGCCAATTCCTTGGCCAGGAGCAGCATGCACAACACAGGGACAGCATGCAGCAGTGCTGTCCTTGTTGCCTCTGGCTCCCCATGTCATGGCTGCTCCTGCCCCTGGCAGTGACAACCAGTGCCCCATGGTCCTGCTGGCTGCTGTGCTGGCCTTGCTGACCAGCCATGGTGACCACCACCTGGCCCACCATCATCTCCCCCATCCTGCCTGCACATCTACTGCCTTAACCCCATCCACTTGGCCAAACCCCAGCAGGGATGCTGCTGACAGGCTCCAGGATGCCACTGCTGGAGTTGCCATCACCCTCCTGGGCCTCTGGGCCCACCCTGCCAGCCAAGACTATTGGCAGCATGTCTTCCAGCACATGTGGGATGATAAACAGTGGCTGGAGGCCTTCAGGATGATCCAGGACACCTTCCAGGATCTTCTGGAGCAGCTCTGGCCACACCTGGAGTGACAGGACACCTGCATTTGGCTGCCTCTCCCCATGGACACCCAGCTGGCCCTTGTCTTGTCAAGCTGGCCATGCCTGCCAGCCTCTGCTACATTGGCCACTTGTTTGCTGTAGGCAAGCCCACTGCTGGGGACCCCATCCTGGAGGTGTTCAACACCCTCCAGGACATGCTGGGGCACACTGTGCTCCATGTACACCACCCCCTGTCGGCAGTGGTGGGGTTCCATGCCCTAGGATTAGTCCAATGCATTGGGGCCCTGAATGGGATCTACATCCTTCTCACCTGCCCTTCCCAAGGTGATTGCCCTTATTACAGCCATAGGGGCTTTCACTCTGTGGTGCTCCGGGCCATTGCAGACCACTGAAGTGCCTTCATGTATATGAGTGCCAGCTGCCCAGGCAGTGCCCACATCACCCAAGTCTTTGGAAACTCCACCTTGCCAGGCCTAGTGGAGAGTGGGCACTTTGTGTTGGTGGTGCCCAACCTGTAGCCAGGTGTCATGGTGGTCCTGCCTCTCCTCATTAGGGACCCTACCTACCCACTTCTGTCCTGGCTTATGTGGCCCTATGTTGGGCACCTGGACCCATGCCAGACCCACTTTAACTGCTGCCAGATCCACTAAACCAGGCCAGATCCGTGCCTTGGTGGAGTGTGTCTTAGGGAGCCTCAAGGGATGCTGGTGCACCCTCACCACCTGCCTTGAGTTTGCTGAGGACAACCTCCCTTGAGCCTACATGCTACATAACATCTGTGAGGCCTGGGGGGAACTCTCCCATGAGGTCTGGGCAGAGAAGGCAAGACACATGGAGGATACCTGGCAGCAGGAGCACCACCAACAGCAGCAGTGGTGTCTGTCCCGCCCTACCCCCCACTGTGGCTCCCCCACCGCGGCCCCAGGAGAGCCATCGACCTGCCAGCACGGGCCAGGGCAATGGGTGTGGGAGGTGCTGGCCAACCACCTCCTCCAGCACTCCCCACTCTAGCCTGCACCACTGCCCCGGGACCCCCCATACTCCCTGCCCACTCCCAGCACCATGCTTACTGCAGACACATCTTAGAAGAACAAGTTTATTCCCCCCGAGACAGGGGGCCATTCTGGGGCTGGTCCCAGTGTTGGCCCACCCACCAATCTAGGGAAATCTGCTCATCTGCCATGCCTTTGGAGTAGTTATTTTGTAAATGGGAGGCTGCCCATTTAATGCCTGATGCCAAGGCTGTAATACATGACTCCATGCCACCCCTATACTGTGTCCCATGCTTTGCAGATGGCATAACTATATAGGTCTGACCTCACACTGGGCCACACTATATGGCCACTTGGCATTTGGACACAACTTGAATCCCTCCTATTCAGGCAGCCTAATCTCCACCCTCATTCTGGGCTGCAAAACTCCCTAGACCTCCTTCCCTTTTAGCAGTGGCCCCTTCTGGGACCTTTGGCCATGCAGGCCCTGGCCTTGCCTCTAGGCCAGTTGGGACTCCCAGCCTCTGATAGTCCCTTATGGTGGGCATTCTGGCCCTTTGACTGATCTGGTCCTGGCCCCAGAATGGAGCAGTTGAGGTTTTTATGGGTAGGTTCAAGCTGCTCACCCTCACTCTGCCATACAGGTCTGCCTTCTTGGGCCCCCCCCAAACATTGTATCATATAGTTATTCCAGATCCCTCAAGGGCCTGCTTTTCCACCCTCACTGGGCTCACTTGGCTCTACTTAGGCCAGCCTATGCACAGTACTTCAGGCCTACCCCCAACACTACTCTGTGTGGCCCCTGTGCAGTCTTTTGGGCCCCTCATACGGTCTCTAATCTGTGTAGCCTACTGCTTTCTCACACCTCTCCTCACTGGGGTCACTAGACTACCCCCTCATTGGGGCTACTAGGTCTTATGCCCCATGGGCCTCAGGTGTATGATGATATACATGGACCCCTTGCCTGTTGCTTCTATGGGGTAACCCACAAGGTCATGGGGGCTGTGGCTATATGGTGCCCCATACTCACCTTTCACTAGGGAGGCACTGCTGGGACATTTCCTGGGGACCAGCTTGCCACAGGCAGCTCCACCTTACCATTCAAGCTTAGCAGGCTGTAGTTTTAGGTCATTCCCCAGGACCATGGACCTCCTCCAGCCCTATAGTTTCTATAGTTCTAGAAGCAGCAGATCTCCACCTGGGTTATGTTACTCCAGCAGTATCCCTACAGCAATTGCCAGCTCAGCTCTGAGGGCCTGAGTTTATACTGAGGCTGCTCAGTCCCATCCTTCAATCCAGGAGCCCTCTTGCAGTAATGTGACTGCCTTGTTTGACTGCACCACACCTGCTGGCTGTTCCACAGCCTGCTCCAGCTTCTTAAAGTGTCAGGCACCAAAGGTGCCCTGTCACATCCCCACATCAACCAGAGCCCCCCTCCCCAACAAACAGAGCCCCTCCACCACCCACCAACAATAAAACACCTTCTTCCCCATGAAAACTATGTACACTATTATTTGTGTGCTGTCCTGGGGTGGGGGGTTGTGGGGTGGGGGCAGTTAGGAGGCAAAGTCTGGGGACAGGTGGCCAGCACCCTAGCCTCTGACTGTTCCTCTGCAGGTGCACATGCCAGGGCAAGTGCAGCAGGTGGGGGCTCATCCAGGGGTGACAGCGGGCAGTACTCCCCTGGCATAGATGGCTTCCCCTCTGTCAGCCAGTGTCTAGAGCCAGCAGGGCTGGCATGCAGCCCTGGTCCTGCCACAGACAACTCCAGCTCCACACCCATGTGGAGCCAGGGTAAGCAGTGGGCTGGGACCCCAGCAGTTGGGGGAGGGGTTGGGTGGCACAGGACCCAGGGCAGGGTCCAAGACAAGGACTCCTGGCTGCTGGAGGTGCCATAAAACCTCCTCCCAGGCCCAGGCAGGGGCCTATTGCTGGGTAGAAGGTGGGTGCTAGGGGGCAGTTGGGACTAGGGTTGTAGGCTAGCAGCAACCAGCATGGAGGTGACCACCAGGGACAGAATATTATCCAGCACCTAGCAGTCATTATCTGTGGCCTGCGCTGCCCTGCTCAGGTCCATGGTCTGCTCCTGTAGCACTTTCACCAGCTTGTAGTCCAGGGCTAGGAGCTGCACCCAGAACTCCCAGTCTGCTCAGTCCTGCACCTCCTCATGCTGGTCCTGCATGTCCTCACAGGCCAGGTCCTCTTCCCACCACCTGTACTGGTGGTCCATATTCTCCACCTGCCAGCCAGTCTTCCAACACCATGACCAGGCAGTCCAGGAGGAGGGTCGTGTCCACGGTCCTCCTCTGACAGAGTTGGATCAACTGGCAGGGCACCAGGTGTAGGTGTTGGTGACCCTGAGGCTACATCCTACCTGCCAAGGGTGGCCTCTCTTCTGCGTGCACCTGCAGGCCCTGTAGAGCAATGAAAGAGAAGATGTTTGTGTGAATTTGCAACATTTCTTAGATAAGGTGCTCTGTACCAGGAGATATGTGGTGCCTGGCCTCAGATCAGGGATCAGACATGAACAGGTGCCCAGGGACCATGGAAAGTCATATGGGCAGATCTGGGTCTAGATGGCTGTTGCATAAGCCCCTGTCCCTGCTTGTTCCCCTGGGGCTGGCAGGCCTCTGGGTGCTGACCACAGGCAGCCTGATTCCCTGCCCCTTCCCAGGGCAAGACAAGCCAGGCTTCTGATAGCACCCGCTGCTGAAGCTCCAAACACTACTTCCCCTCTACCTGCCTGTAGACCAGGCTGCCTTCTGTGCTGCTGCCCAGCCCATGGTGCCAAGGTTCAGGGGGTGTGGGGCTCTTGGACAACTGGGATGAGGAGCTGCCTATGCCTCCACTTTCCCTGCAGGGGTCGTTTCCAGGGAGGTGCCCCAGGGCCAGCCCCCATCACAGTACCACTGTGCCTCGAGGTTGCTCCTGCTGCGCATGCCCCAGGCCATGCATGAGTAGCTGTTTGCATGGAGCAAGGGTTTTCTGCCCCACTATGCCCTGTACCCCTGCTCTTGTGTCTGACCTGACACCCCTTAGATATAGGCATTGGAGTGCTTTCCCTGCTCAAACTGGCGCTGCACCTCTACCTCACCCCACAGTGCTATGAGGTTGCCCACCTCCTTCTGTGACCAGGTGGGACCCCAGATAGTGGGCATGGGCTTGGGCATGGGTGTCATGGAAGCCATTGTGGGTCCCATGCCAGCTCTCTGGGCCTCTGCATGGCTGTCTGTGCTGCCAGGCCTGGGCAGCCTTCAGCGCCCAGTGCAGGTGTCCAGCATGGAAATGACAGCTGCATGGCTGAGGCAATGCCCCACAGAACTTGTAGGCTCACTTTCAGGTATCAAATTTACTCACGACTACAGGTTTTTACTGCACCGTAAGTGTGCACACATGTAGATGCTCACACTTACTGTGTAGCAAACTAGGCTACTCCTCAGTTAAAAGTCTCATATGGACATACCCTCATTGAACAATACTGATACAACCTTGCTTTGATACACATCCACTGCCCCTTTATAAGCTAGACCAGAGACAGAACTTTGTTTAACACACTATTACTTTGCAGAAAAGATCAGACTCTGTTGCTATTAAGCAATTTTAGTCCTCTCTGTCTTAGCCAATCATCATGATCACAACCAATTTTGTCTATTGTCTACAACTACACTACCTCAAGCTGTGACCTTGTCAGAGCTTATAAATAAGGCAAGGTTAGGTTTGGGGAAGTAGCTGGATGGAAGAATGCTGGAAGTAATACAGAAAAAGAAGTCTGAGTTGATAATTCAGAAGGTAACATCCATTATTTGAATCTCTACTCAGCCAGGACCATCAGAAATAAGGTCTGGAGCACTGTGTTGCTAATTTTCAGGATTTGTCATGAGGTTTATGATCCTCAGTATTTTCAGAAGAGGTAGGTAAATACCTGCCTCTTAAATCCACATAATTGGGTTAGAATCTACACAATCATTTAAACAAACCTTAAGTAGGTTTCTAATTCTCATCTTTTCAGAAAAAACCCTGAAAACATGGACCAAGTAAACTATAAAGACTCAAACTCCAATAGCAAGTAAAAAGAAAATTATTATTTGTATTAATTTAAAAACATTACATGATTTTAAAGCCAAACTCATGATTTTAAGACCTAACATGAATACTTGGGGCAAGGATTTTTGGGATATCTTTTATTGCATACCAAATAAAAGAGCTAGAATAGCACAAAAAGGCTCGGAAGATATATATAGGATGTTTATATGTCCCCTTCACAATTCTGGCACAGATGGTGTGTTGGGGCCAGGAGAGGAGTATCAAAGGCAGAGTTTCAAAATGCTGTGTGTTTATTTCAGAAAGAGTTACAGCCCATAGACTGGGCAGTGGAAAGGCTCCTGTAGCTTAGCTAGGCTGCCAGCACAGTCTAAATTAAGCTGGGAGCCTTTCTGCAGAACAACCCTGAAGTGAGAGTGTACTTTAAAGCCACTTTAACACCTCACTGAACCATGAATTGTGTATTGTACTTCTTAGAGATGCAGTTTAGAATCTTACCCAAAGTCATCATCACTTCTGTGCTAAGTCCTGAAGATGCTATTGCCAAAAGCATCATCCTGGATCACACAAATGGCAGAAAAGCCCATTGATTAATCATTACATCTTTGCCATTGCTGCTTTTGTTTGCTTCAGCTATCCCCTAGTTTGCCATTTCTCACATGTATAATTTCTCTTGTATCCCTACTTGAGTCACAGACACTCCACTGCCAATCAGTCAAATTAAAATTAACTTGTCAGACATCTAAAAAAAACATTGACACTTACATTCAAAAATGTTTTTAATGTAACAGTCATCACTTACTGCAACTTGGCTTTAACTCAAAATCTATAACGAATGAAAGCATTTAGCTGATGAGAACATTTTTAAGACATCTATCAGAATAATAAAAATGGCACAGAATCTATTTAAATACATAAAAAGTATGCTTTGTTATCAAGCATTAACTGGGTTGGATTTCACACCAGTTTTGTCCCAGTGTGTGCCTACTAGTACTACATCAGCACTACATCTAAACCCTATGTACTCTTTATGCATCTCCCTATGTAACAGTGAGTGGTAAAAAAATTATTTTGGAAAAGAGTTGAATTAAATCTCCCTTATTTAGTGAGGTTAAGCTTAACTTCCTGTTTTTATATACAGGCTAAACAGAGACCCCACTTTGTGAGAGACTGAAAGCCTGATGAGGACTTGGAGTTTTTTATTGCCAAGTAAATGTAGTCCTAGCTACAGCTCCATTGAACAACAGTGCCATCTAGCAGCTTGTTGGATTAATCTTTCAGAACTGTTTGGCCCAGCTCTGTGAACATAAATATTTCACTCGTCTCTTTCTTTGTTGCCCCTTTTTCTTGATGTTGTGGGTGGATTGCTTTTATGCGCAGTTTTCATTACCTGTACTTGTATCATTAGTTCTTTTACTACTAGGGTCCTTTCAGAAAAAATAACATTTGATTTTCTTGTACCATTTGCTATTGGTCTAGACCTTGGTACCATGACATTAATTGAAATAAATATGTGAATTATTCCACATGCTCTTAAATATGTGATGACCAGTATAGTCAGCATTACTGGGCTGTAATTCTGCAAATTAAAATATAGAGTTACTCCTTAGATTCTATATCAAGTAACACATTTTCTCTTGACCCTACATTTTAGGTCAGCAGTGGGCAAAATACAGCCCATGTAACTGGCCCACCAACTGATTAGATCTGTCCTATTGGTGGGTGGTTGCCAAGTGAATTGATCTGGCCCATGGGTGGGCAGCAGCTTGTGGTGTTAATTCTGGTGTGCTGGGTGCGCTCTCTCTCTCTCTGGGCTGGGGCTGTTATCAGCACAGAAGGAGAGGCTGGCTCTGGGCAAACAAATTTGTGGGCTCTAGGCTGGTTGAGACCCCCCCCCCCTCCCTATCCCATTGCTGCTGTTTGTGGGAAGCAGGACTCAGAGCTGCTAGGGGGTGGCCACTGCAGCAGTGGGGCCGGCAGAGGACAACGGAAGGGAGATTGACAGGACCATTCATGCCACTGCTGTGGAGGGAAGGACTGAGGCCCCCACAGCTGAGGGCCCTAGGCATGTGCTCAGTTTGCCTATGTATTTATCTGGCCCTAGCTGTAGCACACTTCCTGCACCCAAGTCTGGACTCAGCGGCTGCTGGCTACATCCACAGCTGCCCAAATGAGCCAGCAGCTTCTGGGTTGGGTCTCTGGGCATGCTACACCTGCAGATAGGTTCAGGCTTCTATGCTGGTCACAGCCCCGGAACGAAAGGAGGAGGTGGGGAGCAAGGAGTGAGAAGGGGGGTGGCCCTTGACAGGTTACCAAAACTCATTAAGTGGCCCGCCAGTCCAAATAATTGCCCACCTCTCCTTTGGTTGTTATTCCTTCTACTGGAAACAAAAGGTCTCTGACAATATACTATATTGTGCCTATACACAGATGAAAGATTTTTACTTATGTGGTGGACTTGCCTATCTTCACATGGTTCCTTGGGCTTAGAGAATTGCAAAGCAATTGGTGGGCCAAATCTACCAATCAGAGACCAGCAGGGGAGGAGTCTTGGGAGGAGTCTGCCCCACCACTACATTGGAGTGAGGTGAAGAGTGGACCTAACTGAAGACTGCACTCCACCTCCGCCCGACTGGCCAGTCTTCAATCTTGGGGCAGAGCCCTAAAAGGATAAGGATATAAGGATCTGTGTGCACAGCATGCAGAAGAGACAATGATGGATGGAGAAGAAAGAAGCTGGAGCTGAGGAAGAGCTACCCAGGAGATGCTTCCAGTTGCCCTGAAGAGCTTGAAGACTCTGCTGTCAGATGGGAGCAGTAGACAGCTGCGTCCCCAACCCCTTGCTGCAAGAGAGTGTGGTGAGTCGGTCCAGGCATTGCTGCACAGAGAGTCTGAGAGAGACTGGGACCTTGGGAGCCACTCGAGGTGGCTGGGTTGCCAACCCCAGCAGGTGGCCAGATGGTGAAGGCACCACTGTATGGTGAATCATTGACAGGTTCAGGGCCCTTGGAGGGGACAGGGGGTGGTTCAGGCCCCATTCCTGCTGTTGGGCACAAGGGCACGTGGGCAGCGCAGGCTCTGCAGCACAGTGGGCCTGTACTGGAGTCCCAGCCCTGGGCATGCACGAGATGGCCCAGGCCTGCAACCTGCTGAGAAGGCCAAGCCATCCAAGCACATGAATGAGCCATGCACCCCATGAGGGGACTGAGAAAAAGCACCCTCTGCAAGAACCATTTATCTAGCTGGGGACGAAACACCAGAAACCCTTGATGGACCCCTACTTACCAGGAAGCATGAGTTCTCAGGCTAGAGGTTTCCCACTGAGGAGGAACACAATGGATAGCCCCATCAGAGGGAGTTTATACTAGAGAGAGAATCCTCTAGAGGAGTGGGTATTTGGGATTGCCGTATATTTTGGAGTGTTTATTAATTGCTTGTTACATCTCATATTTTGGAGTGTTTATTGATTGGTTTTTGTGCTTTATATTTTGGGGTGCTTACCCATCAATTGTTGGTACATACTTACCCTCTTGAGATCTGTGGTGAAGTTTCTCTTGTGGGTCTTGGGGACTGCTATAATTACCTGTTCTGTTATTTGCTGACTTGAATACATTATATGTAAATATTTATCTTTATCACTTATCCAGTTATTCTATCCCTTCCCCTTTTATCCTGCACCTGAATAAACCATGTATATAGTTAAGCTAGTATATCCTGGTCTTCCTCTATAGAGACACTGGAGAAGGAGAAATGGTGAGCAAGCTGCAGTTCCCATCTCCAGCACATAAGCCCTGCTGACCATCCCCTTCTACTGGAGAGGGGAGTACGCACTCTGGTACACCTGGGTTACTCTTACATTTCTGTCACTGTATGATATAGGACTGCATTATTTTCTCATTCCAGTTTGTTGCTTGTTTCTTAGTCTTGAAGTTCTATTTACAGGAGAGGACTAAGCAGAGATACAATGATAACTACAAAAAACACCTGAAGTGCTGCAATTAAAGAAGAGCCAAAAAGAGGCTTGAACTGGAATCATAGATTTCATAGACATTAGGGCTGGAAGGGACCTCGAAGATCATCAAGTCCAGCCCCCTGCCCCAGGGGCAGGAAGAAGCTAGGGTGAAAGGATCCCAGTAAGATAAGCATCCAAGCATTTACTGAAGGAGTCCAGAGTAGGTGCCTGCACCACTTCTGGAGGGAGTCTATTCCAGGTCTTGTGGTCTTGGACAGTAAATAAATTTTTTCTTATGTCCAGCCTAAAATGGTCTTGGAGGAGTTTATGACGGTTGGTCCTTGTTTTTCCTTAGGGCGCTCTGGTGAACAGATGTTCCCCCAGATCCTGATGCACACCCCTTATAAGCAGCTACCAGGTCCTCCCTTAGCCTGAGTTTTTTCAGGCTGAAGAGTCCCATGGCTCTCAGCCTCTCTTTACAAGGCCTATTCACTTGCCCTCTGATCATGCTCATGGCTGTCCTCTGGATTCTCAAGCTTCTTGACATCCTTCTTGAATTGGGGAGCCCAGAATTGGATGCAGTACTCCAGCTATGGTCTCACCAAGGCTGAGTACAATGGGAGGATGGCATCCTGAGATTTACTTGAGAATCTGCTATGGATGCATGTAGGTTAGCAGTGTGAAATCCTGAGCAGAAATAACTTCTCATCGTTACAAGATTCAGAACATTTTAATAGGAACTTACAAGAACCATTAAGCAAGGTAAAGCCCCCAATTTCTCTTAATTTTTCCTCAGTTAAATAATAAGCAGTATAAAAATAAAGGCCACATCCACACAGCAAACTTGCTGAGCCAGACTATGGCATTGTCAAACATACTGTGCTGCTAGGATGCCTCCTAAATTAGAAGTAGTATGTCAGGCAGCTCAATTAACATGGTTATATGACTGTGCCAGTTAGCACCTACATGCCCAGCCCCATTACCTGCTGTTTTGTGTGGGCACTACTACACTGCTTCCAGTTTAGGAGGCAGCCCATGTGAAGCAGTGTAGCATGTCTGAAGGATCATGTCTGAAGGATTAACTGGCATAATCAGTTTGGTATGTAGATATGGCTTTGACTTTAAACACGTATTATTTTTATGGCCCTGGTGTCTCATGCCAGAGCCCTTGTCGTGAACTGGAACCATATTTTGCTAGGGCCTACATAAACATGGAACAAAAAGAACTTGCAATGCCCCAAAGAACTTACAGCAAAAGTACAGACAAGAGACAACAAATAGATATAGAGAAAATTATTAATACAAATAGACACTCTGCACCCGCATTTTGGGTGTGTCTGAGTGTAGGCAAGATGGCACTTATCTCCATCAGAGGTAACATGCTTGCTTGCTAAAGAAGATATGAGATGATAAAAGCCTACATGAGATGTACCTACGTGAATGGATAGCAAACACTGTCTTTGAAATGTATTGCAGAAAAATCTGCAAGATTTAGACACCATTTAAATGTGAGGACTTAAACTTCCAGTCAAAGATGATGCTAAGGGCCTGACTGAGAGACAGACTCATGGGATCATAGGGAAGTGGGGATGGAAGGGATCTCACAAGGTCATCTAACCCACCCCCTACTTAATGCAGGAGCAAGCCTGATTAAATCATGACAAGTGTCTGTCTAACCTGCTCTTGAAACCTTTCAGGGATGGAGATTCCACAGCTTCTCTAGGTAGCCTCTTCCAATACCTTTCCACCTTCATAGTCAGAAAGTTCCTCTTAATCTTCAGCCTAAAGTTCCTGTATTGCAGCTTTAGGCCAGGCTTCTAGTCCTGTCCCCAGTGGCCATAGAGAAAAGTTCATCTCCACCCTTTCTGTAATTGGCCTTCAGGGATATGCCAACTAGTTCTTTCAGCCTTCCTTCATAAGTCTGGCTTCCCAGGTCCTGAATAATTTTCCTTGCTCTCTGCTGGACTCTTTTCAACCTGCCCAAATCCTTCACGAAGTATGGGGCCCAAAACTGGACACAGTACTTCAGGTGAGGACATACAAATGATGAATAGATGGGAATAATCACATCCCTTGATTTGCAAGTGACATTCCTGTTAGTGCAACCAAGTATGGTGTTATGCTGTTGGCTTTTATTGCAAAAAAACCCACATGTTGGCTCATATTCAGCTTCTGGTCTACTGTAACTTCCCAGATCTTTCTCTGCTCTGCTACAGCCTAGCCAGTTACTCCTCAGTCTGTACTTATGCATGTAATTATTCCATCCCAAGTGATGGACTTTCAACAAGGACAAATGAAATCTCATCTGACTGGTTATGGAGCAGTTCTCCAGCCTATCTAGATCATTTTGGATCCTAGATCTTTCCTCAAGAGTGTCTGCAACTCCACCCAACTTGGTGTCATTTCTGAATTTGCTAAACATTCACTGATTCCATTGTCCAAATCAATAAGGACCCCTGGATGAACCCCACTTCATGCTTCCTCCTAACTAGACATTGACTACTCACTAAGCACAATAATATAACCAGTTATATATCCACCTTAAAGTATTTTTCATCTACTCTGTGTTTCCTTAGCTTGTTAAAGAGAATGCTGTGGAAGACTGTCAAAATCCTTGCTCAAGTTGACCAGGTTTTTGGTTGTAGTCCTGTTGGTCTAAGGATATAGGCAGGGAAGGTTCTTTGAGCAGAGTGATCTATTTTATTAGACCAACAGAGTAGTTGGAAAAAAGTTCTTAGTAAGCGTTCGGGCTCAGTGACCCTTTGTCAGGCATAGGGAGTCTCTGCTGGTCTGAGATTCCCTATGCCCAACAAAGGGTGACTGCTCCCGCAAGCTTGCTAAAAACTTTTTTCCGACTACTCAGTTGGTCTAATAAAAGATATCACATATACCCAAAGAGCCTTGCTCAAGTCAAGGCATTTTACATCCCCTGATTTCCCCCAGAGCCTGTTGTCTTATCATAAAAGGAAATCAGGTTGATCAGCCATGAATTGCTTTTGGTGTATCCATGCTGACTGTTTATGATCACCTTATTCTCTAGATGCTTCACAATAGATTCCTTTGTAACTTGCTCCATGATCTTTCCACTTATTGACGTCAGACTGACTGGTCTGTAATTCACTGGATCCTCCTTTTTCCCCTTCTTAAAAATGCACAATATTTTGCGCTTTTCTAGTTGTCTGGGACTTCACCCAACCTCCAGGTGTTCTCAAAGAGGATAACCAATGACCCCCAAATTACCTCAGCCAGTTCCTTCAGGACCCTAAGGTATACCCTATCTGGCCCTGATGACTTGAAAGCATCTAGCTTCTCTAAGTAATCCCTAACCTGCTTTTCTACTATTCTAGGAAGTTTGTCCCCTTCCCTATCTTTGCTGCCAACTGCATTCAGCATCTGGTAGCTGCCCCTGTTTGTGAAGGCTGAAGTAAAAAAGGCATTAAATAGATCAGTTTTCTCTGCATAACCTGTAAGTAGATTGCCTTCTGTATTCCCTAAAGGATTTAAGGTTTTTTTTCTAGTCTTCCTCCTACTTTTGATATTCTTGTAGAATCTCTTTTCATTATCTTTTATATTCCTTGCCAGTTTCACCTGAGATCTGTTCTTGTTTTTAGAGAATCCCTCTCCTGCTCTGTACAAATACAGAAACAACAGACTTCTGGTCCCCTACCCGACAAAGCCCTTTGGACAAGGAATAGTATTGAAGACAATGGGAATTCTACACACACAGAGTTTATAACCTCAGATCCCCAGTTTAATTTTGTTTTGTATCACAGTCCTTAAGAAAGGAGAAATACTGAATTTTCATCTCTTACATATATGCAGAGTATTTTAGCCTCTCTTGAGCATAAGCAGAAACTACTTACAACATCTTGTTTTCTTTAGCTTTTCTATTGTCTCTCTATATCCCAGTTTATTTATGTGCAACTGTCAGTTTTCTCTCCCCATCTTATCCATTCATCTGACACTTTCAGGGATTCTCATTGTGTAGAGTTAACTGTTCTAACTACATAACTGCCAATTATTAGCTGATACCCTGTAACTTTTCTATTGTGATTTCCTATTTTTATTAGAAAGAGTATGACAGATTGACAGCTAGCTTGTTAAAAACCTCTTTGTTTTATTTTAGCATCAGTCTATACCCCTTGCTGAACTTCCAGGGCTGAGCAGATTCTCAATATTGTCATATAACAGTTTTTGAAACAATGTTTCAGTTTCCCACACTCATCCCTAGTACCTTCAACTTTTATATTACTGAATCACCTGTCTTTGCTGCATGCTCCTACACTCAACTTCCCATTCAGCCTTCAGTCGCCAATCAACTTTCCCAACCTACAGAAGGATCATTTTGTTGCCTTGATCTTCCCCAGGGACTGTTCACCCCTGATTTCACTGACACTGAGTTTCCCTTTTCTGTGTGGTCTCTTTCAGCACTGCCATTCAGTAGTACACACAACAGACTCAGACCTCCCTTGAAATCCAGTCCACCAGCGTTGATCACTTATTGCTCTCAGGCTTCTCCTCTTTGACTTCTTTGCCACTTCTTGGGTTTGTTCTTACTATACTTCTCCTTAACTTCTCACTTCCTTTTAGCTCTTTCTCCCTATAAGCATACAAGCATGCTTTAGTCCCTCCCATTTTAAGAAATTCACCTTGCCCTCACTTGTCTTTCTACTACTACCCTATCTTCCTTCTTTTTGTACTTGGTCCTTTACTCTTCTCCCTCTGCTCCTTTTCTACATTTCATCCACAAACACAATATCATTTCTGTGAAGAGAGCTCTCCTTTATTGCTCTACTTTATATCTATTTACTTCTGTAGAAACTAAAATGTATGTGTGTATCTTCAACATCTTGCCATGGATGGCTAGTCATTTGCTCAAACTCAGCATGGCTAAAACAATGTTTACTACATCTATCCATGTCTTTCTTGCTCCCTCCTTTTCTAGTCACCTAGGACAACACCATCATCCTCAGGGAGAATATCAGACAACCAGTTAGATACCTGAAATGTTTATACAGTAATGCAACATGCATTACTGTTTGCAGTAATGCAAATTTATGTCATGCCAGGAATAGGGTTCCAGATGTATAGGCCTAAAAAAGTATTGCCTTTATGATTAAAACATTGGGATGCCTGGATTCAATACCTGTCAATCCATAGACTTCCTGCACAACCTTAAGATAGTCTTTAAACTCTTTGGGCCAAGTCCATTCAACCTGTTAGATGACCGAGGGGGACTTAAGCACCTAAATATGATTCTATTCTACCTGAAAAGCCACTAACACAAAATACATATGGAATCCTCCTCTTCTTTGGTTTTGCAGCTTAGTGGTAAGGTTAAAAGGGCAGCAAATTACAGAAGTAAACACAGTAGTGATTTTTCACCGACTCAAAAAAGGTGGAATAAAAGTCATACTTAGGTGTTTAAGTCCATTTAGGTGCCTAATAGGTGGAATAGGATCTGGCCCTTTGTGTGTCATTCTCTATCTTTAAATAGAAATAATAACACTTCCTTTAACCAACACTTTGTCTTGCCTATCAAAATTAAGTTCTTCAGCATAAAGAACATGTGTGTACAGAGCCTAAAACAAGAGGACCTTGACCTCTTTGGAACATCTACATATTATCAACTACATCTACATCTCAAATTTCCTGAAGTTCAAGTGTTCACATTTGAGACTGATGTAAATACAAATTTAAATATAATAATAAATTATCCCTAAATATGAAAAACATACATATCTGCTCATATATACAGATGGATCCATCAGGTAATTTAAGTCTTGATCTGAGTTCTACAAAGTTTCAGGTTTGTTCAGACCATGGTTCTGATCAGAAGTTCGTCCAGCCAGAATCATTGTGAATCATATTCAGAAGTGATTGCCCCAGCAGTGAATCACATTCTGCTTTTGTAAAGGTTGGTCAAAACCTTGAGGTTTCTCTCTTGACTGTAACATGGCCCAGGGGCCTAAATGCTAATCAGACCTGAAATTATGCAGGATTGCCACTTGCTTTTAAAATGGGTGCTCAGTCAGAAAGAGGTTCAATGTTCCTCTGGCTCTTTTTGTAGATTACTGGGATCATGGGTTTGGACATGGGACAGGGAAGGGCAGGATGCAGAGTGTTGCCACCCCAGTTAAGAGTGCAGGGGGTGAGAAATTGGTAGAATTAAGACTCTACTATCAATGTGTCAAAATCAGGAAGGCAAAATTGAATCCCTATAGGACCATAGGGACAGAAGATTTGAGGGACCTTCTGGGCTATCAAGTTGAGTGCCCTGCAGTTCCAGACAACTGGGCAAGAATGCAACTCAAATATGAGTGTCCTCCCATGCACACCATAACCCATAAAACATTACTAATCCCTGTAGCAGGCCAATGTGGTGCCCCTTCATTGTCCCCCTATTTTTGCTTCTACTCCAGCCTCTCAGTGTTCTCTCTCACTACATTTATCTACCATGCTTTCATATATAAATTGGAAGGCTGCCTCTAAGTTGTGGAGTGCTTCTGGGTGCTCCTATCTGACCAAGCTATCTGTGTTTACCTCCTTCTGGACCCACAGGTCCCATTTTCCTGAACCCTGCTAGTACTTACCTGCCCTTCAAGTTATCCTCGTGGTCCCTATGGGTATTAAATTGCCTCATGGGCATTAATCATGGTCCCTAGCAGCCCCCACAACCATACCCATGCCTCTCAGATATCACTCTTTCTTCCTTCATTGAACCCTCTGGTCCTGTATCAGTCTTTCCAATTACTTGGGCCCTGGCCCATCTCTGGCAGCTTCCACACATTCAGACCCTGTTCCCAATTTCCAGTCACTTGTACAGACCCCTGGCACCCCTCTGGCAGCTTCAACCCACTCAGCCTCTTTGGCCCTGTCTTTTGTCACTGAGCCTACTTGACTGTATATGTTCTGGGTCTCCTGACCCTCTTACAGGATAGCCCATTTGCTGCCCTGCACCACTTGGCTTTGGCCTGTACAACCCTCAGGGTCTCAGCCCCAACAGGGTATGACCCTGACCTCAGCTCCCCATAGTAGGGAGTGCCTTCCAGGCATCCCACCTTTGGTCTCCTCCTCCTCTGCAGACACAATCTGGTCCTCCAGTCTTTAACAGTCTACAGTAGTCAACTCCCACCAGCCAATCTCTGTTGCTGCTGGGTGCCTCAGTCAGGGCCTGCCCACAAGATATAGGTTTTGTGGCCCCCTGACGCAAAAAAAGTCAGTGTTGGAAGCAGGGTGCGGTGAGTGGCCAAAGAAGTCAGCGGGAGCGGTGCGGGATGGTGAGCAGCCGGACATGAAGCTAGCATTGATGGCATGGGAGTGGGGATGGCAAGCAGCCAGACATGAAGCTAGTGGCAATGGCAGTGGTGTGGTGAGCAGCTGGAGGTAGGGGGCCCCTTGGCTGCAGTGCCCCCTGTAGCTACAGGTTTCACAGAATAGGACTGTCGGGAGGTGAAGTGACTCCACCAGATTGTTGTTTGAGAAATTAAGTGACATGGCTAGCTATGAGTGACATTCGGTGATGCAGTGGCAGAGGAACATGACCTTATTACGCACTGTCTCCATGATGGTGCATACTCGCTTATAGCCTAACCAGTCAGGAGTTACCCCTAGAGCATGACTGGCCAGACCAGCATGCCGAGGCCTCCAGAATGTTCCATCGAGGGGGCACCCCGATTGGCTGGAGACTCTGTATAGGGGACTGTGCACCTCGGCGCATGGTCACCAGACGCTCCCTGACTCTGGCCTTTGGAATCAGATCTTCAAGACAGCCCAATCACCTGTCTTGCAGTCTAGTCAGACCCCTAGGCTTCTAGCTAGATTACTAGCAGAGGCTGCCACAGCTTATAGCTAGACCACACGCAATCCGGAACGTCCTGTGCGTTGCCCAGCCAGGCATCATACTTGTATCGTTATCGCTTTTGGCTACAGTCAACCTTCACGACCACGCTTTACTTGTCACTCGCCACTACCCATCATTTGTTCGTCTTTACCCATACCACTCTGTCTGTACCTACCTGTTGCTGTAAATAGTTCTTATAAATAGTTCCTATATTCATCAAGTTACTTTGACTTGTTAATCATCTCATTAGCTTGTAAGTAAACTTATAATTTTATTTCATCTTCCACTTGTCTCAGTATCCATCCCTCTCTCCCTAAGGTCTGGCATCCCCAAGTGTTTGGGTTGGTGTCACCACCCAGTGCCCCACTCAACATGCAACTGCAGCCATTTCCCCAAGTACTATCTGGGAATCGTGTCCCACAAGAACAGGCTGGCCCTGCCCTCAGTCCAGGCTTTCTCCAGGCTCCTGTGCTGCTTGGATAACCTTTCCCCACTTCTGGTCCTCCTGGGCCCACTCAGTTCCCCTCACTGCTCAGAGCCTAGTACTCTCTCTCCTAGCACAGACTGCCTACTCCAGCTCTGGAGCTAGGCTGATATCACCCTGGGCCCCACCCCTTTTGACCATATACTCTTGACCAGTCCCAGGTGTGGCACATCTGCTCAACAGGCAGCCTGCTCCCAAAAGATCTAAGCTCAGCTGAGCTGCAGCCTTTCCTCCTAGCTGGAAGCTCCTACATTATGTTAGACAGCCCAATAACCTTTCTTTGGGGCTTTCTTCTGCCTGCTTACTCCAAAAACAGCTGGTCTTTGCTCACCTGTCTCCAACATAACAACTCTGACTTGCTGCTTGCCCTCTTAAAGGAACAGGGGCCTTGACCCCCTGTTATACTCCCCCCAAACTTGGGATCTTAATACAAAAACAGACTTAAAAAACTGCAATATACCCCAGGAACAGAGAAGGATGCCATAAATGTCTTGCATGCCTGCAATGTCAAGGAAGCTCTTAGTTGAAATATGCCCAGAGGAGACACCTGTTGCAGTAACTTACTTCCCACCTGTAGCAAAGAGAAGTTAAGGGTGTGTTTGTGAATGAGTCATAAAACCTTATCAATGGTGGGGAGTAGGTGATGTGCTGCCCTTAGGGCTAGAAGTTAAGACATTGTTGTTACAAGCCCCATTGTGTTTTGGGGGCCATAGGGTATCCCACAGATTTTTTTTGTGCTGATGATGCTTGATCTTGTTGACAAGCCCATATTACTCTGTGTCTATGGATGCCACTTATTATGCACACATTACATTATACTATTCTTTATGATTTTGGTCAGAGGTTAAGCAAAGGGATGCATAATTAAGGAAATGCGAGTAGCTATAACTGCTAAATCCCTCTTACTAATGGGACACTAGGGCAAGGAGAACTGCCACGCAAAAAAAAAAAAAAAAAAAAAAAAAAAAAAAAAAAAAAAACAACCGGCCACGGTGCCCTTCGCGCCCCCCCCCCCCCCCCCCCCCCAACGTGAACAAAATAAAAAAAAAAAAAACAAACAAAAACAAGAAAAATAACAAAAAAAAAAAAATGTAAGAAAAGATTCTAAAAATAAAAAAAAAAGAAAAAAATAAAACTAAAAAA
>JAGPOW010001296.1:102146793-102182905 GCA_030014935.1 Caiman crocodilus
TCCCCAGGGCAAGCCACCCGACCACCCAACAAAAAAAAAAAAAAAAAAAAAAAAAAATATTACACAAAGAAAGGGCCAGTGGTCAGCTCCCCCCCCCCCCCCCCCGTTATTGTCTGCTTGTAATGGAAAAACCAGTCACACAAGGCATATGAGAGAAATGGCCCATTATTCAGAGGAATGGAAGATGTGCCAGAAAAAGAGAAACTTCTGGAGGATTATAGAAACTCCTTAGGAACTAGGACAGTGCTGAGGGAAGAGGGGTGCTGAGTTGGAGGTTTTATAAGGGTGTCTAAGGATTTTTCCACAAGCTAGAGAGGAATCCAGGGCCCCAGCAGTCAGGACTGGTAGAATCAGTGGGATTTTTAAATTTGTCTTTGTTGTCTGGAAAGCTATAGTCAGTTTATTATAAAAATTATACAGGAATTTTCATAAGTCTTTGTTGTTTTGCCACCTTACTGACAGTTTGTGGCAGAGAGTGATCTCTGGGCAAGTGATATTCTAGGCTTACCAATTCTATGGGCAGAGGGACCCAGAACGTCTTCCACAACCCAAAGGGGAATCTACCTAGAGCTGGCAGAGATTCCCTGCTGGAGCTGTGACATTCAGTTTAAAGGGCAATAGAGGCGAGGCTTGCAGCGATAAGGAGATATCCCAGAGCAAACTTTGGTTTATTCCTTTGGGCAAACAGCAGAACAGAGGGGAGAAACTCTGAGCGTTGAGAGGTACCCTGCAGACAGGTTTGTGACAACAGTCTAGCCCAAAATTATGTCTCACAGGCATATAAATCATCAAAAAATTAAACTCAGCCAACCAATATCAGTCTCAGAAAAGTCTCTTTCTAGTGGCTCAAGGAGATACCCCCTCCTGCCTCTCTATCCCATCCTGTCGAGAATAGGGCACACCTTTGGGTGTACCTGGGTTACATATACGATATGGCTTGAGGGAAGCCTGAGGTGAGAGGGATGCCAGAGTTTAGAGCAGATCCTTCTTTCTTCTGTAGAGTTAGCCCAAGCCCAAAGTTCTTAAATATATATATAATTTATTGAGTTATAATATATATAAAACTAAATATCATATACATATTTACACAATGAACATTAACCAAGAACCCAGGTCAAATCCTAAATGACACTATTTACAACATCATAATACAACATTTCAGTCACAAAATAAGGCGCAAACATGAACAATCTTAATAACATCTATTTCCTTAATATAGTCTCTGACCCATGGCAAGAGATAGTCTTCCTTCCAATGGGGTCCCCTGGGGAGGGTGTCCAGGAAGCACCAGGGTCCCTCCCCTTAGGGCCTTGACTAGGTGGTGGGGGAGGGGCTGCTCACCCAGCCCCCTTCTCTGGGTTTGCCCACACCAACTATTTCCCCATGGGACCCAAGGGCCCAATGACTCACACTTCCTCAGGTGGCAATGGTCAGGGCACAGCTCAATGGGGTCTCCACTGCTGGAGTGCCTCTCCAGGCCTCTGCTGCACTGCTGGGCTCCTCTCCACCATGGGCGCTGCTCTGGGCACCAAGGGCTCAGCTCCTCCCAGCTGCTGTACTACTGCTGCTGGCTTCTGGGTGCTGAGCCTCATGCTGCAGCATTACCATTACCCCATGGCCTGGCTCAGCACTGAGGACTCTCTTAGCACAGGCTGGGACCTTCAGGCTCCGGCCAGCCATCCTCACACCAGATGGCTAACCCAAGCAGCCTCCGCTGCTCCCTGACTCCCAAGGCTCAGGCCCATTTGCACGGTGGGACCTGGCCACTTGCTGGGAGATGAGGACTGAGCCACCTCACTATAGGCCCCAAGGACCTGCCAGGGTTGCAGGCTCAAGCTGCTGCTTGTGGCTCCGAAAACCTAGGCTTCATCCACCAAACTGTGCACCGTCATGGGCCCGAGCAGTCTCACACTGCTTCCAGAGTTGGGTCTTTGCACACTGTCCCTGTGCGCCCTCAACAGCCCAAGAGGTCTCGCACTTCTCCTAAGGCTGCTCCTCCAGTGGCAGCTTCAGGAGCCTGGGGCCTATTGTCTGCTGAGGGAGACCCCTCAGCTTTTCTAGGCTCCACTCTTCTTGAGTCCCTCGCTGCATCTGCCCTCATGCTGGGCATGCAGCTTCTTTTATACGCTCCAGGGCTCCAACTCTGTAAACTGTCAGGTCCGGAAGACTTCAGTCTTCAATCAGGTCCAGGAAAGCTTGTCTCCTCCCCTCAGGAAAGGGGTGTGACTATTTCTCCTGCTGCCTCTTGATTAGTGGATGGGCTCCACCAATCAAGACAGCAGAATCTCAAGCCTGGGACTCAACCCAAGCTCTGAAAGGTGAGCCTGCTACACACAGAATATAAAATAGTCATGAAAAGAATAGGCAAGCAATTCTGGTGCACAGAGGCACACACAGTCCTTTGAAAGGCTTGTGACAGGTGTGTTGCCTCCTGGTGGCCATGTGACTCCTGCCCAGCTCAGTGTCTGTTGCAGCCCCCCCCTTGAGTGCTCACCCACCACACCTTGTTCCAAGTAGAGACTGAATAAGAGAGGCTGCCCCAGGGCCTTAGAGTGAATCTTAGTCTATCACCGGGTCTCTCCTGGAGCTACAATAACCTTGAATTGACCCTTAAGCCCAATGGGGCTCCTGAGTTACCTCTTCTCTAAGCAAGCCTTGAGCCTGGCACAGCAGGGCTCCAGGTTAATGCAACGGTGCCACTTAAATAAAAAGAAGCAACTCAGCTCTCTGGCAGACACCTCAAACCCTCTCTGGGTTTAACATAAAACAAAGGCCACTTGCCTGTAAAACCCAGTCTCTCTGCCCAGGTGACTTGCCTCCATTCCCAGGCCTGCAGAGCTGTTTACATAAATCCAAGTCCCTTCTGCAGCCAGAAGCTCCTCATTTTGTGATTGCTAGGGTAGACTGCCTGACTGGTTCAGGCTCTGGGCTTATATAGTGCAAGCCTGAGCCCTCTTTTAGTCAGGTAAGTCTCTCATTAGCCCCCTGCACCACTCATGAGTGGCCTCTCAGGCTGCTTGCTCCTATAAAGAAGCAGGCACACCCCAGTGCTCTGCTACAGTGCCTCTCTCGAAAGCCATATATATTAATTGTGGAAGTATGGCAGACCTTCCTCCACATTTCCCTTTCCAACAAAATACAGTCCCTGCCTCACTTCTGGAACATTTGAGAACCACTGAACTATTCCACTCAGTAGGGGTCAGCATTTGAGGGCCTACTAGTATTGAAGCTAGTTTTGACATCAATACACAGACAAGTGAAACAGAATTATTCTATTGGAAAGTGCTATTCACCTGATCCTTTGATAGCCTCTCTGGCAGCATTACCATCTGCAGGCATATAAAAGCAACACCTGTTCAGTGAATATACAATAAGGACAGATTTTGGAGGCATCCACATGGAACGTTATAATATTCCTGGCTAGCAAGCAGATTTTGTAAACAGCATTAACTGACAAAATACTGATACTATCAAATCTATTGTAAAGTAGTGCTCCATTAAAGGAATAGGAACAGGGCTTTTCTTTTCACCTTTTAGCCAATTCAAAAGTTCCAGGTCAGATTCTGATCTCAATAAACAGTGGTTCAAATTTTGAGCAGGTCTACAGATATTAACAAAATTATTTTTCATTTAAAACTAGTGCAGATGGGAACAGAAATGGGTTTTCAGTATTTTAATTGGACAAACAAGCTAATAAAAGCATCTGCCTTCAATCCTTCTTGCTCTAAGTTTACCACATTGATTTCTATACTGACTCTGTTTAATTCGCTTTTCATTGCTCAAAATGTCAAATCACCAAATAGCAGATGAAGAGCTTATTTGGGCATGTCTAGCCTTTAGCTGATTTATTTCTTTAGGCCTTATGCACATTTTCTTATATATTCCTTTTGCATTCAGGTTGTATATATTCAAACAGCAAAAATCAACTGTACAAACCTGTAGAGTTGTTGCAATCATTTCAAAGGTGGCATGGATTGATTTTTCCTTTGTATATGAATGTATTTTAAAACAAGAACATCTACTGTTGTAGTTCTTTATTACATGAGACACATAGCACTAGGGGTTGTTTTCAGATAGAGGTGTATTGCTGTCTATTTATTGCAACAAAGCATTCCAGGAATGCCCAAATGGATTGGTGTGTAGTGAAGTACCTTCCAGTAGAATGTGTGTAGTAGAATAAGCTATGTTGATTTAACTCTGCTATGCTTAAAAACATTATAATATTATACATAAAAACCCCTATACATATTAAAATGTAGATAGCTTATACGCCAACACAATGTTATTATGCTGTGTAGAAGTTCAATAAAATACAATAAAACTGCAATCAAGGGAAGTCTGTAATTTGTATTACTTTTCCCCTAACTCTTGACACTGTTTTAAAAAAACATTTGCCATTATGACAAACTTTTGTGCCTCAAAAAAGTGAAGATACCATGAAACATTTGTTCAGGGATTCTCTTAATCTCTTTTGGAATCATTAGGATTCCTTCAATCTTGGATCCTATTCACCTCAGCCTTGAAACTCTTGAAGTTCTAGATGGGAAGAATGGGATAGCAGCAACTTAATAAACCACATTTTAAGTGACTGACTTGTTTGTTATTTGTTGATGAGTCACTCCAATTTGGGTGTGTGTGGGGATAAGAGACAAGCACAATTTGTTTTGGACTTCAGTTTAAGTCAGAACTAAACCTAATAGAGTTATACCAGTGTAAAACTAGTTAAAGGGATTGATACAGAAGAAATAAACTCTGGCATGGGAGCAATACTACATGAAAGGATTTGAGGCTTCTACTGAATCTCAAATATGAATTAATAGCCTGCTACTACATTAAAAAGTTGTGGGGGGTGGGATTTTGGACTGTTCCAATAGGAGTGTCATGCATAACAGCAGGGGGGTAATTATTTCACTTAATCCCAAATGAAGCCTTGGTTGGCATACTTCACCCATTTTAAAAAGGATGTAGGCAAATTGGAGAGTGTCCAGAGGAGAGCTAGATGAATGGTAAGAGGTTTAAGCTACATGCAGCAGCAGATCAAGAGAAAAGTGCAATAGCATGGCCATACCCTGCTTTCAGATCATGCCACAGGAGCAGCAGCTAGAGATTTTTAAGTCCACACATAAGGTAAGAATTCTCATCCTCCCCTTAAGGGAGGGGACAAGTCATTGAGCATAGAGGGGAAAGAGGTGCTTGGGGGAGATTCTTACCCAATTCAGGGACTTAGAAACTTTTTTTTTTTTTTTTTTTTTTAGACTGCTGGTCCTGCAGTGAGGTCTACACATCCCATACCCTTTATTTACAAAGAAGCATTAGGTTAAATATTTGGAAAAAACTTTGTTAAAACAGTAGCAACTCATGAGAATATGTTGCATAGGGATATTGTAGAATTTCCTTCCTTGGGAATTTTTACAAAGTTTTTGGACAAGCATTTGTCAAACATGGTTTAAGAGCAGTTGTTCCTATATCAATCCAGGAGTTGATTTAGGCAACTTCTGGAGGTTGCTTCATGATTGACTATTAAATGGTGAACATACTTCTACACCTGTATAGCATCTAATAAAGTTGTTGTCTATGACAGGAAATCCTAACCCTATTAGCAGACAAAGAGGTAAGTGAAGAGAAACTGGGTAGAGGGAATAGGCAATGGCCAGAGAATGAAGGAAATTGCTCCCTTAACAGGGTTCAGGGATGGACTCAGTGAAGGACTGCTAATCAAGAGGTGAATCACCCTGGTGGGCAAGTGATTACCAGACAGAAGAGATTTAAGGGGAGGCTGGAAACAGCAGGAGAGGGGAGCTGATGGGCTCAGAGAGGAAACTGGTGCTGGATGCAAACACTCTGTATATTCCAGGTTTCAGAAGCTCTGAAAGGACTGGCACTGAGGAAGTTAGGTTGCAAACAGCAATGACCCAACACTTGGGTGGAGGGAGCTGCAGGAAGATGGAGGACAAGGTCAGGGGGAAGAGGCCTGGAGGCAACTAGCTGGTGACAGCATCATGAGCAGCAGAGAGAAGACCTTGCTAGGGAGAGACTTGAGGCAGAATGGCAAAAGCAGTTAGAGGCATAGTTCTCCTTTTTCAGGCATTCTACTCTATGAATTACTGAAACCCAGCTCAGGATGAGATAGTACAAGAGGCAGTAGTCTGTATTTCTCTTGATTTCCTCTGGTGTTAGAATTGCAAGTAGTAAAACACCAGGACTTGGAAGCCAGGCTCAGCAGGAAGAAGGCCAAACTGAGAACCCCATCCTAACAAAGAAGCCAATAGCATGTGGAAGAATGAAAAGCCAGAGCTTTAAAGGGGGAGTGACTACATAAGCCTCTAACTCAAGAATTCCCATTTCTCAAAGCAAAAGCACAGAGGCAGTACAGGGCTGGGGTGAACAGAATGGCGACTCCCAACTTCCAGAGCTGAATCTAGTTGTAAGGCTAAGAAGCAGAAAGCTTATGCCTCTCAGTCAGTCTCTTACGGTGTCACCTTACCATGCTGTGCAATACTGTACTGTGTGGAAATGTTCTACATCCATTTCTTTATAAAGCACCATGAATATTTTTATTATTTCTTGTATGCAACAGAATCGGCCTCCCAAGGATGGATGTGATACCTTCTAGTAGCCACTCCAACTCTTTTCTGCCCTATGAATCATAGGGAAGCAGGGCATCTAGTCCAAGCCCCTGCCTGAGGCAGGATCATCCCTATCCAACCCATTCTATGCACTGCATAATCTAAACTGTACATAAGACACAACAAGGACCTAGCACCCTAACCCACCACAGGTAAAGCTGGGGAACCACACCAGAGAATGTTTTCCTTCTATAAAATGTCACTAATATATGCTCAAGAGATCCCAGGTAAAGGGGCACACCACTCACTACAGAGGAAGGCAAAAAACCCACAGTCCATACCAATCTGACCATGAGGCAAAGTTTCTTTCTGATTCCAAATATGGTAATCAGTCTGACCCTGAGCAGATGGGCAAGGCTTTCCAGCTTTGGTCCCAGCAGGAACACTGGCACATCCCAGGCAAAAATCCTCAGTCTTAATTGTAACCAACATCTAATGTCTTGGAGGAAGGCTTAAAAAACACCCCGACACGTAGCATAAAGGAAGGGGGAGGGGGAGTAGCAAAGCCCAGAAGCATAGGAAATACCCATAGTATAACACAAGTATAATTATACCTAGATCATCCCTGACCAGCAGCTGTCCAACCTCTTCTTGAACACTTCCAGAGATGGAAAGCTCACAACTTCTCTAGGCAATCTATTGGCTTCAACCATTTTACTACTCACTCTCTAGCCCTGTCTCAATTTCAGCCTCTGTAACCAACTTTGTAGGGCTCCATCTTGGCTTCAGCCCCTAATCTATCTTTAGCCCTAAAGGGTGGAATATCTCCCAGACATCCCACCTGTGGCTTCCAGTTACCCCAAACCTCTAGCCTGAACATAGAGAACACAAACTCACTTAGCTGTAGGTAGCTCCTTCCTCCTGCAGAATCAGAACCTTCTACCCTTAGGTTAGCTATATATGGGCCTTTCTCTTTCCCCTTTCCAGTCACCTGACCTTCTGGGCCAAGCTCAGAAGCTTCTCATTTTCCCTAATTATTGCTTCTAATTGCTTATTGCTCTGGCCTGTATCTTCACAACCTATACCTGTGATAAGCCTATCTCTCCAGTGAGAAGACATTACTTTGCAGCTAGTGTCCCTGTGTGATTACACTTACTCACTTTTAGTAGGAAGGGGGATAGAGGATCCCTTACTATACTGCATACTCTTCTATACCCACTTATGCTGGCTACTCCATTATTCAGTCATTTTCCTCTAAGGGTGCGTGCTGGCTATTTTGCTGGTCCTAAGGTTGAACTCCCAGCCTTAACAACATATCCCCTCAGCCTCTGGTGTAAGCCAGGGTCACTCTCTCAGCAGCCTGCTTAAGAGCTCTTTTCCTGTTAGCTGTCAGGCTAAAACTGCCTCTTTATTTCAGGTCCTGGGCTGATATATTCCTCAAGGCCAGCCCCTTTCTGGTCAGGTGTCTTCCCTGATTGCTGCCTGAGCTGTTTCTAAAGCCTTCTCTCCTCTTAAAGTGATAGTGCCCTGTCACTGTGTGCAAATACCTACACTTTGTTTACAAAATAAACCCAAGGATTTTAAATACAGATCCATTTTTGTCAGAATTGTTCTGACCTTTTCTGGTCTTTCTGAGTTCTTTGCAACATAAAAACTGCACTATTAGTTTTCCTTAGTCGAGAAACAAGTGAAAGCTAAGAACTGGTCTTTTCCAAGGGGTACCTTGAGTCTAAAAAGGTTGAGAACTACTGAGGCAAAATATATCTTTGTGGTTGGTTTTATGGCACCTTAAATTGAACATCTGGCATACCTCTTTCCCATGCTGACAATCATAGAATCATAGAAAACTAGGGCTGGAAGAGACCATCCAGTCCAACCCCTTGCTCAAACCAGGACCAACCCCAACTATATCATCCCAGCCAAGACTTTGTTTACCCCAGTCTTAACAATCTCTAAGGACAGAGATTCACCAACTTCTCTGAGTAACCTGTCCCAGTGCTTTATTACCCTCCAGTGAGAAAGTTTTTCCTAATATCTAACCTCAACTTCCCTTGCTGCAAATCGAGATGATTCTTCTTTGTCCTGTCATCTGCCATCACTGAGAACAGCTTAGCTCCATCCTCTTTGGAACCCCCTTTCAGGTAGCTGAAGGCTGTTATTAAATCCCCTCTCAGTCTTTTCCTCTTCAAACTAAATAAGCCCAGTTTCCTCAGCCTTTCCTTATAAATCATATTCTCCAGCCCTTCAAGCATTTTTGCTTCCCTCCACTGGACTCTCTCCAGTTTGTCCACATCCTTTCTGTAATGGGGGCCCAAAACTGGACACAATACCACAGATGTGGCCTCACCAGTCCTGAAAGAGGGGAATTATTACTTCCTTCAATCTGCTGGCAACACTTCTACTAATGCAGCCCAATGTGCTGGTAGCCTTCTGTGCAGCAAGGGCACGCTGTTAACTCATTTTCAGCTTATTGTCCACTGTAACCTCAAGTCCTTTTCTGCAGAGCTGATGTTTAGCCAGTTGGTCCCCATTCTGTACTGGTGCGTGGGATTGTTCCATTCTAAGTGCAGGATTTTGTCTTTGTCCAATTAGCTGATTATCAGCACAAGGATAAGGCAGCCCAGGGGCTCTAACCAGGACTGCCCAGGGATCTGGAAGTGCCAGGTGGAGGCAGTCAGTTGTCTTCTCCCACTTGGAAGTTCAAAATTGTTTGCTGGCAGCCTTGCATGCAATGTGATAGTGCATAGCTTTGAACTTGCTGGTGTGGGTAGAGCCCATAATTGTAATCTGAGGCTCCATCTGCACTGGTAAGTAGAAGGGGCACAATTGGGATCTGAACCCTTATCCCAAAATTGCCCATCCTGACAGGCATGTATAGTGTGGCAGGTCCTGTAAGTGCTGGGATTTGGGATCAGATCCCTTCTTGCCATTAAATTAATATCTGCCAGAGGCCTCACAGTTGCAGTTCTGCCTGGCAGGACTGGTGTGCAAGCACAACATGGTGCTCCATGCAGTCAGATAGACTACATAAGCTGCTGTGATGTATAAGCCCAACGCCGCTATTGCTTGAGCTGGAGCAGCAAAGTTTAAACCAGTAAGATACTCTGTTCTTTCTAAGCTCACTGGAGCTGAAGCATTTTGAAATTTGTTTTCCTTTTCTCTGACATCTCTCTGGCACTCTGGTTTTCTCATTGGTTCTTGTATTCATCTTTCAGCAACATTACATCCATCTTCTTTTTTTTTAATTTCTGACATTATTAACAAAGAGGAAATCATACTTAGTCATCCTTCACAGGTTGGAAGGATGATTTGAAAAGCCTTCCAAACATGATTTGAAAAGACTTGTCCTTGACAGTGTGAATGCTTTTCCAATTCTAATAGAGCTTCTACTAAACAACAGTGCTTATTTGTATGTCCAGACCGTCTTTATAGAAAAATAGTTAAGTGGTGATATCTTGCCATATAGAATGATGCAGATCTTAACAACAGGGCTTTTATGAATTTTTGACTGGACTGTCCAGCTCAAGGTCTCACTTCTCCAATTTGAAATAGCTCATAAATTATCTAATACAGTTTTTTATCTGGCTTGCTATATGCTAGCCAATTTTGTTTCAGATATTGCCACTTCTACTTGAACTCTTTTAATGTTTTTTTCTAAGTATAACAGATGGCTTTTTTGTATTTCATGTCCTTCATATAGGAAGATAATTTATATGCTTTTTGACCAAATGTTTAGCTTTTATTTTAAGACACGTTTTTCTTTGGTATATGGGTAAATCTTGGAAGTATTTGTTGAAGCAACATATCAGTATCAGAAGTGCATACTTAGAATGGAAAATACACAGAAAGCAATTTGGGTAGGATGGTTAAGACAAAATAGTGAAAAAGCCACTGTTTTTATAAATGGTTATTTACATAATCTGCCATTTCTCTATCTGCAACATTCTGCACTGCAAAATTACAGCTAGCAAATGAAATTTAAATGTCATTACATGAACTAATCTTAGCCAAACCATAAAAAGTTTAAATTAGCTCATAGCTGTGAAGCAACTTGCCAGCCACACTTAGAGATTTTGATAATTTTATTGCATGAAAAAACTGGTGTCTCATCCTTATTCTTTAAACTCCACTCAAATGATCATATTACCATGCTCTTTGTTCTGAAGGGGATAGGTGGGATTATTAAAGGTGGCACTCAGTCCTGAAAAAAGAAGGACTGCAGGGACAGAGGCCCCAGTTGTAGACTACTTTGTTTATTCTGGAACATACAATACTGTTGTAGTCCCCACTTGCTGGTGCAGGGGTGCTGTCTAGATAGTTCTGTAGCTGGGGAGAGTCTACTAAAAAAGAACATTCTTGGACCAAAAGAAAATTAAGTAACCAGGACTCAGTCCTGCAACCTGCTGGGAACTCTAGCCATGGTTCAGTGAAAAAGTCAAACATATCTTTAGCTGTAAGTAATAAATAGGGATCCGGGTTTTCGGTTTTTCATGGAAAAATGAAGTAAAATGCAGATTTCCCCCTTTACCAAAGCAAATAGCAGATTTCTCATTTTAGCAGAGAAATTCATGGATTTTGCATTTTTGCAACAAGCTCTCTGCAGACTGTCATAGAGTTCCATCTTGCAAAGGGCAGGGAGGCAGTGGGAGGAGGGTGGTTGGGCAGGGGGTGCCATGTGCATGTTTATACAAATGGATGCCAGGAAGCCTGGAGAGCAGCTCCCACAGGTGGCAGATGGCCACATGGTAGGGGGGGAGATTGAGGGCCCCATAAGGTGGCAGAGAGTTGGGCAGAGCTGGGACTGGGGCTTCTGCCCAATCAGGCAGTGTGTGGGGCTTGGTGCCCGGGGCCACAATGTCCAGTTGCAGGGCCTTGGTGAGCAGTGGGATGGGACTGCAGGTGGCTTGCCGGGGGGTAGGGGGTGAATCTAGCTCCCCACTTCTGCATGCACTTCCAGGGAAGAGGGGATGGTCTGTGCCCCCCCAGATCTGTGTGTGGGGTCGGGGTGGGTGCAGGCTGCCCATTGTGGGCTTGGGCTCCTGCCCTGCTGCCCTCCCTTGGGGCCTCTGCAGCCTGGCAGGTGTGACCCAGCAGTGTTGGGAGCAGAGGGTCTGTGTGGGGATCTCTTTGCTGCTGTGAGCTCTGTACTGCCCTAGTGAGGTGCCCCTGAGTGCAAATCCATGCCACTGTTCCTGCTGGTGCCATGCACGCAGGGGATGTGTCGCCAGGGCAGATTGGAGTTCACAGTAGCAGGAAGCTTTCTTGCATGGCCCTGCTGTGTCCTGCAGCCTTGGGGTGCACACACTGGGCTGTAGAGGCCCCGTGGGAAGGTAGCAGGGAGGTAGCCTAAGCCCCCAATGGGCAGCCTGCACTCGCCCCCAACCTGTGCACAGATCTCGGAGGTGCTGGTCCCTCCGACCTCCCGGAAGTGTGCACAGAGACAGGAAGCCAGCCCCACCCCCTGGCCAAGCCTGCAGCAGGCAGCAGTAGGGGTAGCTGGGCTCTCTTGCACTGCAGCAGCCACTGCCTCTTGCCAGGGGCAGGAGACTGTGGACCTGGGTCCCTGGCCCTTTGCCCTGGAAACTGGGAGGCCCCCTCTGGCAGGACTGGGGAGCAGGAGCTGTGGGTGGGGTGAGGGTCACCAGCAGAGCTGGGAGGACTGTGGGGAGGAGTGAGGGGCATGAACAGGGCTGGCAGAGGGGGCTGTGAGTGGGGATGAGAGGCATCAGCAGGGCCAGGAGGCTGCAGGGGGAAGTGAGAGGCAGCAGCAGGGCCAGGGGTGCTGTGGAGAGTCCTTCATTTTAATCACAGATTTTGCAGGTTTTATCAGAGAATTTGCAGTTTTATCAGATTATTTGCAATTTTTAATCAGGGAAAACCAGGATCCCTGGTAATAAAGCTGTTACTCATGCACTCAAAGTTACATACATATTTCAGTCCTTTGCTGGACTGAGGCAAACTCCTTACAGAAGTGAGCCCTTGATATGCTCTCAAGAACCATTAGTAATGAAACACTTGTACAGCACCTTTGATCCCACTGTACATTAAAAATGAACTCCTACCAACCACATACTAGGATCACTTCATGAATGAAAAAACATATAGAAATCAGTACACAGTAGAGCAAGGTTTCCCAAAGTTTTCATGCCATGGCCTGGCAAACCACAGCCCAACAGTCAGAGCTGACTACAGCTGGAATTTCCAACAGAGAGACAGATAAGGATACCCCTATGCCCCACCTCTCTGCCTTGCTCTATGGGGCCACAGTTTGCCAGTTCACAGCATCTTCCAGTCTGGCAGCCCACCGTTCTGTGGACCAGCAGCGGACCTGCCGAGGTCCAGCACCGGACCACAGCCCAGGGATTGAGAACCCCTGCAGTAGAGTTTAGGGCAAAAAGTGAAAAATATCTTTCCTCGTTAACCCTGTATGGAAAGTTTAAACTCTCAGTTACTTTTAGCATGTCTAATATGTAACCAAGACAAGATTCCAAGGTGTAACTTGGCCAGAACAATAGTGCTAATACCTTGGTGTTACAGGGCCTAAGCCAATAATGGGTAGCCAGTCCATGGTAGCTTCCAGTCAGGCACAAGAAGCATCAGTGGATTGTTTAATATAGTCACCATGATTTTAGTTTGTCATTCGAAAAGCTGAACCTGCAACAACAAAAGCTCCCCTAACACCAAATTACGGTAATAATTCTGCACTGATCCATTGTCCTCATCATTTGCTACAGATCTTACAGCAGAGATACCTGAGAAGTCTCCTAATATGGTGGCAGAAATTTAGAAGCTAATCCTATTTTTATTTTATCACAAGAAGACTAGATAAGAACACAATATCCCATCTAACCACGAGATTAATAACACACAAGAAGATAAAGGTTTATTATCTGATTCATATTCTAGATTGTTTTAGGAATCTTACCATTTGTTTTCATAATTGCCCAGGTTAGATTGAAAGCTTGCTAATGATTTATTAGTTCATTTTGTGAATAAGGCCTGCGCCAGCACATAAAAAATATTATTTTTGCCAAGTGCTATTGATATTCATGTGAGGTAGGAGTATGCAAACTTTTTGCCCATGTGGATCACATCTAAATGAAAAATGTCTTTTAGAGCATCTTTCCCATTCATGATCTCATCAGCACTCTGGAAACTGTAAACTATATATCTACTTTGGTTAATACCCTGCCTTCTAACTGCATCCTTTGCCTACATGAAAAGTAATATTACAAACATATCAACATATAACTGTAACACAGTGCCTTTCAAAGCTTATCGAGTTCCATCTTAAAAGTGGTTAGATTGTTTGTCTACACTTCTCCAGTTGAAAGGCTGTTGCAGAACCTCTTTCTTCAGATTAGAAACCTTTGTATAATTTCTTCTCTACATTTATTCCTGGTGAATTTGTAGCCACCTGTTCTGTTGCTAGAGTTGTTTTGTATTCTACACAGCTCTCCCCTCTCCTTTGTTTTTGTGGTCCATGATTTGTTCAGAGAGCAAAATCATAAATGAAGAAATTATCTTCCCCTGTCTGTGGCTGGCCATTCACCTAAGCTTCCTAGTAGCCTTCTGTGTAAGTGCAAACTGAACTCTGGGTGTGTCAACACATGCATTTAGTTGCAACTAAATTTACTGCTTAGTAAGCTACTGTTGAGTAAATGATTTTGGCTAGGCATCTACACATGCAGTTACCTGGCAGAAAATTTGTCCACAGAGGAGCAGCATAGCACATGCATGTGCAGAGGCAGCATGTGGCAGCTCTGTCTGGACCCCCTCTGCCTCTCTGTCCTATGGCTACCCCATCCCTCAGCCCTAGCAATGAGGAACAGGGTCCTCCAATCCTTTCTGCTGCCTGTGTTGCCCTGCTGCCCCACCACACTCATCATTGCCCTGCTTGCTCATGGCTGTCTCACCTTGCTTGGCTCCCCCACATGCAGCAACAGTCTGCCTGTCCACAGCGTGCTTTTCCAGGGTCTCTGCCACTGTGAAACTGCTGCCACCAGCAACACCAACAAGGGGCTTTAGGAAGCCACTGCCAGGACTGTCACCTTCCTAGGCCTTCAGTCCCACCACCTCTGGGTCTGTCATGCCAGCCAGCACTGGAGGCAGCAACTGGTGCAACAGAACTGGGATGATGATCAATGGGTGGGTGGCTTTCAGATGACCTGGGCCACCTTCATGCACCAGCTCTAGCTCTGGCCTTGGCACTATTCAAGCTGGCCACATCTGCCAGCCTGTGATATGTGGGGCACTTGTTCAATATAGGCAAGGCCACCACTGGGGATGCTGTCCTGGAGGTCTGAGGTGCCCTCCAGGACATGCTGGCAGACACTGTCTTCCATGTCCATGACCCCCAGGAGGTGGTCACAAGATTCCATGCCCTGGGGTTACCCCAATGTATTGGGGCCCTGGGTGGCACCAACATCCCGATGACCTGCCTGCTGCATGGAGACTAGACCTATTATAGCTGCAGGGGGTCCACTCCATGGTCCTCCAGATGGTCATGGAACACTGGGGGACCTTCATAGACATCAGTGCCAGCTGGGCGGGGAGTGCACATTATGCCCACATGTTCAGAAACTCTGGACGGGTTACACTGGTGGACAGCAAGTGCTTCATGCTGGGAATGGAGGACCTGCAGCTGTGTGCCATCATTGTACCCTGCTCATTAGGCATACCCACTCTTGCCCTGGCTAATGAGGCCCTACATTGGCCATCTGGACCCCCACCATGCCCACTGTAATTGGTACCTGGGCTGGACCCTCACCCTTGTTGAGTGTGCCTTCAGCCACCTCAAGAACCACTGGTGCTCCCTCATTAGCCCCCTTAAAGTGACAGAGAACAACTTCCCCATAATCATTGTTTCAGTCTGTGTGCTGTACAATATATACAAGACCCAGGGAGAGTTGTTATGCAAGGCCTGGGGAGAGGAGGTACAGCAGGTGGAGGCAGCTTGATAGCATGAGCACAAGCTACAGTGGTTGTGGTGGGTACCCACCCTGCGCTGAAGCGAGCTGCACACCTGTCAGCACAGTCCAGGGCCGTGGGTGCGGGAGGCTCTGGCAGACCACTCCATGGAACACTTCTCCCTCTAGCCCACCTGTCCTGCTGCCTGCAGACCCCCTATCTCCTGCCTACCCTCAGCATCACTCTCATGCCAGGCACATGTGCAAATAAGAAATATTTGTTCCCCTCACAGTTCACACTCCCCATCCTTGCCTCCTCCCTCCCCAACACAGACAGACCATTCCCTCTTAAATATTAGGAACCTGGCTTTGGGCCATTTCCCCATGGCTCTGGGGACCATGGCAAATGGGCACATAGGAGGCTCACCCAGGGGCAATGGCAGCCAGTGCTCTTGTGGTGTGGGCAGCTCCTCTTCTGGTCAGCAAAGTCCAGGTCCAATCCAGTTCTGGAACTGCTTCAAGTTCCACACCCACATGGAGCTGAAGTAACTAGCAGGGCTAGGCCCAGGCAGGTGGCAATGGACCTGCGCTGGGGGCTCCTGCAGGCAGGAGGTGGCAGAGGACCTCCTCCTAGGCCCAGGTGGGGGCCTGCTTCAGGGTGGCAAGTGACTGCCAGGAGGTCTGCTTAGCTAAGGCTGGGGCAGGGCAGTGATGGGCATGCATGAGACTGTAAGGCCCAGAACAGTGTCCAGGGTCTGCCAGTCATCATCCATGGCCTCCATGGCCCAGCCCAGGATGTTGTTTTGGGTCCACAGGACTTGCAGGGGCTTCTGCTCTAGGGCCAGGAGCTCAGCCCAGAGTTCATGCTCTGCCTGGTCCCATGCCTCCTCCAGGGAAGTCTCCTGGGTGAGATACTCCATGTGCCACATCTCCTGGTGGGCCATGTCCTCCTCCCATGAGGCCTGAATGTGCTTCACCTGCTTCTTGGCCACCACTACCACCAGCCACTGGAGCGGATGCATTTTGTCCTGCATGAACCTCTGTGCAGCTGGTACATTTGCAGGACTCGAGTTATATGGTGGAGTCCCTGATCCCACATCCATGCTTGGCCTTGCGGCCTCTCCCCTGCATCCAGATGCAGGCCCTGCAGAGGCAAGAGACAGAAGCCTTTTGTGACAGTTTGCAACATTTCAGAGATAAGATGCTCTGCACCTGGGGCTGTGCACTGCCCAGTCTCAGGTGGGGGGGCTTGGCCATGCATGGGTATCCAGGGACCACGGTTAGTCAGTCCAGGGAGACCTGGGCCCAGGCAGCTGCTGGCTGAGATCCCCATCCCCTTGTGCTCCCCTGGGGCTGGCAGGCTGCTGGGTGCTTCTCAAGGCAGGACAGGACAGGCTGCTGGCAGCACCTGCTACTGTGGCTCTAGACCCTTCCCCCTTCTCCCCCTGCAGGCCCATCACTCTGCTGCACTGCCACCCAGGGTCTGGATACATGAGTCTCCTGGATAACTGGGGTGAGGAGCTGGGCTCACCCACACCCTCCCTGCTGTGTTCCTCTCTGAGGAGGCCACCTGGGGGTTGGCCCCTCACCATACCATCACTATGCCCCGTGTGCCCCAGCTGCATGTGCCCTGGGTGGTGCATGATGAGCTGTTTGTGCAGGCTGAGGGATGCCCAAGCCACTAAGCCCTGATCATGTTGATTCTCCTGGTGCCCGAGGTGTACCTGCATTCCTGGTTTGGGACCCTGAGCTATGATTATCTGGTGGGCAAGCCTGGGCTTCCCTGCAACCTTTGCTGCCACTTGGAGGGCTACCTGTGGCAGTGTTACACATCACTGTTCCTTGCTGCCCAGGAGAACATCACCATTGGCATTGCCACCCGCCTCCATGTGTGGAGCCTGTGCCCAGGCAGCTGCAGGGGCATAGACTATTCAATAAAGTTTTATACTGTGTAGTTCCTCTCTACATGCTTTGGAGGAGAACCTGGGGCCAGAGGAGTGCAGGTTGGCTGGGCAGGGGGGGCATGGTAGGGGTAGGGGCAGGGGCAGAGGACAGGGATAGGGTAGAGGCAGGCATGGGGGCTGGGACAGAGAGGGCCTCTTAGCAAGAAATCTTGGTAAGACAGGCCTTACCATGTGTCTGGGGATGGCAAAGCTGATGGCTTGGTGTGGTCCTCCATGTCAGTGATGGTGTCCAGCTGCACCTGGTGTCCACGCCTTGCAATGCCTGCTGTGTAGGCATACAGCTGGGGGGGGGGGCACCTGGGGAGAAGCTGGCGCTGCTGGCAGCCGGTGGTGTGTCATGGCTGGCTGCTCTATGTAGAAGTGTCTGGGGCTGTGGACTTGGCAAGGCAGCTGCTGGCCAGGGCTCCCCAAGCTGCTAGTGGACCAAGTATCTGGAGAACTGGGTGGGGTGGGACACTGAATACCCAAAGGCTGCTTCTTCAGTGATGTGTCACTGGAAGGGTCAGAATAGGGAAGGGTCTAAGACTGCTTGACTGTGGTCTGGGTGCTGGTGTGCAAAATACAGGTCAGCTGCTGTACAGAGGGCATTACCTTGTGGGCACGACTGGATTGATTGTGTTTGGTCATGGACATCCACTGTGCCCTCAAGGCCTTGACCTTGATGCAGCAGTGCTGTACCAATTGGGAGTGCCCATGCTTCCGCATCCCACCCAATAGAGCCTCATAAATGTGGGAATTTGAAAGCCTGCCCCACTTGGACTGCCTCTGCACCTTTGTGTTCCCCCAGAGCACCATGATGTCACCAGCCTCTTCCTGGCTCTAGTTGGGGCCCCAGGTGGAGGGCACTGGCATGTTCACATGGGTGAAGGGAGACTGGATGGGGAGGATGAGTCCACTGTGGGTCCTGCACCAACTCTCTGGGCCCTCATATGGCTGTCCCACTGTTGCTGACCCTAGGATTGGGAGCCACACAGCTGAGACTATGCCCTGCAGCACCCACAGTTGTGGGGCAGGCTACTGGGGGGGTGCAGCAGGGAGGTGGTACTGGCCCTGGTGTGCTGAACTGGCTGCAGGTGGTCATGGGGGTTGGCAGTCCTGGCCAGAGACAGCAGCAAACTACAGCCAGCAGTCACAGGCTCAGCAGCCAAAAGCCACCCAGGCAACAGCCACAGTCTCACCAGTATCTCTGGTGTGGTGGAAGGCACTCACAGCAGAGCTGTGGCCTGTCCTGGGGGACATACAGAGCCTGCAGTGCCTTCAGGCTCCTATGGTGTGTGTCCCAAGACAGAAAAATGGCTGCTGGCTTTTATAGTGAGGCAGCCCAGATGTGGAGCAGGAGAAGCTCCCAGCCACTAGCCCTTGGGCTGGCTGCAGGCTGGGTCCCTAGTGGCTGGGCAGACCCAGCTGCAAACTTAGTGCTGGGTCATGTCTACACATGCACTACTGCACATTAACTAATCAAGCTTATATTTGCTAACTGCATTTGTAGGGAATTTACTGTACAGTAAGCACATACACATGTAGACTCATGCACTTACTGCACAGTAAATTGGGCAATGGCACAGTAACGTGTGTAGACATGCCCAGTATGTCATGAATCAGTATGTCTATGTCTCACCTGGATCCATCCTGGAACAACATTTATCCTTTTCAAGGTTCCTTCCCATTGGTGACTGATAGTCCTGTGATCAGCCAGGACCCTTTGCCCCCTCTTCAGTTATCTCCAGATAATAAGCTCCAAACTTTCAGCAGAAGTTTTTGGTTTTAGTCTGCAAGCACATGGCCTTGCCTTGTATGCAGTCAGATTTTATCCCATTTCTATTACTCTGGTCCTCAAGGTCACCCAGTTATTTTTTGTGTGGTATTCTAAGCCACCTCTAGATTGATAATGACCCCTTTCTTTGTGTAGTCAGCAAGTTTTATCAACCCACTTATTATGCCAATGTCTTTAATGGAAATATTAAACCATATCAAACAGAGGATCAGTAATCTCCCTCCAGCCAGATACTTTCCCTTTCCCAAAGAGAAATAAGTTAATTTGTTGCAGCATGTAGTTATAATGGGCATTTGGCAAAACGATTTATTTCAGAAGCTTTCCAGATTGCATAAGTTATGACAGAGGTCTCCAGTATTTACAGTTGTTACTTATATTTTCATAGTTCCTTTTGTTATCCTAGTGAATCCTGCAAGCGCAAATAAATAAAAATTGTTTCACTTGATTATTTTCTACAGTTTTTCAATTCTTTGACAAGTTACTTGATGTAACTACAAAAAGTGCTATTGGTGCCATAATTAATTTTTCATAATATGGTCATTATATGCACATAATTTAAAACAGACTCATAAATCTTTGGGGCATTTCTCTTTTACTGACTCTATTTGTATCAAGATTGACAGCAAGGATTTTGAACTTTAAAGTCCATTAAATGCTAGAATGTCTGCTTTTGTGCTAGTTTGTAATGCTTTGGCTGACAGGTCACCATGATCTGCTTTTCCTAAGTATTTTTATATGTGCATAATAATCTTCTTAAAAGAAACCCTAATAACAAATGATTTTGTAGTCACAGGGCATGTCTAAAAGAGATGCTAACTTTACAGTAGCCAAATAATACTGTACAGTAGCACATCACAGCACCAACAGTGCTAAAATGCTACTGCACAGTATTATTAGGCTACTGAGCAGTAGAGTAATTTAAAAGGCATTCACCATCACTGCTGCACAGTAACTCCGGTGACTGTGCATTTATTTAGTTCTTCATTATACAAGTACTAAATAAATATGCAGTAACCACTGCACAGTAATGTCTTGTATAGATACAGCCACAGAGTAGGTAAAACAACATTTCTTTTAAAAAATATATTTATTATAAAGTCCACTTTTCTTTTGGAGTGAATTTAGTACTATGTATAAAACTATCTGATATTTAGCTTCGGGAAGACAAGTATTTTGTACTGAATGTATTCTTCAGACTTTTTTTATCTTGCTAGTGTGACTGTTCCCTTTCTTTTGAACAGATTAACTACATGGACAAAAAAGTAGGTCAGTTCATTCAGTTTTGCTTTCTCTCCTGCCAAAGAGGTATAAACCAATGCTAGGTGTGATAAGGATACCTGCTCAAGATTGGACTGAGATTCTCAACCTCTTTTCTTATAGCCAAGGAATGAATATGACTTCTGGCTATTTGAGCCTAGATTTTGAACTAGTGATTTAAAACCAAACAAATCTACTTCCTGTTTTTTTTGTCTTGTAAGCTTCTCCTATCTCTGAAAGCCCCATTTTCAGATAAACATATTTGTGAATTATTTTCACGCAGGATCCAAATGTGGTACAGAGCATTCTGCTGGATATATCCATCATTGTTGGCTATATTAAATCATATTTTAAAAATCCACTCAATATCTTTTGCATTCTAAAATGCTGTCTCCCATTGCAATTTTGGAGATAGCAAAACTTTCTTTCCTGAATTTCCCCTCAAATTTTGCAGAAAATATCTACTCTGAAAAGGGATATAATGGCAATTCCAGATAAATTGCTTTCTTTGTGTAAAGGTGCAGAATATTGAAAACATGACTTACAATATATTTTTATTCATCTGGAATGGTTATCATTACTCTAAAATATATTCAACTCTTATATTTGGTTATATTATTCAATAACTTATTTCATAAAATCTAATAAATTAGACCTGCACAAGCAATATTTCTCCAGTTCTATTCTAATATACTTACTGGTAACTTAGTTGGAAATTTAGTGTTTCTCTCTCCTGTATTAAGTTGTTCGCATCAGGAATGGATGAATTCTAAAAATTATATTCAAATTTACCAAATGCTGGATTTTTTACAGAAAAACTTTTCTCCAATGTTCTTTGTACTCTTTTTTTTTTTTCAGAGTCCCACCCTTGCCTCCTAAGTCTCTTTAATCCCTTGGCTATAATGGACCATTCCATTCCATTAATCTATTAATGCACCTACTTCTGTAATGTACCATCACCTCCCCCTTAAGACTGAGGCATGAAAAAGCACTCACTCATCTTGAGCAAGATAACATAGAATCATACTTAGGTGCTTTATAGGTGAAATGGAAGCTAGACTAATGGCACTTCTTCACTGACTTCCTTGTGATTCCATGCTTCATTGGCCTCTGTAGCTGGATGTAATATGAAACCTTCCTCCATTTCTTCCTTCTTTTTATTTGTATTTATATTTGGGAATTTCTAATAGCTATTCATGTCATATAAATAACAGGGGAGTAATATATACAGGGTCTGGAGGCCACACACAATGCAGCCAACACACTAGTTTTCACTTTTAGCTTTCAATTTCATTTTAAGGCCAAAACTGAAGCGAGTGGAACTATAAATATTAAACTCAGCATTTTCTGGTATCTACATGATTCTGATGGTAAACAGTTTCCCAGATCACAAATACTTAATTATGTCATGATTCAGTGCAATGGCAAGACAGGATCTCAGAACAGAATTTCAGTGTTTCTGCAGTTAAGAATTGATATTCATTGATAAACGTGTTGTGTGGAAAGCTTGGAAAGTCTCCATCTACATGGTGTCAATTATTAGTGAACTCTATTCAGATTAATATATTTAAAAGGTCAAAGGGATCATTGCAATCAGCTAATCCAACCCTCTGGGCCACAGGAGCCATAAAAAAAAATCACCCAGTAACTCCTAAATCAAACCCAATAATTTCTGGTTGAACTAAAGTATATCATATTGGAAAGAAATCCAATCCTGATTTAAATATTTCAAGTGATAAACTGTCATATTACTTGGTGAATTGTTCCATTGGTTAATTATACTGTTATTCTTCCAGTCACCAAAATCATCCTCTTTATTCTTTATTTTTAATTATCTTTATGTGTTTTTATGGGAAAATAATGTTTATTCCTTAAAATGTATAAACTTATGGGCATTGGGAAAACCTATACCACTTTTCAGTTTATCTGTTGCAGTTTCTCTTCTATTTTTCTAAAGCTGACTTTCCTTAAAAAAGCCCTTATAATATATAACTTTTGTAAAAATGAAACCTAGGAAACAAGTTTATCTCTTGCCAGCCAGCCATTGCTGTTATATTTCATTCCAATACTATTTTAACAGAGCTTGTCACTCCTCCAGTACATTATTGTAATAGATCACCAGCATGTGGGCTAGCAGAAATGTTAACTCCCAAGACGGACCTGTTTCATAAGCTTTACTGAAAAGAAAATAAATATAATGGAAGAGTTACTTTTGAAGTTTGGGGCCCATATGAATAGACCATACCAACTAACAAAAACATTTTGAGAAGAAAAAGTAGATTTCTTCCTAAAAGAAGCAAAAATATTTAAAACGCATTAATAGTAACAGAATATATTTTACAGTAATTTTATGTTGTTAGCTATCAGCATGAGCAGAATAATATAATTACCTGGCCCCATAAAATCTTCTTCTTCCCTCACTGGTGTTAAGAAGATGAAGCTGACATGCAATCTCTGAATCAGGAATTATCCCAGTCATACTAGCATTTATTTGAGATATGGGGTATACTATATTCCAGGGTACTTCTTTGAATTTCAGTGCCCACAAATGGATTATGCATCCAGTGTTCTGGTCTTATATTCTATCACAGGATGCCCTCTTTGTGAATGGGATGATCTGCTAGCCAGATATATTTAAGAAGTTTTAGATGCTAGGAAAATGTTCATCTTGTGGTTTCCATGGATGTCTATGTAGAGAAAAATTCCCTGTGAGCTCCTTTTTTTCTGACTCACAGATGCAGTGTACAACATACAGAATTGACATCTAACACATTTTAAATTTAATGGAGCATATCCAGCATCCTGCTGCCATTAACACTGATATATAGGTCAGTAATGTTAAATCTGGCAATGTATAAAAGCCATGCTAAAGTTAGTGTTTACTTCACATCAGTCAGTTTATGCTATAAAACAGTGCAAGTCGAAATATGATAGGTTATTTAAGGTTCTTTCTTAACAGAAGTCAGATTCCCAGTTCCATTGGCAATATAACAAATGGTACCTGTGATCTATTCACAACTCACAGACGGGTGTCCCTCAAGTCACTGTTAATGGTAACTGGTCGGATCTCAGTCCTTCAATTTGCCATCTCATTTATTCAGCACATAAAGCAATGCAAGCTGTGTAAAGTTATACATATCCTATAATATATTGCCATTCCCTGCAGTAAATGTTGCAAAGATCAAAGTCAAGTCAAAATACCCACTAATATGTGGCGTTTACTCAAGCATTTACACCCATCCTGGCTACTGCTAGAAATCACTGCGAGTTCCAGCTCTTTTCACTCCAAGGGCTCCTCACTCTGTCAAACAACCTCTCAAAAAACGACACGGTGATATTGTTTGTCTGGATGAATCTATGACAATATAGCAAATGTTCGTAACTGTTAACCCTTGAACTCAGTCTGGCTTCTGAAACTCAGGCTATGTTCTTTCTGATTGACACATCATTTTAAAAATAAAGCTTTTGCTATTGGTATTTAGCAGACAGTTCTGCTGGTGTATGACAGACAATGAGCTAGATTCTATTCCATTTTACCTGGCTGGTCTGTACAGGGTAAGCAGCTGATCTATTCACCCATCCATCAAAGCATGTATGCATCCATCCTATTTGCTTATATAGTACGTATCACCAGAGTGCTATCAATGGGAAGATGAGTGCAGAATTTCTCCCTCCAGCTGGAACTTATTTAATATGTTGATGCAGGAGCCAGCATAGAATTCTGCCCACTCTCCAAGAATCATGCTGGTGCTGCACTGCTAACTAATGTAAGAAGCAGTAAAAGCTTGCTTCTGTCTCAAAGGAGGTAGAAACAAATCAGAATACAGAACAAAAAACTCTATGAAGAAGAAAAGTGCTTTGTTTAAACAAACATTTTCCAGAGTAGCATCACAGTTTAATGAATTCCACAGGGAAGTGCAACTGGTTTATTATACTATGGTATTAGATGTTGATTACAAAGTTTGAGGGAGGGAGGTAAGGAGAGAGACTGTTGCAAATATTCAAGTCTTCTGATTTATTTTAGTATTTGTGCTATTCAGTATTTTAATAAACCTATTAATACTGTAAGGTGCTTTCCCTCCCCCATTACCTTTATTGCAGATGGGTATGAGCTGAGACAGTGACAGCATGTTGTCATCCCACCCCCAGCACCCCCAGGAGGGCAGCGGGGCTGTGCCAGACTCCTCCTGCCGGGCACGGCCCCCAGATCTGCACGCTGGATGACAGGAGGCTGCTGCTGCTGGCTGGGGCCCGCACCAAAGCCAAGCACGCCTGGCTTTGAAACTCAAAACTTCTGAAATGTTTTGGATGCCCTGGTTTCATTTCAAAGCTGTTTTGAAGGCTTTTGTTTCATTTCAATTTCAAAATGCATTGAAACAGCTTTGAAATGAAATGCATGGTGAAATTTCACACAGCCCTAATTTTTAGATGTCTGAGGGTTTTTTGGTAAATATTGATTTTTCCTCCCCCATGTCTCAGAATTTTGTTTAAAAGGTTTGTTGCTCTGTTTAATTATCAGAAAGATATTTTATTTTTAAAGATCTTTCTATTTTTAAGATCTGAGGTCTATCTAATATGATAGATTTTATGAACATTCCTAATTTACAGCCTTTGCACCCTGGGCTATGTTGCATTTCTGATGTTCATATGAATGATGTATATGACAAGTCAAGAAGCTTTAGCTTTGTACATAGTGAGTACCTATGACCCTAGGGTGCTGTTGTTACTTTGCCATCATTTAGTACTTCCTTTTGAAAGTACTAAAATGATGATGCAGTAACAGCCTGTACTGCGCCGTGCCAGCAGCACATGATTATCTGCAACTACTACATTGCTATAGCAACATGCTGTAGTGAGAGAGCATGTTGCTATGGCAATGTAGTTGCAGCATCACGGTTTGTGCTGTAGGATTATTTTTTAAGACAATATAGAAGAAATTGCTATGGTCCCATGTCTGCAAATTGTTCCCTGCGGATGGAGTGCTGAAGTCAGAGGCATGCAATGTAGACATCTTTGTAGAACAACCTACAAGATTGATGTCTGTGTGGTTTCTCTTGTTTTCTAATAGATAGGAAGGGGGAAATATACCCAGGAAGAGCTGTCATCAGGTCAGAGGTTTCCTTGCCTCTTTGGAGAAAAGAGTTGGCATTTGTGTGTGTAGTTTCATGTCCCATTTCCAAGAGAATTGTAATTTCTCTCAAATTATTAATTTATATAATCTAAGATGATTCAGTTCTTCAGAAGAAGGTTGAACTATTTAATTATTAGGCTTACTGCTATGCGAGACTGTAGTTCCCTGAGGATCTACATCTTTCAGTAATTTTAATTGCAGTTTGCTGTAATTGACATCCAGTTATCTGTTGCGTCTTCTGCTTTTGCACTTCGAAGATTCAAAATGCTGACAAGCCAGTTCTAGTATTTAGTGACTGTGTTAATTATGGAGGAATTGGCGACTACTTTAAAGTCAGATTGCATTTGGACTGCATTCCTTCACTGAAAACCATATTTAAACTCTTTGAAAAACAAATCTTAATCATACTCAAAATTATACCATTTATTTTAGATTAAGGATATGGACCAGATACTCAGCTGATGTAAATCACTGTTAACTGAAGTCAATGTAGCAGTGCTTATCTATACCAGCTGTATATGGGAGCCATAATTTTCTGGAAAGTTCTGAGAAAAATCTCTCACCTCCCTTACATTTCAAAATAGTTAAAGCTAACACTTTAGAATAAATTTCTAGGCCAAGTTGTCTAGGTTTTTTCAGGGCCATAGTTTCCCAATAGTTTTGTTTCAATTTTGGAAGTTGTTATCAGATATAAAAACTAACCAGTCTATGGATATCATTGTTTAAAACACAAGTCATTGTTGCTGGCAGTCACTCGGTACAAAAATCAAAGCCTTCCAGTAACTAGGAAAAGTTACTGGTAAGTCTACAAATGGCCAAGGAGACCACTCTGAGATCTGGATGTTTGATTGCAGACGTGGCAAAGTTCCAGGAAGGAGCACGTGCTGGTGGTATCAGCATGTCTGTCTGTCTCACCTGTATGCCTTCATAATGAAATGAACTCTCTCAAAAATGATCAATGTCTTGTTGTACATCATAGCACCATGGGGTATGATCCACTGCTTGAATCACCCAGGTATTGACGTTAATATTGCATTTCTTCAGATTGGCCTTCAAGGTGTCCTTGAAACTCTTCTTTTGCCCACTTCAAGCATGGTGACCATTGATGAGTTTAGAGTATAGGATCTAATTTTGGCAGCTCTGTTGACAGGCATCCTTAGGATGCATCCTTTTCAATGGAGCCGGTGCCATAGAAACAGCTTTGATGCTAGCGGTGTTTGCTTGAGCCAGAACACCGGCATTCATTCTTCTGTCCTTCCAAAGACATCACCGACAGTAACATTCCAAGCCTTTCAGGTGTTTCCAATATGTCATCCAAGTATCACACCTATACAACAGGGAAAGGATGATAACAGCCTGATAGACGAGACGGTTGGTTTGGGTCCTGATACATGATAATTGAAGACATGATTTCAGACAAATACAAAGGAAGCCCTGGCTGATATTAGTTGGTGTTGAATACTGTTTTCTATACCTACTGTGATGACGGATGTCTCAGATCTAGGATCACCTGTTGTTTAGGTAGCCCCTCCCCTTGTCCCACCTGTCACAACTTTGCTGGTATAAATTGTGAGGTTTTCAGTGGAGTTCTTACCAGAGGGGTTCCCCGATACGGGTGTACTCACAGTGGTTGCCTATGGTGTTCAATGGGGCTCCACCAGCCCTACACCCCATCCATTCGCCAACCGATCACGTGCTGGTAGGATAGTGACCTGCAGTCCTCAGCAGGCTTGCTGGCCGTTGGTTTCACAAATGCAGGGACCCAGACTTAGCTTTACCCCTTTGCCAGCCTGTCCTCTCATCTCACTGGTCCTTCTGCTATTTCTTGGTGTCCTTCTTCCCTAACTTTCCTAGAAATAATATTCTGCCTGGGCTGGGAGACTCCCAGGGCTGACCTCCCTGGCCTGGTGGCTGTCAGGGACTTCTGCACCTGTCCCTGGCTCTATTTCCCTGAGGGGCAGTGCTAATACGTGCAGGGCATCTCATCGTGCCCCCTGCTTCCCTCTTCCTGGGAGGGGCACTGGCCCTTCCCCACTCCCTAGCTGTGGCAAGCTAAGAAGCTTCCTCTTGCCTGCCTCTGTTAGAGGCTTAGCTCTTTCTCCCACCTCCTATGCGGGCAAGACGCAGCCTAGCTGGTGCCTTTCCCAAATGGGAGCTTCAGCACGCCAGACGTACTGCCTGCCTTCTCTCTTGCTCCCTCCCCACGGGTGCTGTCAGGGCTTTTAAACTTGTCCACGGTGGCCATGTTGGCTGCTGCAATTGGCCCAGCTGTCTCCCTTACTGGGAACAGCTGCTTAAATAGATGGCATAATACTAGCTCATGCGGCTGTAGTTGCGGCTGTAGTTGCCACCACAGCCTTGGTTCTGGAACCGCTGGGTCTCCCGGAGGTAAGTGACCTCCTTCAGAGTTCCGTACTGGGGTTTTGTTGGCCCCGCAACCTTTCCTTGCCTCACCCTGTGTCCATGATGGCGGCATGCTGCTGCCACACCTACTTTTGCAACAGTGCAATCTCACTGTAATAAGTAGAGGAGCAACTAGTTGGCCTGGAGTAGGCTGGTGAAGAATCTTGGTTTTCATAAAGTTGACTGTGGGCGTGTCTACACATGCACTTTACCACGCATTAGACTAATCTAATGCTCAGTAAAACATCACTGTCAACATGTGCATGGCAATTGCTACACAGATAATTAATGTAAAGTGCTGTTTGCTAGTACCAACAGATACAGGTACTAGCTAATGGTGCTTTACATTAATGCACCTGAATACACATGTAGATGCTGACCTTGGAGCAAATTGTTCCTTGTCAGCCTAGGCAGCAGAAGGCCACAACTGCTGCTTGGCTTAGGGACAGGAGAAGATCTGCCCCTGGAACAGAGGACAGCTCCTGCCCCAGCTCCCACCCCTATTCAGACAGCTCCTGCCTTGCTGGAGACAACCCATGCCCTCTGCCAGCCTAAGGCTGACTCCTGTCCACCTGCCAGCCTGGGACTGGTACCTGGGCAGTTGCAACCAAGCTTGGAACTCCTCTTGGCTGCTGCAGGGGGCAGAGCGGGGCAGAAGCAGCCCTGGACTAGGCTGCTCATCCTGGGCTCAATTTGCTCCTGACTTTGGCACATATATAGATGCATACTTGGGTGCAGTTTAATGCACCTGAATTTTCTGTGAAGAGAATTCAGGTGCATTAATTGCAGGTGTAGAAATGCCCAGTGAGTCTAAGCAATTCATACACTTCACAGAAGCAATCAAGAGTGACCTAGAACTCTTCAATACAGGTTATGGCCAGGAGAACATTTCTTCCCATCAGTCCCTATTTCTGTCCTCACATTATAAGTTGGTACTGTTAATCATAATAAGTCTCTCATACTCATACTCTTCTTGCTGGCCACCTGGATGTTTTGAAGCTTATTGATGCATTGAGTGAAGAATTCTGTTATTCTTCGTTGTTCTGTTTTATTTAATCCCCTTCTGTATTTTATTGCCTAGGGACAGAAATTACACATAAACTGGTATAAGTGACTAGAAACTGGTTCAAATCTATAACACCATAGAAGTTCAATGCACAATGCTACTTTCAAAATGGCTGAAACAGGTTCAAGATAAGTGTGATACTACATCTATTCAGGTTTAACAGATTTAAGTTCAACTGGTTTATTGAATTTCTGTCTCAGCTCCCCTCCAGATTCAAGTAACTCATAGTCCCCCAGCATCCCACAATGTTTTGCACCTGCCTGCAACCCCTCCACACACATCCTAGGTTGGGTGGGCTAGTCTTGGCCCAGGCTGTTTGCTCCAGCCAAACAGAGAGGCATACTCTAGCAGTCCCTGGCTTCTGGCCTGGGCCAGTACAGGCATGTAGCTGCATTTCTGGAATCAAAAGTGAATGTCTGTTTCCTTGCTTATTAGTTCAGTCTATACAGCATAGACAAACCTGCAAAGATTGAATCAATTCAGCCTTAGACTTTTTGGCTTTCTGAACTTAGCCATGATACTGCCAGATTTTATATTTAGCACAAAGGTTCAGATAAACAACTAAAGCAGCTCGTTGTTTCATTGTAAAATTCATACATACTAATATTGCTTCACTGAAGATGTAGCACAAAGAAATACGTTTTGAAATTGCAGTCTGGAGGTTTGGAGGATTTTGGACTGTGGTTTTAGTATAAGCCATGGGGAAAGGGCAGCACCTGGTTGTGCTGTCAGTGAAGTAGACCTAAATAAGGTTGAAATGCTTCAGGTAAAGCATTTCAAATTACCTTGTAGATGACTTAAGAGTTGACTTTTGATAGATTTACCATATTTTCAGTTTCAAAAAAAGAGGACACCTGTCTCAGGGGGAGGTAGGTGGTAATATGATTGTGGGGAGGGCAGTGATATGCTGATGCCCTGCCCCTCACTCCCAAGCCACAGTCTCTTTAGTTCTGTTGGTGCTCTTCATTCTAAACCTGCAGACCCCTAGCCCTGCTGCCTCTCACTCCCAGCCCTTCTGGGCCATGCTGGTACCCCTCATTCCTGACCCTTTTTCTAGTGTGCATTAAATTTAGTAACTTCAATTTGAGCTATTATATAAATGTGCATTAGGCTGCTCCAATGCACAGCACTGAAAGCACATTTTTTTTTTAAGTGATGCTTAATGCGCAGTAGCCTATTTTAGTATGCATTAGCATAATTGTAGTTTATGTGATGCTTTAATGCACAGTAAAATACTACATTAGATAGCTAGTGAGCATGTCTACACATGTGCTTTAATGTTAGGGGATCTAAAAGCATTTAAAAACCTGGCCCCGAGTTACTTTTCAAAAATAGGATTTAGCAGCCTAGGTGACACATTAGTACTTCTACAAAATATTTCCCCAGAAAAATTTTCAACAGCCATGTTTCTTCTGAGGTACTTATACTGGCAAACAGGATCAAGTTTCTGGTTAGTGAACTGGTGGTGGCTTGGGGCACATCAAGTTGGGAGGAATGGCTCCACCTATTTTTTGCCTGCCTTTCTCCCTGCATAGGACTGGAGATTGGAGCTTTTCAATGGTTGCTCTTCCCTTGCATGCTACTACCTGCAATCTGGCTAACTGGCACAGTGTTGCCAACTCCTGAAAGTAGAACTCCACCTGACACATCTCAGAATGTTGCTAGTTGTGGTTTGGTATAACTTCTGAACTCATCAAAAAGCCACTAGACAATTTACTATGTACTATTCATTGTAAACCGATATAGAAGCCTAGATAAATCTATTTAGTGGTTTTGTTGAAATGTTGTCATTTGCAACATCAAAAAGTTGCTACATTTAGGGCACATTTACACATGATGCTCTAATGTATATTAAACTAAGTTAACATGCATTAAATCATGTGTAGTCTACATGTGCACACCCATAACATGCATTAAATGTGCGCATTTTTGCCACAAATAGTGACCATGACTTGATCACTTTCTCTGTCTCCCAGCTTCCCTTTGGTTCTCAGGTCCCCGACTAGATCATCCCCTTTGGCCAGTACCAGGTCCAGCAATGCTTTGTCCCTTGTTGGTCCATAGACTTCTTGAGACAAATAAAGCTCATCAATGCTTGTGAAGAAGCATTGCAACTGATTGGATTTGGCTTAGTGCTCTTCCCATGTCTGGGTAGTTAAAATTGCCCATGGCAACCATGCACCAAGAGTGTGCAGCCTCAGCCAGTTCCCTGGTGAACTCGTAGCCAAGTTCTTGCTCTTGTTTAGGTCTGTAGTAGACACCTACTGCTATATCCCCTTCACAATGCCCCCCACCTTATTCTTATGCAGAAGATCTCAAGGCACCCTTCTTGTTGCCAGTCTCCACCTGTAGGGAAGTGTCACGGCATGCCCTGCAGGGAGGGCCATGATCTCCCCGAGGTCCCTCCCACTGTGTCAGGGCCGGCCCAAGGGCACCCTCTTATTCTCACCCGCCACGTCTTTGCTGTTAAGTCTGTGTTGGGAAGCTGCTTTACACTTCCTTGGGCATGGCAACTCGGGACCTCTGTCCCCATGATCTCCCAGACTCTTTATGATCTCCCAGTATGATGGGTGCTTCTCTGTCACACTAGCCTTATGGTCATGGCTCCGACCAACCCCTAATACCACACCCCAAGTCTCACAGATGGGACTCAGTTGTTCAATCAAAATACAGAGGTCTCTCCTGGGTCTCCTCTGTAATTTAGCCCGCTCTCAGGCCTTTTCTGTAAGTCTCTCTGGTAGTGCCCCCTCCTGGGCTCTCTGTGCCCTCTCCAGGCTCTCTCTAGTATACTGACCCTCACTGGGACTCTCAATGACACTGCCTCTCCCTTGGGACTCTTGATGCCCACTCTGGGCCTTCTTTAAAATGTTGTCCCTCCCCTGGTCCCTTGCCTGCTCTGGGACTCCCTCCCAAGCCTCTGGTCTTTCAGGCCCACCATGCTGCTTCCCCTTTGCCGGACACTGTGCTTCTATCCCCTTTTCCTGGGGGGGGGGGGGGGGGTACCCACAAAAGCACCTGGGCATTATCCTGGGACGCTGTACTGCTAACCCCTTCTCGGGGTCCACCGCAGCACCCTGTCCCTCTCTTGGGTGCACCATGCTGCTAATCCCTTTCTTGGGGTCCACCACAGCACCCTTCCCTTCTCGTGGGTTTTTCTGCAGTGCTAGCCTGCTGCTGGGCTCCTCAAAATACAGCCCCACTCATGGGCTCACCATGCCCATGCCTGGGCCCTTCTAATGCCCCTCTCTGGGCTTCTCATATGTTACCCACTTCTAGGGCTCATCACACCCATGCTTGGGCTTTTCAAAGTTGCCCCCTTCCTGGGGCCAGGGATCTATGCACTCCATGCTACTGTGTCCTCTCTGGTGCTAGATCGTGCCCTCCTGGGTGCTAAGGCCCCACACCCTGTAGGCCCTTATGAGGCCTCCTCCAACCCCTAATAGCCTCACTCAAACCACCGGTGTAAACAACAACAGAACAAACACAAGCCTCCTGGCTATAACTTGACTCAAAGCTGCCCAGCTACAACAACATTACCCCACCCCCGCAGAACCTGAAGCCACCATCCTTCAGTCTGCAGTGCTCCAGGAGCTCCTACCTTTTTGGTTGCTGTCAGAGAACTGCTAGCCTAGCCTTGGCTCTGGGCTAAGAGCCAGGCCCTGCCCCTTTCCATCAGCTGACCACTGTCAGGTGTAGTCATTTGCTGCCTGCAGTCACCCTAGCAACTCACAACTGTGCTCCTTATACAACTGCTAGGGCTTTCCCCAGCAGCTTCCACACACTAAGAGTGGGGCAATGAGGTGTGCCGCGACAGGAAGTATATTGCTGTTTCACATAGAGAGCTACACCTCCGCCCTGCACTGCTGGAAGAGCCCTGTTCCTGGTGTGGGATAGGAGTTTGTTTCCTTCTACACCCTGTCCTGATGGTTTGGTGCCTGATGCTTGGTGGGCTTGCACCAGAGATTGTCTGCCCTTCCCCCTGTTGTTGTGGGAGACTCCCTCTTGCAGGGGATTGAAGGAGCAATCTGCCACCCTGACCCCATAGTGCATGAGGTCTGCTGCCTTCCAGGGGCTCCTATCTGGGATGTAGCTGAGGATCCCAAAACCTATCCAGCCCTCCAACCATTACTTCATACTCCTTATCCATGTGGGCACAAATGAAATGACTTGGAGCAATCCCAGGTAGGTCATGAACAACTACAGGACTTTAGGAGAAGGGCTTAAAGGGTTGCGGGGGAAGGTAGTTTTCTCCTCAATCCTTCCTGTTATGGGTCATGGGCATAGGAAGGTAAGAAGAATTCAGGAAGTAAACAGAAGACTGTACTGCTGGTACCATCTAGTAAAGGTGATCTAGCCCAAAGTGGTCAGCATTTAGGTTGGAGCAAATCACAGAAATAATATTTGAATTGAACTACTTTTGTTAAGGGAATAAAAGCTCCCCAAGCCTCCAGGAGGAAAGAATCTGTCTCTAACTATTTTGTCACAGGAATGTGATCACAGAACACAGGTTCATATTTAGACAATTCCAGATGGGCACATTTCAAATAAAGCTGAGAAGTTGTGGCTCACCAGGAAGACAGCTCAGTTGCCTGGAATGGGGGAAGTTAGAGCTTTTCTTCTCAATGGAAGGGAGCTGGAAATATCATAAGACATTAATGTCAGCCTTCTGTGAGCACAACTCTCACCTTTCATAGTAGTGGCACAGGATATGCTCTGTGTTGTCACAAAATCCTCCTTTAAACATGCTGTGAGGAAGTCATGGTAGATCATCTTATCAAACCAGCTTTGAGCTATTAAAATGGTAATTTGTACTGACACTACATCTATGGATAAAATCCCCTAAATGTCTGAAGGAAAGGAATTGCAAATCAGGAATACACATGAGCCTTGCTGGGTGTGCCTTGATCACAGTCATCTGCTTTCAACTTTGAATAAGGCAGGTTTTGAGCTTTTCTGAGTGAATGGAGAATGTTACACAATTTCACAATGGGACAGTGGAGAGGTAATTAGCTGTGTTATGGTCTTGTTGAAAGGCTTCTGCAGCTCTTAACACCTGGATTGTTGGCTGTTCCTGACCTGCCTGCTCAGCTGCAGTCACTTCCACTGCCTCTCCTGCTCTTTGGGCCAGCTCAGCCTGGAAAAGAGCAGCAGCCGGGAAAGTAGGCAGGATGGTTAACCTTTGCCTGTCTGCTCCTCTGGGGCAGATAGCTCAGGCATTTACAAGCAGATAGTGGGGAGGGAGCCCAGAGGGGTGAGGGGAGCAGGGGGGAATCCCAAGGAGCAGGGGGAACCCCAGGGCTGGGGAGAACTGGGGGGCACAAAAGATAAACCTGGAATGGGAGGAGGGGATCCTTACCTTTCAGTCCTCTGGGCCCATGCTGGCCTAAAGTGTGGCTGCCCCAAACCCGAGGTTGCACTAACACTAACATTTGTGTAGCTCACAGTGCAACCTGTAACAAGGGCCTTTGTCTGCAGTCAGGCAGAAAGCAGGGAGGGTGACACCTTAGAGACTAACTGGCTCAGAGAGGCACACACACCTTTTTAGGAAACAATGGAGAAAGAGTCAGACAGAAGAGAGAAGAATTCCAACCCCAGTTAGGATTTTAACTCGATGTCAAAGGCAGCCTTTTTAGCACAGACCATGGTAGCAGCATAGTGAAAAAGGGTAGGCTTACTGCTTCCCAATGATTCATGCAGCCCTGTGTAAAATATTCACATAATAATGGAACATAATGATGGCTCTGCTGGTCCAAATCCAAAGTCCATCTAATCCAGCATTCTGTCTGTGACAGTGGCTGGCACTAGATACTTCATAAGAAAGTGCAAGAACCCCACAGTAGGCACAGGAGGCTCTCAGCCTGATTGGTAGTAGGTGGAGATTTGCTTAAGCCCTGAACCATAAGGTTCCATTCATATCCCTTCCTACATTTTTGTAATTAATGATGACACCTTGGGGTATGGCTGAAAAACAATCACTTTATGTTCAAACACTTGGTCCAAACAGCATGCAGTCCAATTTAGCAATGCTTTCAATGCATGACAGGGTGAGGCTGGCAAAGCAGGAGTGGGATAATCAGTCCTTGATAAGGGTGGGTCACAGAGGCAGGGCAAGGCAGTCTTTTAAAATGGGAGAATTTTTGCTGGGTTCTGAAGATGAAAAACACAGACACAGTAACCATAGAAACATGGTGGGCCAAGGATAATGATGAACTTGTGATTAGTTTTCCTTTTTTCTGTTTAGCATAAAATGCAGTTTGGAAAAGATGAGATGTAGATGAGATACTATAATAAAACTTTCAGTAGCAGTGTTCATTCAATGCATCTCTGAGTGCTTTAAAAGGCATGGCAGTTATTATTATCTCCATTGTACAGATGGGAAAACTAAGGCCCAGAGAAATGAAGTGAGCACCCCGCCCCGCATCCCACTGCATTTTCAGGAATAAAAAAAGCTTACTGAGGTTTAATTCATGCTGCAATCAGAAGTGCAATAAGAGGTGTAGATATGTGCCTAGCTCAGGTATCAGTAGCACTAAGGGTGCAGGTTTTCATGGAGGCTATATAAGCTTGTCTGGGATCCTAGGTAGCTAATAACTAGCCCTCTACCACAGCTTCTCTGCTATTGATCCATAGACTAGCTAAATTAAAGCCAGCTTGGGTCTGCCTACCTGTCCTGCAATCAGACTTTTGATATAGTTTAGTCAGTTTAGCCTAGTGTTAATGTGGTGGACCCAATGGCATCCCAGAGATACAAACCTTTACAAGCATTCTTATGTCGACTACTAATGATCTATCCAGTATTAGGGCACAGAATCAAATGTCATCCTCACACTGAAATGATCACTTTGGCTAAGGAGAGAAATTACACATAACCCAGTATAAGTGATCAGAAACCAGTTAAATCTGTAACACAACAGAAGTTCAGTGCACATTAACTGCTTTCATAGTTTCATAGTGCCTAGGGTCAGAAGGGGCCTAGAGCAGGCCATCTAGTCTGACCCCCTGCCAATGGCAGGAACGAGTGCCAGGGTCACAAGACCTCAGC
>JAGPOW010001296.1:102187586-102241842 GCA_030014935.1 Caiman crocodilus
TGACCTACTTTTGCAGTGCCATATGTATCAAGCCAATGGAATTTTCCACAGAGGCCAGAACTATTAACTAAGGTGATTGACAGTTACATAGGGCACATCCATATTAGGTGGCAACATCAGTTTCTCAGGGGTGGGGTAGGTCGCTCGCTCAATCTATTGTGAAAGGAGCACTTAACTATTTCAAGAACTCATTTATGACATGCCCCCTTGCTCATGGCACAATAGATACACAGTTCCAAATTGGACGGCCACTTCGTCCACGAACTCGTCAGATTCCAGAGGTTCAGGTAACTGAGTATATACATAGGTGGATAACTTTGTTACTCTACGTGTAACATATTGCAAAAGACAACAAACGCTTCCAATTCCTATACAAATAACAAACAGTGGCATTAACAGGGTGAGTAAAGGTGTTAGTAAATACATAAGCCAAGAGGAAGTGTCCCATCTAAAATAATTAAACAGGTTAGCTAGCCATCCAGTCCTGAGACCACTTATATGGTTGGTATCTACAGCTATTTTCTGAATCGTATTAATTTGTTGGCTAAGGGGAACGGAAACATTTGGAATGCTTATACAACAGTAGTCATGTGAAAGATTGAGATATCCTCATACGCCTCCCTGTTGAAGTAACATTAAATCAAGGGTAAGGCGCTTTTGTATGGACATATGGGAGGTGGCCTGTAGCTGTTCGTTCAGTAACATGAACTCTTTGGAGGTTTGGTTAGCTAGCTTCTCAACTTGTTCAGCCAATTGAGCAATAGCTACTCGAGCTTTACCTATACCTAGTCCAGCCCAACCAAATCCTCCCTCAAAGACCCACTGTGTAAATATGTGGTCGCGTTCATTATTCGTGAGCAAACTCCAAGTGGCGCCTTGCTTTCGTCTGCGGCGTAACAAAGGGCTTGGGGGTCGTGTACTGTCAGCTGACAGAGGAGTGCACAGTAGCACCATAGCTAGAAAGCAATCTACATTTGATAACATTGCTGGAAGGGTGGTATATAAGTGCCCATTTGAATAAGCCCATAATAGCCCAATTGGAGCTGGTGTGTTTAGCCAGGCACAGTTCTGATTTCTCTACCTGTATGCTTTTAATTCGTCTGGTATCTTGGTGGCGTTGGGTGGTGGGTGACGCCCATGACACCACTGACTGAACCTAGCGGCTCTTATCACTGGGTAGAAAAATGAGTACCACTGTTTCAGGTTGGAAACATTGACAGCAAATGATCTATCCCACCAAATCAGTGCGGTGGCGTTATGGATAGCAGAAGTAATGACTGGAACATCGGTGGCATTAATTACTGGCCCAGGCGGAAGTCTCAGGAACCATTGCGGAGTGTATTGTTTAGGGTTCCAGAGTAAAGAGTTATCAGGTCTAGCCCAACTCACTCCTTCGGGATTGATGCCCCAGGGGATTTCTGAGCAATTAATTTGGTCCGGGTCATCTCCTGAGCTGGAAAGACTAGTTGTGGCTAGATCTAGGGTACAGTTATGCCTTAATATGCCACTAAGCGTAAGGTTTGGCGCCCATGAATAGTTATAATCGAGTGGTGGTCCACTAGGCAACCCTACAGGAAACTTGGTTACTATGACACTTCTAGGTGAGTCCTGATTCCTAGCTGCAAACCAAGCGCTAACATTAAAAGCATAAACATAAAGATCTACTACAGGATCGTTAACTGATAAGGGCACACGCAAACATGCGGTTAGACCTGATTTACTAGCGTTGCCTGTAATGTTGGTCCAAAGCGACAAGAGAGTTAGATTCGAGTTCTGTTTTGGCTCTAATGATATCTCACTATAGTTGTCTTGAGTCGCAGAGACTACTAGAATGGCTGGTACGATTCTAGCGACAAGTCAAACTGTTGTCATCATGGTTGCAGTTCCTGGGGTGGTGCTCGCGGTAGTGACGTTGATCTTATTGCAGTTTGCTGCAGGATGTCACTCAATGTCTGCCTCTGAAAAACAAAACTTATAACAAAACTTAGTTATCTTTAATACTTGTCAATAGGGCATGCCAGGTTAACCAATTATAATGGGCTATAATGAGTGGATGGTCAGATTTGTCCTCTAATAAAACAGAATAAGTGTTTGGATACAGTTCACATTGATGAACTGTTCCTTCAGGGACTTTTGGACGGGATTGGAGAGGATGCGGTATCGAAACCCATACTAATTCATTTGGTTGGAACTTCGGTTTCTAGGGTAAGGGTTTCTGGGGTGCCGTCTTGTCCGACAGAGGTTTTGTAGTATTCAGTGAAATTAAGACCTCATGATTGTACTTGGTCCAATTCTTATAAGTCCCTCCTCCCCAGAGGCAAAGTTGTTCTTTATGTAGGCTGATATGCCTTTCCATGACCCCATTTGACTGTGGGTGGTACGGTAAATGAAGGTGCCATGTGATGTTATGGAGGCGGGTGAATCTGTCAATAGTGTTAGAATTGAACGAGGGTCCTCCATCTGATTGGATTTCGTGGGGGGTTTTCCAGGTTGCAAAGGCAGCGGTCAATGCGGTGATGACGGCAGTAGCATTAGTTTTCCACAAAGGTATGACCTGCAATTGATGGGTTCCTAAGTCTACGATGACTAGTCCCTTATTCGATGGTTTTGCTCCTAGTAGTGGTCCTAATAGGTCCACTTGCCACGTCTTTCTGGGTGGAAAGTGTTCTGGATTCAATGCTCCAATTTGGTGACCAGTACAATGGCATTTCTCTTTTGCACAGGCCTTGCAACTTTTGGTAATTTGCTTCCAGTCGCCTTGGGAAGTGTACTGACCCGGTCTTTGAACTTGGAGTTTCCATCTCCGATAGCTGGCTTGAGGTCCTGGGTGTCCCCATTGTTTGTGGAGCCACATTAAGAACAGATCCGCTTCAGGGGACGATTTTGGTGTTTAGGCTGTTAGTACCACATCGTGTCGTGAAGGGTCTTCTAATAACTTATCAATACTTGCATGTATTGGGTCAGTGTCAGGTCTGTGTGAACGGGTTTTACTAGTGGCAGGGTTATAAAGATGGAAATCATCTTCCAAATATTTTTCCAAACTGGTTGGTTTTCTGTCTCTGTTGCTGCGCCCGTCACAATCTTATAAATATAGGTGGAGTCAATTGCTATGACGGGAATGGGGACTGTGCCATCATGATGATGGAGGCAGTGTCATATGGCTGCTTTAAATCCTAGGAGTTTACAAAATTGCGGAGAGTGTTCTTCGGAGCACTGAGTTGAATATTTCTGCGTGATGGCATGGTTTACAATAATATCCATAACCCCCTCCTTCTCAGGATGTTCCATCCGACCCAATCCACGCAGGGTCCGTGGTTCTGTATAGAACAGGTGGGTGGTTGTCGTCTGGATCAGGAATGAGTGCCATGTTTTCATGTTTCCAATAATACCAGTGATAATGATGGTTAATGACTAATGTGCTCCGTGTCTTGGGCGCTCCTTGGAAATGTGGATCTACTCTCTCAGGGTCCACTGAAGGTATCAAGGTGGTGAGAGGAGCTCGAAGAGTCCTGTGACCTAATGATAGTGATTCCACAAGTTGACCTGCAAGAAGGGTTTTTGCCAAGTGACCGTAACAATTCTGGGCAGCTTGTAAGGTCTTATGTGCGGTGAAGATGATTTCATCACGACTATTATGCGCTGTGGCCCATATATGAGTGGCTGTACATCCGAGGGTGACAACTAAAGGTTCACTTAATAGCAGCAAGTGAGGTGTTTTTGATTGTTGTTAAGAGGCGCTGGAGGTTGTCATCATCTCTTTCTGTCCATGGTGTGGATTTTCGGATCTTCTCCCAGATTTGGCGCTGTAACTTTGTGACAACGGGTAAGTGTAGAGGAGGAATGTAATGCCGGTACCAATTTAGGTGACCTAGGAGTCATTGGAGTGATTTTCTATCTGTCGGTAAAGGTCGAGTTAATAGGTCCAAGTCTGGGCCTCATGAGTAGTGCCTTGTCTATAAGTGCCATCAAAAGTGGTACCTAAAAATGTGATATTTGCGGTGGGGCGTAAATGCAATTTTCCCAAATTGACGGTCCATCCGTTCTTTTGAAGGTGGTGGACAAGGTGAGTAGCAACTTCACTGACAATCAAGGTGTTTCGACACATGATGGTGATATTGTCGACGTAGTTCCAAATCTTGTACTCATCATTCTTTGGGTAGTCATTCATGGTCGCAAAAGCTTCTAAGGTGCGATTCATGCTACCGGTGGCTTGGGGCCGGAGAGTTCCGATATCCCTGTGGACAAACATTCCATTTATACATTATCCCCTTAACACTCATATTCAACACTTCATTGGGGTCTGAGAGCGGAATAGATAAAAACATATTCTTCAGGTCCAGAGTGACTCTGACCCACGGTTTTGCTTGGTACTGTGCCATCTCTAACATACATTGCTGCAAAGTTAACTGAGTGGGCTGTGCAAGTTGTTGGCATTACTTATTAACTTCTCGGTAGTCTACGACCAAGCGGGCTTCATTGGGCGTGCCAGGCTTGGCCACTCCCCATCCTGGAGACAGGTAAGCGCTGGCTATTACTCACGTAATACAGACCTGTTCCTCAAGTCTTTGTAGGAGGCTGGTAATAGATTTCTTAAGGGAATTCTTCATTGGTATTGGGTAGTATCGCCAGACAGAGATATTATGGAGTTCGGGTTTGTGCCATTCGGACTCAGATACAATGATTGGAAGTGCCTGCAGTACACGGCTCTTGAGATCTAGCACTTTTAGTCCTGGGATACCTAAAATATTAATATTTCCCAACACTGCTTCTAGTACATTCCCTTGAATCATGATTCGGACTTTTGGGGTCATCGCCACAGTGTTGAGTCCTTGGACTTGTATTGTTTTCGACGTCATCATGTGTGGGGTGGAACTTGTAACAACGTTAACTTGGGACCCAATGTCTAAAAGAAAAGATACTCATCTCCAATCATTCAGGTTCTTTGGATGTTGCACGGCGTAGGGACGTAGATCAGCTGAGTCTGGGTGGTGTGGGCCGCTGGCAGAACTGATGGCCTCTAATCGTTTTTTGGCTTATCCCGAACTTGAATCCCATCGTGTCAGCTAGTTGACATTGGCCTTCATCTCCGAGGGCACGTAGCTGTTATTTCATGAGCTTCATATGGGTAAGAAGAAATACAAACATTGCTTTCTCTTCAGGTGTCCTCTGCAGCAGTTGGCGTGGCTCCCATTGGTAATTGAGTTCCTGATGCCTTGGGTTCGGGGTTTCTGCAGGGTATGTTGTTGGTTGTTTCTTCTTTTTATCAGTACGTAATTCTTCACCTGACTTCATAAGTGTCTGCAGTTGGGAAGGTGACTTAGGAGATTTCCGGCTGGTTGACCCATCATTGGGTTAAGGAAGAGTCGGAGTCTGATGGCATCCACCTTCCTGTACACTTCTACACAAGCATCTATGGCTTCTAGAGTCGCTGGTACAACTCCTGTGTCTCGCAGGTGACAATGAGCCCATCTTCCATTGTACTGAGCCTGTTTTAATCCTAGTTTATTTACCCTTGGATTCTATGATAGGTAGGATACTCCAATGATAGCTAAAAGCAGTTGTTCCGCATTAGTGTTCAGTGGTCGACCCTCACGCCATACGTGGGATTTATGGGTCACTTGTCCCACAACAAGTGCTGGAAGTGGAATGGGCCAAACAATGTTTTCCATAATCACATTTAAATTAGTGGCATGTCCTCCATTCCATGCTGCTTGTCTGGTTAAGGCACTTGCTTCTTCAATTTCCAGTATTTCTGATCCAAACTTTACTATTAGCCGTCCCATCCACATTGCTAGGGTTTCTTCTGGTTTCACTTTTGAGTCTCGACATAGCTCTTGTATCTCTTGTCGAGTGCGTGTGCAGGTGGCAGTAGTGCAGGTAGTGCCTTGAGCATCTGTAACATGTTTTATTAAAGCTACTGGATGAGCTGCAGCTAAAGGAAGCTTTTCTTCCTTAGGTGGAAACACTGGATACAATTTCTCTCCCTCAGCTGGCAGCATTGGATACGATGTTTCTCCCGCATACGGAGGCGGGTTCTCCTCTTGGATTACTTCAGGGGGCGGGCTCCTGGTTGACATCACTCCTTGGGGCGGGATTCTGCTCAGCATCACTCTGGAGGGTGGAGTTTCATTCAGCATCATTCCGAGGGGCGGGGCCAAGCACGGTGACACGGCCAGCCATCTCCCTCGGGGCGGTTCTCTAATTTTGCGCTCTTTTTGACTCTCATTGGTGCCATTTTCTGGCAGCGGTTGCATGCTGCCAATGCCATTTTCAAGTGGCGGCTCAGAGCCTCCCACTGCTTGTTCCAGTGACTCCATGCCCACCATGTGCAGTTGTGCTTCTAAGTTCACGTTTTCCCTTAAGAGGCCCGACACAGCGCGAAACAACAAGTTCAACATTTTGCCTTTATTCCATTTTACTCCCGACCATTTTGCTGTATGGTGTCCCTCTGTTACCAGCCCCTCCCTTAGCTGATTGAGGAGCTCGTGCCCCCTCGACCTGGGTACTAGTGCTGGACAGTTGAACTGGTCAGGTGGGGTGGGTTCCCCTCCTTCCCTCAGGTACTGCATGCACTTGGCAAACTCCTGGTGGGGGGTCAGTTCTTCTGCCCCCTTCACCTTCACCCCTGCTAGGGACAGGGACGATACTGTGTCCACAGGCCTAAATTGGATTTGGTCACTGGCCATCACACAGCCAAACAACTCTGGGGACATGTTCACTTTCCACTCCTTCGCAATCGGTCCTTCTCCCCAGACTGAGAAATAGCCCCCCAGGAGGCTTTCTCCTTCCCCTTTAGCCGCCCAATGGTAGGTGATGTGTGCCCACAGTTCTTCGGCGTTGTCCATGCGGTGCCCCCCGGTACACCAGGGGCAGAACTAGATTAGATTCTTCTCCATCACATTGCCTTCTGATCCTATTCATGACGCCATGTTCTGGGAGCCGGTCCAGCCAGTCCAGAAAGCGGTGTTATTATTTAAAATAGGATCATCAGGTAGGCAAGTGATAGAGAGGGTGAGACAGTGTATTGGTTGCAAAATGAGATTTTACTTACGCCTCTGAAGACACTGGCGTAGATGAGAAGTACTTGCTTGGTTACAGGTAGTTCAGAAGGTAACACAACAGACGATGTAACAGGCAACCGAACCAGTAACAGAGCAAACGAGTCAATGAGTTCGTTAACACAGCAAGCCGGCAAAGAACAGGGGTACTTCTTGAAGGTTGATGACGGGGAGAGGTTGGAGGGTGATCAGACCGCCAACCGTCTCAGAGGTACTCTCAGAGATCTCCAACAAGTGTGCATGGATCTGTCCTCAGAGTTCTCCTCAGGGTTCTCCTCTGAGTTCTCCGCTGGGTGTACACAGAGGTCTGAGGTTTGGGTGGAAACTGCTTTAACCTTTTATATGGCTAGCGAGCCAATAGCTAACTGCTAAGCGGGAATAATTTACAACTGGTCAATGGTGGTGCACTTATCTGCATGCAGTAGAGGGGAACTTTTTCTATGACCTACTTTTGCAGTGCCATATGTATCAAGCCAATGGAATTTTCCACAGAGGCCAGAACTATTAACTAAGGTGATTGACAGTTACATAGGGCACATCTATATTAGGTGGCAACATCAGTTTCTCGGGGGGGTGGGGAAGGTCGCTCGCTCAATCTATTGTGAAAGGAGCACTTAACTATTTCAAGAACTCATTTATGACACTGTAGATGCTGTGTAGCTTATTGCTTCAAAGTAATTGCATGTGTAGATGCACCCAGTGGGTGTATCTATGTGTGAATATTAATGTGACACAATAAACTCTGGTACAGTTCACGATGGAGATTATTGCTCCTAGATGCAACATTTATAAGTGCACCTGGGACTGTAGCACATTGAGCTGGGTTGGCTGAGGCCCAGCTGGCAGAGGGCAGGGAGTGAGCCTGCTAGCCTCCAGCTGCTCTTATCTGACTCAATGTGCAGTGGAGGGGCTGGCTGAGGCATGAACACATTATAGTGCAAGACTAGCCAGCAGGCAGCCCCACACTGTAGCACCCTTATGCCCTATAAGCCCTAGTCAGTGTTGGTACCAGATTTGCCCATCACTTTGTATGTGCTCATTTATTAGGAATACGTTTCTAGGATCTTTGTAATTCTATCAATGTGCTGCTTGTTGTGACAGCTGAGAGTTGTGTCTGTGTGGTGAAGGTGCTTGCTGAATGCTCTGTGAGGATTAGCCCAGGTGTTTCTTGTTTTTTGTTCATGCATTGTGAGCTGTGTGTTGCTGCTAAGAGCTTAATTAAAGTAAAAGATTAGTGAGGCCTTGTAAGTAGTAAGGCCTTGTATGTAGTAACAAAGTTAAAATTAATCTTATCAGAAAAATGCAAAGGCTTGTACTGCTATTGGTCAGTCATAAGGAAAGTTTGTAGTGTAAGAGTGTGGGTGGCTGTGAGTAACAGTGCAGCTCAGAAGTTATAAATTGGCTAGTACATCCAGAAATCAGCAGAAGGAAGATGCAGCATTGTGAGAGAAGCTACTAATTTAAAAATGAGCTGCTGACCTGGATCTGGTGGGCCAGTGGATCTCATGGAGCCCGAGGACTAAATACCAGGGTCCTTCCCGGTATCCCTGAGACAGCGCAGACTGAGGACGCCTGACTTCACTGAGCTTTATAGAAGAAGAACTTGTCATACATCAGGCATTAGAGGGGGCTGCTGATAAGTTGCCGATGTGAATTGTTATTGTTGTCTTGTTATACTAGGCATAGTTGTGTGTTTGTTAAGTTAATAAACCTTTCTTACCTTTTTACTCCTGACCACTCTTTCAATCCCAAACCCTCCCACTGGTGGCTGGGACATAAACTGGTGTCACAAATGGGATTGAGATGCTCTGGTCCGGAGTGAAAGGTCGGAATGGAGAGAGTTAGGTGGGCCCTGTTGGTGGCTTTGCTTAAGGACGTAACAGGGATGGAGAATCCCGGGTGGGATGAGGGAAGGTTGAGGCCTGCTTGGAGTGACCCAGGAGCCATACCTGATCAGTGGGCTAGGTTTGCCGCTGTTGCCTGAGGTAAGCCCAAGAAGGGGTGCCTGTCATGGCTGCAGTTAGGGGCTGTAGAGAATGCCCAGCTCCAGGAAAAGGTCACCTGGCTGAGTAAGGGGTTGGAGGACATGAGGGATTCCAACAGTGGCATGTGAGGCTGTGGGAGCTGCCCAGAGTTGCTTGGAGACATTAGAATGGAGGGAAGGAAAGATTATGATCAGAGGGAGGAGCTCAGCCAAGCATTCCCAGTAGTGGTGACTCGCTGAGGGCTGCAAGGGGGAAATTCCCAAACATTGCTGAGCTCCTTTACCTGTGCGGAGAGTTGAGATATACAGGAGCAGCAGAAGTCCAAGCCAGGAGAGCCAGTGACAGACTGGCTAGTTTGAATGTATAATGAAGGGGCATCCGCAATATCAGTCAGCCATACCAAAGTGGCTCAACTTGTCCTGAGCTCTGAGCTCCAGTTGAATCAGTTTGCAGGAGGTGGTGAAAATGTTACTTTGTTTTCTGCAGTGCTACAGGCAACCACCACCAGTTATGGTAATATGGAAGAAGAGCTTAACCCTGCCCCTCGGGCGTGGGCCACTTTGGAGGAGGCTGTCCATTGCTTGCATCAGTAGCACTAACTGAAATCCTTTGTGCAGGAGTTTGGTCTCACACGCCAGATGCAGAAGTTGTGACAGCACTGTTGTGGAGGAGGTTTTGCCAATGAGCACCAGCAGAGTGCACCTCAGCCCTGTTGGCTTTGGAGCCAGAGGCAGTGAATAACCCAGAAAGAGATGCAATCCAGTGATTAGTGCAGCTTCTGTTGTTTTGCAGAAGCCAGGGCTTGCCAAAACAATGAAAACTGCCAAGGCCATGGTGGTGGCCTCAGTGAAGGACAAACCCCCTCACCCACCCAAATTGTTGGGAAAAGCTGGGGAAGGCCGGCTCAAGACTCCACAAACAAGAATGTGGAAAGACTTGTTGGCTACAAGTTTCAATAAGGTGAAAATTGATGGATTGTCCAGCAATGTCCTGTGAGGGCTGTGGGCTAAACACTGTAGCAAAGCCCAAAAACAGAGTCTTCTGCACCTCTGGCAGTGTCACCAGAGGGATTCTCTGCCTTAAGGGCAAAACTATCAACATTTTCCCAGGCACATGTGGGGCCTCCAGCATTTACCTCCCCTGATCACGTCGCCTAGGATGTCCGGCCAGCCTGACCCCCCAAGAAAAGGGACCACAATGGGGGCAGTAGCAGGCCAAGGGCCGGTATCTAAAGTTAATATTGGTCCCCTAATTTGGATACCCATGCAGTTTCAATTAGGTAAAAGTGACAAGTCAATCAATATGCTAACAGACACGGGTGCCCAGATTTGCATTTTAGATCCCACTGCACACCTGGAGAATGAGTTGCAGAATGGCTACATCAACAACACAGACACCCTGGGCATGATGGTACCACCCAATTGACCACATGTTGGGGCATTCAGGTAACTAAAAAGAAAGCACAAGAACTAGTTGACATATGCATCACCTGCCAAGAGGCCAAGATGCAACCAAAGCCTTTTCTGACTGTCCCGTTGTCATTGCATAAGGGGAAAGGTAGCGTGGCAAGTATGGCAATGTGATTTCAGAGGCCCCCTCCCTTGAACTTCCTGTAAGTGACAATATGTATTTGTAGCCATAGAAGTTATCATAGGAATAATGTTCACTCATGCCTTGGGAAGAGCTACTGCCCAGGACACTTGTGCAGCACTGGAAACTCTGCTAGCTGTGTATCCACCACCCATAGAACTACAGAGCGATAATGGCCCTCACTTCCGCAATCATCTTTTGTATGACTGGAACATGAAACATGGCATGTTATGGACATATCACATCCCATACCATCTGCAGTCTAATGGATTGGTAGAGCGAGCCAATGGCATCCTCAAATGCAATTTGCGGTTGGCTGCTGGCCCAGCTCTTAAGGACTGGGACTTGCACCTGGATTGAGCTATCAATTGGGCCAATAACTGACCTCATCTGGGAGGTAGTCCTATGCAACAGGTCTTTGGATTGGGTGGTCCCCGTGAGCCGGCAGTAGAGCAACCTAGGGGTGGTGACCCGGGAAAGCTCCAGGTAGGAGATCAAGTGGTAGTGAAACAGCTTCAGGGAGAAAAACAGGAGGGAACATTATTGGCAAAAGGTATGCATAATACCTGGTGGGTATTTAAGTCAGATTCATCTAATGGGACCCAAGCTCCTTGTTGTCTTGTTCCTACAGATTAGATCTGTCCACAAATGCAGCCGTAGCCATTAATTAATTAATTAAGCCTAATTAAGCCTGCTATTGAAGATGAATCCTGCTCTATCACCTGTCCAAATTGACTGGCACCATAAAGTGCTGGACTGTTATAATTGTATTCTTCTTACTAATGCCTTATTGTGTTTCCTGGGTAGGACGTGTCTACTATCCTTCTTATTACCCAGATATTAATGAACTTACTCCTGAAGATCTAAAGGAGTGGCCTGACCCAGAGGAGCATTCCCCAGAACCACGTATGCACTCAGATGTCCTTCACACAGTCCAGCCGCAGTATCCATATTGGAAGAAACCTGACACCTTGGAGCAAGTGAAATCCTGGTCTCTGAGTAGAAGAAACTGGCAAGGTGGTAATTGTCAGTGTGCCTGTGGTCTCAGTTATTATCTTGGGTTCATTCCCTACCTGAAAGCTAGAATGGCTAACTGGGAGGGGAGGTAATTTTTGTAGCTCTGCTCATTTATGGGTTTGTAGTTGCATACTTCCTGAGGGAAACCCCATTGAGCTCAATGCCCCTGAGTCTGTGCCCCCAGTAGTGCATTCTACATCGGTTTAGTCTCTTGAGCCACAGTGTTCATGGGAAAATCTACCCCCTCCCATTCCTATGGCTGACACTCTCCAGCAATAGTGTGAAACCCACCAAATGGGAGGGTGTGCTAAAGGTTGGAACAAGGTAATTACATGGTTTATAAATCATACTTACACAGAAGTGTGGTGGAATGGTACCCACTTTAATACAACTAAAAAGAGGCTGTATCCTCAAGTCTCCACCACTTATCCCCATCCTTTTATACTGGTGGGATTCCTAAAGCAAATTAGTGCTATGATTCTTCCAGGGCAATGCTGTTTCACCAACCCAGTACTGTATCGTCCCCATGAACGACAGTGAGAACTCTTCTGCTCTTCGGGAGGTGAAGCATGTTTCAGGCTCCCAAGGAGAGAAGCATAAATGTGAGCTGTGAGAGAATGGGTTGTTCACTGTTGTCTCTAGCCATTCCCACTTGGGAGGCCCCGACACCGCCTGAGGAGGTCACAGGTTAAAATCCCAACCCTCCTAAATGCTTCAGTGTTCACTGCCTGGGTATTCTTCAGACTGGAACAACGGTATGTCCGAGTTACCTTTCCAAACTGTTCAGCAGGATCCCGCATAGCTGAAGGGTTACTTAGGTGGGAATAGCTGAACATTTTCTGTTCCACAAATACAATTAAGCCTTGCCATGGAAGGGATGCTCCAGGTTATCTTTAAGTTGAACTTAACTCAGCGATGAATGTATGGAATTTAAATAAGTCCCCCCCAAAATACTGAAGGAGTAGCCAATCTCTGACAGGCAGTAGAGCTGTTCACTAAGGAGAGCATGCTCAAGAGAAGAACTTTAGAGCACGCTGACAAATTGCTAACTGATGTAAGATTAGACTCAGTCCATCTTGCCCAGGCCATGAGGGACACTGCTTTTAGAGCAGACAAAAATCAAACCTGGAGTACTGCTTGTGCACAGGTTCGGTTATCATTAAACATGCATTTTTCCCAAGTAATAAACAACGTTAAAAATAGGGAATGGCCCTCTGGCTTGGAGCATCATAGACTACCTGCAACATCTAAAGAAAGATACCCCTATCAAAGTACCTGGATTACCACTTGGGAAGGCTGTAATAAAGGAAAGTGTTCATTCCTAGTGCAGGCGGTAAAAAATGGAAGCTGGACCACTGCTTATTTGTTTAGCATGGGGCTAGGACGAGGATGCCTTTGGGACTGGAATCTGCATCAGCCCATACAGGAGATAGTTACCCCAGATGGCCCTTGGTATGTGGCACAATCCCATTAGTTCAAATCAGTAACACCTTAATTGGATTAGGGACCCTATGGAGAGGATGGCCTCTCAGCCCACCCAACATGACCTATGTACATGAACTACCTCATGTTTCCTATGTAACAATAGGGCAATGTGTTTGATGGGAGGGACCAGATCACTTATTGTATGAAAATGGTACCACCTGGGCTTTGTGCAATTATTGTTACTTAGGAGCTAAGAGTGGAGCTGTTGCTCTGCTAGGATTAAATAACCATACTATTGCCCTGAAATGACCAGAAATTCTTCTGAGACTATAACTCTCAACTTTACGATACCCACTTCATGGGCATCAGACATAGATAAGCCACGATTAGAAAACTGGAATAAGGTAAAAGATAACCTGTGAAGCCTTGAGGCAAAAGTTCAGCAAGGAACTCAGTTGGCCTTCCTTGCTTGGGAGGGTGGGCAGATCATCAGTTTGGCTGTCAACATGCCCAAGCCATGTAAATGGTACGATGTGATTTGCACTGTTCACATGTCACCGGGTATCACCTCAACTACATGGCTGAACATCTTAAGCATCATAGTGCTCTGTATCACCCTAATGGCAACAGCTAAATTATGTTTTAACCATTGTTGTCATAAATCTGTTCATTCACAGGTCCATGCTATGCAAGTTAAATTTAAAGATCCCTCCCCATTCCCTGATCTAGCTTTAATATCTCAACTGTAGCTATCACAGTGCTTCAGCAAGCAAGGGGATGGAGTGTGACAGCTTAGAGTTGTGTCTGTCATGAAGGTGCTTGCTAAATGCTCTGTGAGGATTAGACCAGGTGTTTCTTGTTTGTTCATGCATTGTGAGCTGTATGTTGCTGCTAAGAGTTTAATTAAAGTACAAGATTAGTGAGGCCTTGTATGTAGTGACGCAGTTAAAATTAATCTTATCAGAAAAATGCAAAGGCTTGTACTGCTACTGGTTAGTCATAAGGAAAGTCTGTAGTGTAAGAGTGTGAGTGGCTGTGAGTCAACAGCGCAGCTCAGAAGTTATAAATTGGCTAGCACATCCAGAAATCAGCAGAAGGAAGATGTAGCATTGTGAGAGAAGATACTAATTTAAAAATTAGCTGCTGACTTGGATTTGGTGGGCCAGTGGATCTCGAGGAGCCTGAGGACTGAATACCAGGGTCTTTCCTGGTATCCCTTGGACAGCGCAGATTGGCGACGCCTGAATTCGCTTAGCTTTATAGAAGAAGAATCATCTTACATCAGGCATCAAAGGGGACTGTCGATAAGTTACTGATGTGAATTGTTATTGTCTGTCATCGTTGTCTTGTTATATTATGCATAGTTGTGTGTTTGTTAAGTCAATAAACCTTTCTTACCTTTTTACTCCCGACCACTCTCTCAATCCTGAATCCTCCCACTGGAGGCTGGGACACTTGTGTGTACTGGTGTTTCTATATGGAGCTGTATCTCTCCCTTCTGCAAGTCCTCACCGCCAATGAAGCTATCTTGCAGGACTCAGTTTTCAATGAGCCTGGGTTCCTCCAGCTACCAAATCAGTCAAATACACACACACACAGATTAATGTGACATGCCTGACCCAGCTGGGTTGATCAGCAAGGACAGGTTGACACCCTCATATGCTAGGAATCAGTTCATTAAGGTAACAATAAAAATACAGTCAGATACAAGTACACAGATAAACAGAAGACATCTGAATCCTGCTGGGTTTCTAGCTGACACCCTCATGGGCCAGCATTCACTTCATTAGAGCACATCTGAGCCAAACTGGGTCAATCAGCCTGTACAAGCTGATCCCCTTATGTGTCTCAAACTCAGCATGCCCCAATCTTTTGCCCTAACTGTTCTAGTAGTGGTAGCCTCTTGATGAGTGGACCCCACAGTATTTCTGGGTTTCATAGGGATCTTTGGCTTAAGTAAAAGAAGTGTTGCTGCAGAGCAAGTGGGTAAGGGAAGTAGAGAAGGAAAAATATATCCAATTACCACCAGTTTGACTCTAAAAGTTATTTATTGTTAAGTATATGAAATGTATAATGGTACTAGTAGTAATACACATGTAAGGGAAAACAAACAAAAACAATTACAATATTACCCTGGTTTCATTGAGTATTTAAAACTTAGCTTAAGCTTATCTAATACAATTCAGGTTCAGAAATCTATGCCTAGAGAGAAAAAGAGAAAGAGAGAGAGAGCGAGAGCTGGGATCTCACCGTTCCAAGGCACTCGGGTGATTTGTTGACAAGCAAAGTTCTTAGCACGATCCCTGAAGGGAGACGATCTGTTTCTTCCAGCCTCTCAAGAACAACAGTGGTTAGTACCAGAGAGATTTCTCCCTCTTGAAGCACATTGTTTGCTACTTTTACAGATTTTTATACCCTCATTTCAGCTTCTTCAAACCATTCTTTTAATTGTGTAAATCAAGAGGGTCCCCAAGCCATAATTGACAGGGAAAATCCTGTTACGTAAGAGTTTAACTTTAAATGAATTACCTTTTTCAGTGACTAGGGGTTATCTGGTTTGGAACAGATACTAGGAAAAACATTAAATTTTAAGGAGTAAGCAGACACCTAGGAGCCAGCTTGAAATTATTATGGATGGGAGATATACTGGATGGGATACTATATTGTTTCTTCTCAGATGCCTTAGTTATGCTTGCAGCATCAGAGTTTTGTATTTTACCTGTTGTGAATAAGCCTCAGTTTAGCATGACTCTCAGATTTTACTGTAGTCTTTTAACAGATTTAAGGGGATTATTGGAGTGTTCATAAACTTTGTGGGGAGGACTTCTACCAGTCATACCAGGAAAAGTATGACAGCATTTGTGGTCAGGGCTCCAACAGGCTGGACACTGTAATGAATCCTTAACCATTGTTCTAATGTTGCCCATACCTGCTCTAACTCAGTTTCTTGCCTCAGCATTCCCTAACCGAAGAATCGAGTTGTGGTCTATCAAGTTTAAATAGGTCTCCCATAGTGGGACCGGAGAATGTATGGCCCAAGATGCCTAGTAAATGTCTCCTCTGCTTAGTTCTGGTTAGACGAGGTATATGTGTGTGTGTGGGGGGGGGGTGGAAATAGAAAAAGTCCATTGTAAGTCCTGCAAGCTGGGTGCCAGGCCTCCCTCAGGAAGACAACGCTGATGGGTAACAGTGTCTACACATGTGTTGCAACAGAGTAAATAACTCTGCCATAGGATAGTACTTGTATCTGACAGTACTAATCTATGATGGAGTTAATTAGTTTACTTTGGCCTAATAGCTCTGCACATTTAGACTGGTGGTACTTTATGGAGGAGGTAATTAGGTAATTAGGCACCTCCTCAGCAAATGTCTCATGTTGATGCACCCAGTGGGCACATCTACATGTGCAGTTAGTGTGCCTGAATATATTCTGGTGCAGCTCACAGTGGAGTTTATTGCTCCTGGGCACACTGTTTGCATGTATACTCAGGACCACAGCACATTAAGCAGGGGTGTCACAGCCCTGGATGGTAGGGGATCCTGCAGGTCAGCTTGCCAGCCTGTGGCTGCTCTGACCCAGCTCAAAATACTGTGGCGGGGCAGGCTGGGGCATGAGGGTACTTCAGTGCAGGGATAGCTGACAGGCAGTTCCTGCATTGAAGCACCCTTGTGCCACAGCCAGTCCTGTCAGCATCTACATGTATGTTGCGGTGGAGTAAATAACTCCACCATAGGATAATACTCATATCTGGCAGTACTATCGTATGGCAGAGTTAATCAGTTGACTCCATCCTAATAGCACTGCATGTGTAGAGGCTGATGGTTTACTGTGGAGCTAATTGGGCAACTCCACAGTAAATGTCTCAGGCAGACACACCAAGTGGGTGCACCTAGATGTTCATTAATGCCCAGTAGTTACTGTGCATTTAGTTTAGTACTAGCTTAATGAAGTACTAACTAAATGTGCAGTAACTACAGTTACTATGCAGTGTCTTGTGCAGACATACCCAATGTGTAGTAAATTCCTCTTCTTCCATTCCACATGTTATAGGGGCCTTAATCTCCTTTTTGACTTTGGGTTCTATCTGAGATGCTGACATCAATTTGGGAAAAAAACTGAATTCATCTTTAAAAAGGAAATAAAAATAACTCATTCAAGAATCTCAGAAAGGAATGGTGAAAAATAAGTGTCCTGGAGGATGTGAATTGGATTCTTTTCTTGTATTGCACTGGAAACTAAAATGTTGAATGTTAACTGATCACAGAATTGGCCTTTGGATCTGCGTGAGGCCCCTGTCTGTGGGTCATCTCTTGTGGGAATTAACAGTGAAAAGGATTTTATTTAAAATAATACCCTTCTTCCAGTTAAAAGTAGCTTTATAAATAGTTACATTTGCAAGCCAATAAAAAGAGCTGAGAAAGGAGCTGGACTCGTTTCTGTAGTAGGCAGCTGGGGGACAAAGCTAAAGATCTCCATGCTTGTTACCATAAACACTGGCTGAAGTGTTCTGAACACGGTATATATAGTAGTTACATTTTAGATAGACTCCGTTTAGAAATAAATACCAGTAAGGTAAGTATGTCTAAATCTTCTTTTCAGGTTTACAGAATAAAGGATTAAGTGCTATTTTTAAGAATTTGTGGGATGGATTCTTTTTGCAGTACAAAACTGACTGCCTTGGCCATGGCACTGATAATTTTCTCATGAAAATTATTTGGGAAGCCCTCCAAGCCTGGTCTTTTATCCCGGTATGAATTTTTAGCTCTTGAATTCTTTCTTCAGTTATATTCTCATCTAGCTGTTCCAAAGATCTAATGATTGCAAACCCCCTCCCCTGCTCAAAAAAGCCAACAACCCCAAAACAGCCAACTCTCAAAATCTTCAGTTCTAGGATTTTCAGTATCTTGGCTGCTTGTACATGTGTTTTCATAATAATGGAAAACTTATGCACTGATGCCTTAGGATCTGAAGTGAGGTATTGATTACCTAATTCATTTCTAAGTATCACCCTTGATACTTCTGTCTGCCTTATTAACACATTTGCGGAGCTGCCATTCTTGTCTCCATATTTCATAACAAATCCATTTTGCTTTACATGTAAAGTTTGCTAAAGGGAGGACATCTAGCAAGTTTAGCACTGTTCAGGCATTCTCAGAATCCCCTAACATGTATGAAAAAACTCATAACTGTCTTGATTCTTGAGTCAACTTGACTTTTGGTGTGTGACAGGGGGGCATCCCCAAGGCCATTCATAGTATCGGCCTGCCCACCTGCCTAGGGCACTCTCCCCACCTGCCTCGCTTTGTTGTAATAAAATCAGTAGTTGTTTGCAAGGTAGGAGGCTGCCCATTTTCTGCCCCGATGCCAAGGGCATTATACATGGCTCTGACCTTCCCTTTACTGTGTCCCATGCCTCACAGATGGCATCCAAATTATTCCTAACTCCCCTGGCCCTGTTGCTGGGCTGCACTAGGCCATTGACCCAAAGTATCCACTGCTGTTTCCTGGGCCCCATTGCCGAGCTGCACCAAACTCTGGACCAAACTTGGCCTCAGATGTCCAGAGACTTAGTATGGCCACATGCTTCAGTCGCTGGGGCCTCAACTCATGATCCCTCATTGGGGTCTTAACTCATACAAACACTCTGGGCTTCCTGCCTCTCATTAGGCTCCTAGCCCTTCTCACTCTACTCCCTTCCTGAGGTCACTGTTCTGCCCTTTTACTGGGGTTGTGGGGCTTTATGTCCCTCAGGCCTCAGGTGTTTGCCAACATATCCAGACCTCACTCTCCTTTGGGCCTCCTACTAGGCCCCACTCTCATTTAGGCCTTGGGCCCTCCTGGCCTCTGTAATGTTGCCCAAGCTTCATTCTCAGGCCTTGGGCCACAGACCCTCCTGGATTCCATGTTGTGCCCAAGCTTCCTCTCAGGCTTTGGGTTTCAGGGTCTCCTGGCCCCCATGATCTTGCCCAAGCCTGCTGCTTTTCTGCCAGAGTATGCTCCCTTAGCCTTTCTCTTCCATAGTCACCTGTAAGGCAGCAGGGTCTGAAGCTTTCTGGCACCCCATACTCGCTCTTCACTGGGGAGGCACAGGTGTGATATTTCCTGGAAGCTGCCCTGCCACAAACAACCCCACCATCCAACCTCAGCTGGGTGTAGGCCGGGTGCAGGCCTACCTGCCCTGGTCCTATTCTGTCATTTGGCTTCTTGATGTTGTACCTGGGCTGCTCTCTCCCCTGGGATCTGTTGCAGCCTCCTTCTCATGGGTCCCTCTCATTGAACCATCTCTCTCTGATCCCTTATTGCAGGGGTGAGCAATTATTTCAGACAGATGGCTGCTTACTGAGTTTTGGCAAGTCATCAAGGGCTGCATGACAGGCAGACATGAGCAGATAAATATTAATTTTTAAAAGTTTTTAGAGGGCTCACGGGCTGAAAAGAATGGCCTGGTGGGCTGCATCTGGCCCTTGGGCCACATTTTGCCTTCTCCTGCCTTATCAGATGCCTCCCATCTAGAGGCTGTGCTTCAGCCTCCTTCATCACAGCTTGCTGACCCACTGAGCCTGTCCTCCCTTCAGCAGTGATGTCCCCATTGAAGAGACCTTCTGTCTCTATGCTCTGGCCTTGCCTCCAGGCCAGTCAGGGTGCTCCCTACAGCCCTGGCCTGCCCCTCACAGTGGGCTCACTTGCCCTTCAGCCTTTTAGCTCTGTCCCCCTTGCTTTGACCAGTTGGGATTCCCTTGCATCAGGACAGTAGCCGCTGACTTTCCTACTCAGAAGGGGTCCCTGCTGAGCCCCACTAAGTATAGCCAACCCTTACTGGGCTTGCCTAGAGCCCCAGAGATCTCACATGAGGTCAGCCCTTCAACTCAACTGGGCTCACCTGAGCCCCTGACCTTACACCTGCTGGTTCTGATCAGGGACTTGCCTAGCCCCTTGTGCAAACCCACAACTCCAAGCCCCCACTCTAGGCTGGCCTAGCTTTCCTCAGGCCCAGCCATCCCCTTAGGGCTTGGGACCTCACTAGGTCCCTAGGAACCTCTTCCATTCTCATAGTTCCTACCCCAGACCCCCAGATGTACCTGGGAGCAGCAGATCTCAGGCTGGTGATGTTACCACGGCAGCATCCCTGCAGCAACTGCTGGCTTTGCCTCTCAGGGCCTGCTCTTACGTGGAAGCTCTACAGCTCAGCTCTAATCAGCATGTTTTAATCCGTTTAATCTTTGAGGTAAAACAGAGCAGTTTTTAAGAGAAAGTAAGTGCCCTTGAACACAGGGTTTGGAAACCTGTTTTATACTTGAATTTCTGATGCAACTCATGTTCTCCAAGTTCACATTTTCAAATGTTCTTCTAAAGATCTGCCTTTTCCCTTGGGTTTAAACTCAGAAGGTGCTTTTCTTTATCTTGGGTCTAATAGAATAGTCCAAATCAGAGCTGTCCAACTCATGGCCCTTTGGCTCTCAGCCAGCTGCTGCTCCTCCAGTACTCCTTCTGCATCCCACCTTCTGCTGGGGTCTCCAGGCTTCTTCTTCCTCCTCCAGCCTCCTGCTCCCATCTCTGGTGGTGGGGTAGGCTGACCCAGGGAGTCCACACAGCTGTGTGGCAGGAGTGGTGGCAGGGAGGTGTGTGGCCATCAATGGTTCAGAATTTGGACAGTGCTGGTTTAAATCAGCACCCACTTTAGTGGGTACTAATATAGAGCAAAAACAATCCTTGGTAATAAAGAAAGAGCTTGCCACAGCATTAGAGACATGAATAGCCATAATGATCATCACCACAGTCATCATCTTCTTCCCATGATCATCATTCCATTAGTGTATCTTTGTGAAAAAGCGTTTGTCAGTGTTGATAGTCTTTAGAGTTTGGCAGTTTTCTTCTTCCATTAACAGCTTTTGAGATATCAAAAATGGTTCCCATCCCAAACAAGGATGAAAAGACAAAGTCACTTGGAAAATTGTGCTTAAATCATTTAAAAATGTTTTTGTTTGGATTTTCACCACTCAAGAGTACAATTTGAGCTTTTATTATATTCATTTGCTAAAATTTTGACATAAAACACTTTTCAAATGGGAACTTTTCCTTTCCAAAATGTCAGACAAAATATTTAGACTATTTCAACACTTTCTTCAGATTTTTCTGAAAGAAAAACATGTTGAAAGAGATTTTTTTTCTCAACAAAATGTCTCAGTTCCAGCAAACTGGCGTTTTTAGTGAAAATGAATTTCATCAAGAAATTCCCAACCAGCATTTGAATTATGTATTTTGCACTATAAGCAGGTATATGATGATCCTCCCGTAGTTCAAGGATTTTGTTTTGACTATCCTACTCAGATATTGTTAAGTTGCAACAAATGAGTCATATAAAATACAGTTATCAGTAAAGGTTTAAGAATTAAACGTATGTTAAGTCCTTTTAAAAGGATTGGTCAACCCACTTTCATCTGCAAAAGTACTAGCCACAGCTCTCCTCACTGCCCTGTATCTGAAGTCAATAGCTTATATGAACTCCAATCTCAAGAGGTACAGAAACCTTAAATTGGACACATGGAATTCTAGATACTCATTGATAACAAGCATCAGAAGTGTTTTCGTGCTGGAAACAGCGCAGATTCCTCAGCTATGCAAGCTCTGTGCCTCGACTGACCTTAATCCCCAACATTGAGGATTGTCCAGGGATTGAGGGCCTATCAGGAATGTGCTGCATAGACCTAGTTTACCTCCCTTCAGAGATGTTTAGCTTATTTCTTTTCAGCAGACTAATACACTCCTGTGTGTGTTCAGCAGCAGAAAGCTTCCGCACAAAGCTAAACACTTGTGGTTTCCTGTAATGTGTAATTGTACTATATGCTCCAACTTCCACCCCTCTACTTCACTCTTTCACCTCTGGAGGTCGTCTCCCCAAACAAAAAACCCAAACATTATTAATGCCAGTGCTTTACATGCTTGCTTTTTAAGAATACAGTTTGTGGGGGTGTATCACCTCCTCAGGAATGAGAAAAAGGAGACCAGAACAGTGAACAGTAGGATCTAAAGTACTTACAGCATGCAGGCAATGAAGAGTGATCCTATAGCACAGTTGTATACAGAGGAAAGATATAACCATCAGTCAGATGTAAAATCAACACTTTTATGAATGCAGCTAGTGGTTTTCCCCCATACTTAAGGAGCCTGTATGGAAAATAAAAATAAAGGGTTGAGCCAAAGCTTGAGAACTAAGATTTATTAAGCTGGCAACAAGATGATTCTTGTGAGGTCTCTGATATGCTAAGATTTTCATGGACAACACATGGCATGTTATATGAGTTACAAGTATGGATGTCCATAGCTTGCACTACAGTATTGGGCTCAGGAATAAACATTTTGATTTGCTTTAGAGTTTGATACTTACACTTCTCTATGACAATCTCAGAGCATCTAACACCCTGATCCTCAGAGAATGATGAATTTTCTGCCTTATTGTTTTAATCCATTTTCATGGTTTAAGGAAGCCCTGGTAGTAAAAGCTTTATAAATATAACCATAGATAATAAAAAATAAACAGCAGCTTCCATTAGCTCCCAGACAGCTTATGGGAATCCCTAACATCAACCCATTCTTTTAACTTTAATTTCTGGATGAAATATTACACCTTCTCATTAATAAATAATTGCCACAGACTTCATAAATATAGCCTGAATTTGCAGTTGAATCCATATGCCCTGGTTTAGATCTGATTTCAGAATCAGAGTCATACAGGAAAGATGCATACTTACAGAAAGAAAATATTCATTGACCATTTCTTTCTCTCACTGCCTCCTTCGTTAACTAGATAATCTGATAATTCTCTACATCTCGTTTATTTCAAAATTTAGAAGAGAAAATGGAGAAGCAATTATAAAGAACCGGATAATTTCCAAAACAAAACAACTTTCTTAAAAAACCCAAATACTTAGCTATTCATTTCCCAGTTTTTATCTAGTAGAGTACTGTTAATGATGTGAAAGGTTAAGTATATTTTTGTTACTAAGCAACCATGAATAGTTTTAAAAACTTTTCTTTTAAAATACATCTGTTATATATTTATTTATTTATTTAGCACATTTTTTTCGTCTTCCTCTGTGCTCCTTTTCTTCACTGGCATTTGAACACACACAAGTTTGAAGATAGTCAGCTTTTGAATGCATGATCTTTGACCATGCTGTAATTAATATAAGTAACAATTATAGATGATCAAAACAAAAATACAAATATTAGCAACAGATTCTTTTGTAATCTGATAAAAACAGAAATCTGTTCCCAGCAGGTTTTGAATTTGCATTAAAATAGTTTAGGCAGTACTGTGAGGAAAAATAAAAAGGCAAATTACAGAGTTATTTGTAGTATCTTTTTATTATTTATATAATCTTTCCCATATTTTAACTGGAATGGGAATTAGTATTTTATCAGTGTTAACCTCAAATATGAAGCCTAAGTTTAACTACATTTTAATTATTATTGGTATTTCTACCTAAAAATTATGATTAATATGGGAATGAATTTATTCAATTATTGTGATGCTATGTTGATTATTTTAATATGAGATGAATAATTAAATAAAATGGTCAAAAAATTCACATTACTGTAAGTGAAATCCTGACTGTTGTAATCAGTGGGAGTTTTGCCACTGGTTTCAAGGACACCAAGATTTCGTTCTGCATAAAGAAACGAGTATAGAGCAGAAGAGGTGCATAGTCAATAAATACGAAGCGCTGGGGATTCACGCAACAACTGCAGCTGCTAAGGATTCCATTTTTCTAAATTTGAGTACAACTTTGCCTCTTGTTAGGAATCAGGAATTTGGCATCAAACTGAGCAGTAAAATGCTGATGTCTTACTTGTCATGATCAAAGGAACTAGTACATCAAAAATTACCTGGTGCAGGGATTTCTAATTGTTAGCTCATTTTAACCTCCATGATGTTCAAAACCAACTGTGAATGCAGCATAACACAAGCCATAACAAATGCACCATTACACTGAGGTTTATTTTAACATTTTTGCTAATGAGTTTTGCTAATGAGAGTTCTGCAAACAAATCTCCTTCTGGTTACAGAAATAAGGTGAAACTGAAGGAACATTTTTGCCATTTAACTACTCATGACGTAGGAGCCCAGTGGTTTTGAAGCTGCATTTATTTGCTTCAATTCTACATCACCCCATAGTACTTTGAAGCTGGGGAGCTCAAAAAACTGTTAGTAGAATAAGAATATTTTGAATCTTGATCATTACTTGATGCATTTGATACATTCCTCTGAAGCTATTTAGAATAAGAAAAATGACCATAATAGTTTCAGAAGGGCCAGGTGTCTCCTGCTCTTGCCTGGTAACAACTAAGTAGAACCATTTTGCCATAGGGAACACATAGGGGAGGACATGCCCTCCCCTGAGAGTGCTGATGCCCCCCCTGACAGCAAGCACTCCAGCTGGTCTGGGGGCAAGGAAAGCACTCGTGCCCTGCTATGGCAGGGCACTGTTGGTGCGTGACACTTTAAGGGTCTGGAGCTGGCAGCTACCACATGCCTGATGAGGACTGGCACCTGGTATCAGAGGAATCAGGACTATCTTTGTAAACAGGGCAGTTTGGCTGCTGGAGGCCAGGCAACAACATTGCCTGGCTGGAGGGCTGCTGAGATCATCTGGAGGTAAGGGAGGAGCTGTAGGGGATGGTCAGGAGGCTCCTGGTCCTGGGCATGACCTAAAACTGCATCTTGCCAGGACTGGGTGGCCTGGTGGGGCTCCCAGTGGTGCGGGAGCCCCCAGGAAATGCCAGGCCAGTTACCGCCCCAGTGAAAGGTGGGTTGGGGTGCCTTAATGTCTAGCCCCCACCACCAGGTGGGTAACTCTGTTTGTGTGTAGGGCCCGGAGGGCAGACCCCTGGAGAGAGTGAGGGGCTAGGGACTCAGACCTGATCAAGAGAATATCCTCAACTGGCTCATGCTGGGGCCAGGACCAGGATGGTCAAAAGGCCCGGGGGCCCACAGCGAGGGATGCCCAAGAGCTGGGGGCCTGGGGTCCCGACTGGCCTGGAGGTGGGCCAGGGCTGGTAGCCAAAGGTCCTGGGGGGACCACACCCGAGAGGGGAAAATAGCTTCAGGGAGCTAGATAGCTGAATGAAGGCGGGGTAGGCCGCCTAAATGAAGGGATCTTGAAGGGGTCCTGATAGGAGGATTCTGGGACCCAGTGTGGGGCTGGCAATTTATGAGAACACCTATCTGTGAGTCTTGGACTGTGGTGTAGGAGAGGAAAGGAGCCACAGATAGCGCTCCCTGGCATTGGGGCATAAAATGGGCAGCTTCCCACTTATTCATATCTAATTAACTAATTAACATCAAGGCGTGGTAGATGAGAACATGGGCAGTTAGCCCAAGAACAGGTGGGTGTGCCATGGAGATTGGCCCTGAGCAGGCCCCCTGTTACCCGCTCCCCCTCCCCCCCAAATCTGGCTGTGCTGGAGGCATGTGCCATATGCAGAAGTGTCAGCACTCGGCATTTCTGCTGCTGCTGCATGCATGCCACTGGCACACTCAGCGACTGGCCACTAGGGGATGGCTGGCTGCTGGGGGACCTCCCCACCCCGGGTCATGCCCCACCGGTGCCCTGCCCCCCAGACTCAGGAGGCATCAGCTGCCCATGCATTTTGCTGTTCTTTTTTTGTTAAATTAGAATGGCCAGGTAACTAACAAAAGCAAACAACCTTGTTTCTTTTCAATTAAACTTGGGAAAGAATTCTATAAGCTATTATACATGAGGTTCAAACAAGTAAGTTTGTAAAAATGGTTACAAAGTCTCAATATTTTCCCTGAGAACAAAGTCTTCCCTTGGTCAAGGCTACTTAACTTGGCCTTGAAATGTGGTCCTTTTTCTGCTTGCTCATTTTAGATGAAAAAGATTAAGATTTTTATTATCTCTCTCTTTATTACCTCTTTTTCTTTCTTTTTTGTACCTAAGAATATATGGTTTTCATTTGATCTACTGTTAATTTTCGTACCATGTAAGCAGCAGCAAAAGAGAAGGGATTCAAACATTAAAGCAGAAGGCTTTCCACAGCTAGCTTTTCCTTTCCCTCTTTGGGAGAAGGATTAATTAGTGCCCCAAGGCATCTTCCAGATTTCTGCCTTTCTATCCCACCTTACTTTAGTGTTGCAGACCCCAAAAGCAGAGTCACTTATTTGTAGGAACACTACGGGGATAGAACCGTAGCAGATCTCAACAGAGATCAGGAAGCTTTGCATAAGAATGCCTCTCTTCCACCTCTTGAAACAGGATAGTGCCTTCTTCCTTCTCCTTTTTTTTTCTCCTGTGTTCTTGACTCTATAGTAGCAAGGATTAGTGCCTTTCCTGAGGGCTGACAAAATGACATCAACAGAAAGTTGTCAGTTATCTTTGTGTGTTTGTTAGTTATTACAAAATGTCTCCTTGCCTTTTTCTGAGCTAAGAGATAGCACATTGTGTCAGAAATAGCTGACTCCTGCCATCAACAGGAACACAAATGCCAGTCAGCAATCAGGTGATTCCCAAATGACAGACCAAGCTCCAGCAGCAGTTGAGTTTAGCTCAGAGCAGAGGCTGGCTATAGAGACAATGCAGGCACTTAAAGTTATGCCACCAGAACAGTTTGATTTCCAGTACTTTAGAATGTGCCCTAGATGGATCAGACATTTTAACGGTTTCAGGGAAGTGTCAGGTCTGGACAAAAAGTCTGAACCTTACCAAGTAAGCACTCTCATCTACCCAATGTGGGATCAGGCTGATGAAATGTTGATTTCTCCTATAAATGCAGAGAAAAAGCAACATCTGGATATGGTTTTGATGTGGTAGAGGCATTGACAGAACATTTTGGGGGCAAAAGAAATGTGATTTATGAAAGAGCTACATTCAATCTCCATAAACAGGAGCCCTCAGAACCTGTGGGCAGCTTTATCACATTTTTGCATGCATTGGTGGCATCTTGCCAATATGAGGAGCTCAAGGAAGAACTAATTAGAGACTGCTTAGTTGTGGGTCTTCACAATGAAGAGCTCTCACAAAGACTACAACTGGACTCTGATTTAACACTCCAGAAATCTATCACACCAGGCTGCCAATTAGAATTAGTTAAGCTGAAACAAAGCGAAGTCAGATGTGATTCTAAGCTCTATCAGACATCAGATAATATGGATGCAATGCACATTGTCAAGAAAATACAACCAAAATTCAACAGAATTGACATGTACAATGAACAAAGGGAATAGTCTCACTGGCACCTAAAGCAACAACCAAAGGGGGACAGTGTCACAGGAGTGGTAAAAATCCATGAATGTGGCTATGTTAAGTGTCCTGCTAAGGAAGAGATATGTCAACGATGAAAAAAGAAAGGTCACTACACTTGAGTTTGTCACTCAAACACAGGAGTCCATGAAATCACAGAACAGGACTCAAAGGATTGTACTGTGATATTAGAAGAACTAAGTCTTCTAATCAGACCCAGGAATCAGGATAACAAAAATAGAGCTCAATCAATTCCATTTAAAATTGATACAGGCACAGCAGTTTCAGCTATACCTTAAACTTACTACAGCTAACATAGAGATGCGAAGCTCTTTCCTCCTATTAAAAGTTTACTGAGACCAGATGACAAAGTATGGAGATCCTGCAATAGAAAAATGACACTAAAGCAGAGAACTATAGACCAGGAAGTCTATGTGATCTGTAATCTTGCTGTCCTTTGCTTGGCTTACCAGTCATACAGGCACTACAATTTGTCTGGCAACTGGATGAAGTAGCAGACCAGAAATCTTTGGAGTAGTACTACAGAACCAAATACCCATCCATCTTTCCAGGTCTTGGAAAAATGTCAGGTGAATATAAGATATGCCTGAAATCTGATGCAGTTACTTATGCATTAACTATACCAAGACAAGTATCCTTGTTGCTAATGTACAAAGTAAAAGACAAACTAGCGTGAATGGAAGAAATAGGAGTAATCACAAATATTGAAGAAACTGTTTTGTGATGTTCTGGGATGGTGGTTGTGCCAAAATCCAGCAGTAAGATTAGGATGTGTGTTGACCTCACACAGTTGAACAAATATGTGCACCAAGAAGGATGTATTCTTCCTTCAGTGGAACAAACCTTGGCTCAACTTGCAGCAGCCAAGACCTTCACAAAATTGGATGCTAGGGCAGGATTCTAGCAGATTCCTCTAGCTGTTGAATCATTCAAGCTAACATCTTTTTTTTTTTCATCTGGATGATACTGATTTAAATGGTTACCTTTTGGGATCTTATCAGCTGAATTTTTTTCAGATTCAGATATCACAGATAGACAGATGGCTTAGAAGGTAGCCTTTGTTATGCCAATGACATTTTTGTTTTTGGGACCACCAAGGCATAGCATGATATGAGACTGGATGCAACACTCAGAAAACTCCAAGAAGCTGGAGTTACACTTAACGAAAAGTATACTTTTGCTACCTCTCACCTCATGTCTGTGGGACACTGGATTACACCACAAGGAATCCAACCAGATCCAGCAAAATTTGAAGCTATCAAGGGGTTACCAGAACCCAGGGATGGCCCAGAATTATGCAGATTTTTAGGTATGGCCACATATTTGGGCTGTTTTGTACCAAACCTGGCAACAGTAACAAAACCTTTATGAGACCTTTTAAATGACAAGAACACATGGCTCTGGGATCCTCTACAACAGCCGGCCTTCAATGAAGTCAAATCTATACTCAGCTCATCCCTGATACTAGCCCCATACGATCGGGCAGAAAAACACATATTGCAGCAGACAGTTAATCCCATGGACAACAACATCAAGAAGCAGGCCATTAGGCCTCTATTGCCTTTGTGTCAAAAGCACTTGCTCCACCTGAAACTCAATATGCATAAATAGAAAAGGAAGTGCTAGCAGTTGCATGGACATGTGAACGACTCAGAACTTTCCTCATTTTGCTTTACAGACAGATCCATAAGCCCCTTGTGTCCCTGTTCAGAGACAAACCTCCCGATTAATTAGTGCCAACAGGTATTGGCTGTATGGCCCAGATACCTTGTGGTATTTGTGATTTATTAAAATTAATGATTTATGGCATGTTAAGGTATTAAGATTTATGCAGGACCCAAAACCTCAGACTGACCATAACTTCTTCCATTTGATAATAGGCAAATGTTATTGATTCACAGTGATAGTAGGTAAGAATAATGCAGGCAAGGCAAATAAATAACCCCCTTGATTCAATATCTGCCAGTCCTAAGGCTGTCACAGAGGGAAGATATGTCTGGTTAGTATGTCAGCTTCACCCTGTGGTTCTTCCTTGAATGTTAGATGTCAGTAGCCTGAAGGTCAAGGGCTGAGGCCCCCTTCCTCTGCCCCCCCCCCCATGGGGTGGCTGGAACAGGTTGGTGGTGTGCCATCTATCCATGGTGGCCTCAGGTTCCCACTTCAGGAAACCTTTGCTGCTCTGAAATACCTCCTTCTGTATTCTTTCCCTTCTCTGATGACTCTTCATCTACAAATACCATCGATAGCCTTCCCTGTGGTTATCATATCATCCACACTCTGTTCTGTCAGCATATTCCTTTGTTTCCTAAACCCATTGCATGCACAAATCTTAATTTGGTCATTTACTGGTGTCTTAATTTGGTCCTAGCCTGGCATTCTAATTTGGTCCATCCACCAAAACAGGAAATCCTAAGGGCACTGCAGTTGATCACTGTGACCTCATCAAAGTGGCAAGCCTGTTTCATGTTATGGAACAATGTGGTACATATCTTCAATTTATCCAGCCTGTTTGTCTACTGGCTCAAGATACAGCTGCTGCTTTGAATATTGAGACTGAAGCTCTCACAAGCAGGCTTTTAGAAACCAGTTAACCCTTGCCATTCCCTTGGACCATTGTTCTAATGTATACCTACTTTACCTACAAGCCAATTCTTAAAGGCAAATATCTAAATATCATTTTCTAGCAATCAGCATTGAGAATCCAGAGATTACATCTCAGGATGCTGAAAGTCACCTACAATGTTGTACACATTCCTGGGTTTCCATAGAGACCAGCCTCAGTAATGCTGAAGGGCGTGCAGCTGGGATAGGAGCTGCTTTGAAGCTGAGGATGGGATCCTGCAGTGGTGATAGCATGGTTTCAAGCCAGGACAGAGCCATGAGCTGCTTCCTGCATGCCTCTACCCAAGGCATGCAGGCAGCAGATCACAGCTGTGACTCAGCTCTGGGCCATGCTGCCACTGCCAGAGCAGCTCCCACTCAGCCCTGGAGAAGCTCCCTGCCAGCACTGCTGGGGCTGGTCTCCATGGAAACCCTGGCCTCATGCTGTCATGGTGCTTCTGCTGCTGGGAACTCCATGGAAACCAGCTGCAGTGATGCAGGCAGGGGCTGTTAATAAATGGAGTCCACTAAGGGCCCAATTTAGCTCACAGGCCAGACTTAGCCCACCCCTCTATGCTGTAGAGCCATATCATAGAATTACCAGATCATCCATGTGTAACAGTGATGCCCCCTGGTGGCTCTGTGATCATACACTGCTCTGCCTCTAGAGCGCCTTCACTAGGCCTCTGTAGTTATCTGTTCCTGGCAGGGCACCCCAAGTGTTAAGGGATAATTATATGTGTAAGAGGTCAGTGGCATGCTGTCTGGAGATGAATTGCCTCTCTGCTGGAATAGTAGTGTTCTGTCCTTTGAAGACTATGCCATGCCTTGTTGTTAGAGAGAGAGAAAGGTGCCAAAACACTTTTGGGAGACAAAAAAGGTCAGTTATAGGCTCCAGAGGTCAGCTTATTTTTGCATGGTTCCACCGTACCCATCTCCTGCCCCAACCACACCAGATGTTCTGGGCATGTTGTTGCTTGCCTATAGTACTGAGGGTTCAGTCTCAGTTTTACAGACTGCTTTGCCAAAAGGTCCTCCTCTTAAATTAGCTGCTTCCCTGTTCTCTCTTGGCACGGGTCCCAAGAGAGCTACCTCTTAGTTCTAATCCTGCCTTTATCTTCAGGGTCAGGACGGATTTACCCCTGCCTTGGGTGTAAACTTCTGTGTCTCTATTCTACTCTACATTCCTGAAGTAGTTATCTTTGCTTCATCTGTGAGTCCAGTCCCAAGGGGCAGTCTCCTCTGTCTCTTCACTGACTCTCACCAGGTAAGTTGGGGGACCAGGGCTTTCATTCAAGCCCCGGGGTTAGTTTCTTCTCTACTCGGCCCTTACCATCTTCCATCTCTTCACCTTGTTCCCCACTTCTCTGATCTGACCTCAGAGACTCCCTTGGAGTCCCTTTGAATTTATCTCCTGGCCAGCTGGGTTGGCCATGGCACCATCCAATTTGCTGCCTTCTGGACCCAGCTATTTTCCCTTTAATTTTTCACTGTTTTTTTTTTTTTCATTGGCTGCACTGTTCTTCCTGTCTCGGGCTTGAACCCTGGCAGCTGTGTTTGCTACGGCAGCTTTTGAACTGCCACAGCCACAGCTGGTTCCCTTAATTAGTCAGGGTGCAGTGCCTTTCCCACACCAGCTTACTGCAGTTTCCTTGTCATCTCTTGGTAAGTTTCTTTCCTTTTGTTTTATTCCTCGCTTTCTCGTGGTAGAGTGCTTCAGCCACCCTGTCAGCGTGGCTCTAAAGCCTTCCCTTTACCATGCTCCATGCCTCATGGGTGTTACAGGTATGTTGTTCCCTCTGTTGGGGATTTGAGCTCCTTGGCCTCTGCCCCGTTAATCTTGCTATGCCTTAAAGCCACCTGATTCAGTGGGCCTAAGCTAGGAGGCACAGCTTTATTTGTCTCTTCCAGTCACCAGGCCACTGGCCCATCTGTGTAGGATCTCTGGCACCAGGCCCCTGTGCAGCTATATGATATATCTCTCTGCCCACTCTGGGCTCAATAAGGACTCAAGCCCTGAGCCTGCCCCTAGCAGGGCTCAAGGAAATCAAGTGTCTCCTGGGTACTAATGAGGCCTCATCTCCCCTTCCAGCTTCATACCAAACTACTGGTCAAAACAGTAATGTAAATCATAATTCCCTGGGCTATAACATAAACAACAAAATATCAGCCCTCTGTCCCTGTAGGAGGGACAACCTTTATGCCAAGTATAGTGTGCCCACTAGCCAGGGTATCTCTCAAGTCCCCTGAGCCTTCCTGTTCCTGTAGGCTGCAAAACAGTCAGTCCAGCTCCTCTGGACAGAAGCTCCTTCCCCTGTAGCAGCCAGGGAGAGACTCCCCTGCTAACCCCAGTCTAGGGCTTATGTGCTTCCAGGACCCTGCCTACATCTGGTCAGGTGATGGCCTGGTTGCTAATTTCCTGGCTGGCTGCTAATTTCCTCATTAGCACTCTTGCCCTGGCAACCACAGCTGCTGCCCATTGCTTAGCCTGCAGAGCCCCCTGGCAGGACTGCTTTTCATCTTAAAGGAACAGAGAGCCCCAGGCTGTTTGTTATACCAAGGCAGGTGCTGGGACCCAACTTACTGACATTGAAGGGTTCTATTTACCTTGTTGTTACCAATTATTACTCCCATTACTTGGAAATGGTACAGTTACAGAATACAATAACTGAGAGAATTATAATGGTGTTGAAGAGTATATATGCACACCATGGCATACCTTCAGTTTTAAGACCAGATAATGGTCCACAATTTACTATAGCTGCATTTAAGCAGTTTGAAGCCCAGTATGATTTTTGGCATATTACTAGCAGTCCACAGTTCCCCACGTAGTATTAGGGAAGCAGAACATGCAGTGTAGACTTCGAAGAATTTGGTTCAGAAGAATTAGGATCTCTATGAAGATACCACTCAACACTATTAAAGCATGAATGGAGCACAGCTGAGTTGTTTATGAGTCACTGACTCCATACTACTCTACCAACTATAATAGGTGACCTCGTTCCAAAACCTGTCAATACACAGTAATTTTGTGAGAGAGAAAAATTGATAAAGAACCATCAGAGATGGAATTATAATGCCAGGCATGTCTCAAGAAATGTATCTGCTCTTTCCCTGCAGTAGGAAGTTTGGATTCCAGACACAGGAGTAGAAGGCACTGTCCAGGCTAGGGCAGATACCCTTCATTCATATTGGGTGGAGATATCTAGAGGTCTTCTCTGTAGGAATTGAGAGCATCTCTGTCACGGTCCACCTGTTTACTACACTAGATCAGGACATGTATCAGTTCCACCAAATAGACTAGATTTGTGAATCTATCTGCTTTAAATAAAGCCTTATTGATGTGTCTGTGTTGATTATTCTCTTTTTGTAGGGAAGTGAGTGGTAAAGACTCAAAAAAGATTGATGTGCTTGTAACCTCTTCTTTCAAGATGGTTTTGCAGTTCTTTGGAAATCCTTCCAGTTTCTCCTGAGAAGGATGTAGCAGTAAGCTACAATCCCCCTTTACAGCAGTAAACTCCCTTTCTGAGGGCTGACACAATAACAAACAGAAAGTTGTCAGCCATCTTTGGGTATGTGTTAGTTAATGTAATGGAGACCTTTTGAGAGTAAGAAGTCTCCCTGCCTTTTCCTGAGCTGTGAGATAGCACAGACTCCACTTGTGGATTGAGGGCTAATTTAAATATTATGTGGTAGTAGGAGATTTTCTAGTAGAGACACACTCCCACTGAGAAACATACTACAGTATGTTTTCCCAACAGATCCTCCTCCTCTTAATCAGTCTGTTTGCTTCTTATGCTCTAAGTAAGCCACATCCTGGGTGCAACCCTGAAGAGCAGTATTGTATTTTCAAAGAGAAGAATCCAACTGTCTGAGAGTCCTACCAGTGAAATAGGAAGTAGGACACAATAAAGGCCAGAGAATGGGGAAGACTGGATGGAGAGGGGGGAGGGAGGGGGAGGGGTGAAAGGACACAGTGGAGAAAGGCTTACGGATATGGCATTGGCAGCATTGAATGGGAGGGACAGAGGCCATGGAGTGGGGATACAGGAGCCAATGGAAGAAGGCACATTGGGAAGAGTGAAGGTTAATTCATATCTGAAGGATAGTTTGGATGATGCACAGTGTTTAGTTCTAAACTAACTGTAAACATTCAAGATAAGATCTGGGCATTACCAAAGGCAGCTGAGTAAAAATGTTTTCACAGTGTGCTGTGGCAGTGACAGGCATAAAGGGAAAAAATGTTGAGAAGGGCATCAAATACTAATATGTAAACTGACCATAAGCTCCCATCTGGTATCCTGCATTAACTCTGGCCATCTTCTCTCAGAAAAGGTATAGTTGATCCATAAGAGGTCTATGGAAAGGCTTTAGGAAACACTGGGTGCATCTACATTTGTGCATTTACTATGCAGTGACCAAAATTACTGTTCAGTACGGGTGCATGTCTACATATACACTCCCATACCGCACTGTAAATATGGCAACTTGTGCATATTGGAGTGCAAATTTGATACTTTCATAAGTGCACCATGCAGGTCTCAAATTTAAACTCTATTAGTTACTGCACATTAATGCACATGTGGATGCATTACCACGCAGTAACCAAGTGGACCTCCCTGCTGGGTCTGTCCAGACACTAGGGGCTGGCCTGAGCCCAGCCTCAGGGCTCTTGGATGGCCACCTCTCCTAGCTTCAACGTGGGACTAAAGTTAGTTTCAAGTGCTGCCAGCCAGCTCTGGCTTCAGTTTGGGACTAAAGTTAGTCGCAGGGGCTGGCAGCCATGTGGCTGGAGGCTAGAGCTCCTCCGGTAGCCACAGGTGCACATGGCAGGCTGCTCTGACCTGGGACTAAATTTAGTGCCTGGTCGCCTGCACATGTAGACACTGGTCTATTCCCACTTACTGCAGAGTAATTTATTGTCCATTAAATTTAAGCTGGCATAAATGCATGTGTAGACACACTCACTGGGAAGTTGGAGACTTTTGCAGAATTGGGCCTTAGGTTCTCTACTATCTGTATTTGATTCCTATTAAGACCAGTGGTCCATCTAGCCCACTATCCTGCCTCTAACAACAGCAGAAATAGTTTCTATAGCGGGAAAACGTTGAACTGGATATCTCTAGAGTGATTTACTCCTATACAGTATCCTCCTTGGCATCCACCATTATTGTTTTAGAAATACCAGAGGAAACATTTCCAACCATTCTGCTTAAAAGCCACTAACAGATTTTTCATGAATGAATTTATCCAGTACCTTTTTGAATCTGGCTATGTTATTCTATAACTTAACTACATGTCATGTAAAAAAGTACTTTCTCTTGTTCATTTTAAATCTGTCATCTACTAATTTCAGTAAGTACTACCTACTTCTAGTATTCTGGGACTTGATGAACAATTCCCTTTTCACTTGGTCCACACTCTTCATGTCTTTATAGATCTCTGTCATATCCCCATTCATTCTTCTTCTTTCAGAACTGAAAAGTCCTAGCCTTTTTAGCCTCTCCTGGTATGGGAACTATTCCAGGCCCCTTATTATTTTGGCTGCTCTTCTCTGTACATTTTCTAATTATACTATATTCTTTTTGAGATGTGGGCACCAGAACTGCACACAGTATTCAAAATGTGGGCACACCATGGATTTGTATAATGGCATGATGATTTTCTCCATTTTGTTTTCAGTTCCATTTTTCATGATGGTCAAAATTTTATTGGCTTTTTTGGTAGTTGCTGCACATTGAGCTGATGGTTTTAGAGAACTATCTGCAATGAATCCAAGATTTCTCTCCTGAGTCATAACAGTTACTTCAGAACCCCTACTGTTTGTTTGCATGCTTTTTTTGTATATTTGAAAGCTATACTTCACACAATCGTATCTTCAGCATGTTCCCATATTGATTATATAATAAACTACATAATGTTACTGGAAAATGCACATAACTTGGATATTAAACCAGAGTTTCCCAGATTGTCTTTTCCAAGACAACAACTGACATTTCCTGAAAAAAAAGTATAAAAAATAAAAATAGTCCCTGAGCTGACAGAATGCAACAGTAGGAGGGAAGGATTCAGTTGGCAGTTGCTTACTTCCTGGCATGCAATTTTAATTAAGGAATCAGCATGTATGCTATACCAGCCCACAGGAGTCAGGAGCTAAAAATGACTGGGAAAGTGTCCATGGATAAAAAGGTAAGGGAAAGTAACAATGAAGTTGTATTTCAGGAGGCTAATTGGATCTGCACATCTTACTTTTCTCCAAATAAATCTTATTTCCAAGGGGGACATAACAAAAATTGCTGCATTCAAAGCGTGCATAAGAGCAGCTATTTTGCATTGTACAGTATGAGGGGAATTACTGAATCAGGGTAATGTAGCATAAAAGCAGACTTTATTTTTCAGACAGGTTCTGCATTTGTACCAGTCTGTACAATTCTTTTGGTAAGAGATATTCCACTCCCAGTTATTACACCTGTCACTGAACAGCTTAACTGACATAAGCACAAGAAATAGAAATGGCAACAAACTGAGGCATCACAGTTACCAATTAGTATTTTTAATCAGAATCTGGGCCAGAAACTTGTTTTCCCTTTGACCATAACTTTAGCTATTACTAACTCAATAAGTCTACAAGAAAATACCTTTAAATCATCACTAATAATTTTTCAAAAATACATTTTTCCTGGGATAATGAATCTTTCTTCAGAGCTAATCAACAGGATAGGGGCTGATTCATATCCTGAACTTTCAACAAGCATTATTAATCATACAAACATCTTTCCTAAGAGGTATTGCAAAATCCTGCTGCAGAAATCTCATTCTTGGCTGTTATTTTCTTCACTGGTAGACTGTGCAGACATAACACAGAGAAGTAAGGGATGGGGTTCATGAACCTGCCTTGTTTTATATCTACACACATCAATCTGCGTGGTCTGGGGCTAAAAATAATTTGTGAAAGAAAAGCAAATTAATATGATATGACTTCAAATTAGAGCTCTGAGTTCTGTGGAAAAAAAAGAACTGGTGAACTAATCTACCTGGCTTTGTCTTTATGTCACTTTCGTTTATTAAGAGCTCTCCAGCTAAGAGAGTGAAGAGAGTGTATAATTTATGTCAATAACTAAATAAACAGTTAGGTAAATATGAGGGAACTGTGATGCCGGATCAAGAATAATAGATCTCTCTCCAACTGACTCAAACTTTTTTTTTCTGAATTGTAAGAGCATTTTAATGTGCTCTTTAAGGGTTACAAAAGTATTAAAATAAGATGTTTCAAAGCTGCTGTGACTAGGGATGAAACACTGATTTATTTTTTTATTTATAGAGCAATCAATGAGGAGTTTTTCTTCCTCCTCCTGTTCAAATGCCCTCACAATCAGAATCTCTTGAGTAATGTTCAGCACAAAATGCTGCCAGAATGTGATTTTTATATATTGCCTATTCACTTCATTTATGTTTGCAGTTGTTCCAGTAATCAGACCAAAAAGATCCTATATCCTATGTTGAAAGCTCTGATGCAAGACTTAATGTGAACACAGTTACTGGGCCAGATTTTTTCTGGCAGACCTATAGGGAGAGTTTGTCTGCTCCTTCCCACTGGGAGCAGCAGAGAGGTTTTCTTAGTTGTGCCTCAGGACAGGTCAGAACAGCTTAAGGCCTGCTTTCATTTGTACTTCCTGACAATAGTCCTGCAAGGAGACCATATGCCAGCTGAAAATTGCCAGAGAATATTGCCTATCATTTACTCCTCCTTCCTGCTCCCTTCACCCACAACATGCATGACAGGTTGGTGCGGAAAGGAAGGTGAACGTTCCACCTTGCTCATGTTGTGCCCACTGAGGAGTACACAGTGGGGAACTTTAGCCAATGAATGGAACAGATTGTCTTGTGATTCTGTGTAACAGTTTACATCTCTGTTAAACACTTCGCTGCCATAATACTAAAATGAATATATTTGGGTCTTATTGTATATTGCCTTGTACTCTATAAATTATAAAGTGGTTGCAAAGTGTATGTGTGTATGAGAGGGAGAGAAAGAGAGAGTAAAATGCTTTCTATACTTAGCTAAGTTGAAAATTCTGACGTGGTGGCATTTCACCATCGCTATAGATGATTATACAACATTCAAGACGGGAACCAGGTCTAATGTTTAGTCTAGACTAAGTGCCAGGTGAGGCTAAGTGCCATTCAACTTTCAGAATCACCAGATAAACTGAAAAAGAAATGTCTTTTTATGCCATTATTCTGCACAAAGTCATCTATCCTGCACCCAGGATTTCTATTTTGTGGTAATACATGTTCATTTACAAATGCACATAAAAATGTTTATTCCTTTTTTAACAGTAGGCTCTTAAATGATCCATATACTTCTTCAGGTTTTACAGTTGCCTCGTGGACCTCGGATTTTAATTGCCTTTCAACGATAAATTGGCACTTGGCCTTCTCAAAGTTCTCTAAGCAATTATTTTACACTCTGTGAATAACATCAGAAATGTGCCACATATTGAAAAGGGAGGGGACGATTCCATGTGCAACTGGAGAAAGCGGCAAAACCAGTTCAAACTAGAAGGATGAAGACATGAAAAAGATGTATACAATTGATTACCATACTGTAGACAGCATAGTTCCCAGCTGCATGACAGGAATAATGTGTTCATATGGATGAAATGCTCTTGATTAATTTCTTCTTTTCTGTAAGATTAATTTATTTGCTGTATGTTTCAAATAGGCTTTCCACAAATGTCATGACTATACCAGAAAATCATGATTCTGGGGAAACTAGAACTCTCTAGGATGTGTATGTGTGTTGGTATGCATATGTTGGATGTCTGCCTAAGGCTGTTTAGGGTGGCAGTGAGGGGAGAGGTGTGAAGAAAATCAGCCAAAACAGTTAAGGTGTTTTTGAGAATGTGCTGTGTAACTCTAAATACTCTAGGGGAAAAAACCAGACAAGTCCAAGTTATCTCAAGTTGTTGTAGATACCATAATCAATTTTTTGTTAACCTTAATTGATTTTTTTTCTGTTTGTAAATTACTGATAATATCAGTGCCTGACTCACTGAGGTTTTGTGAAGATAGATTAAACACTGCATATAAACCACTTGTGTACTATATGACAAACATCATAGAAAAGAATCAAGAGGAAATTAGTAATTCTTTCTTCAGGAATTGTGTGGTATTCAGCAAATAAAGCATGGCACCACACAATCCTTAATAAGGACAAAACAAAATACTGAAGAGTTTTGGCCATTAAGTGAGTACCCTCAGTACTATACACTGAATGAAGCAGGGATTCTGGAGAAAGAAATGTAGGAGACCATATGCTTAAAGAAAATAGTCTAATGCATATGCACAAGGAGACCAATGTAGGTTTCTGACATAAACCCTCCTGTATTTTGTCAAAAGTTTGGTTTCAGTTAATTATGTCAGGAAATTTGGGGCCAAATCTACATGGAATGATCTGGGGTCTGATAGTTATTCCAATATGCATTGGTACAAGGACCAACCTCCTCCCCACCCCCACTCCCCCAGAAAGAAGCAAAATCTTCATTAGAAACAGAAGGTTCCAAATAAAGAAGGAGAGGTTGTTTTTTTTTATGATGTTGCTTGTAGAGGACGGCAGCAGAAATGCAGGTTGGACTTTATAGTAGAAATACAAAACATATTGTATTCAGGGCTTTATACATAATTCAGCTACATGTAGGAGGAGGACCTCATCATTAATTACACATGGATGTTTAGTTTTCATGTTTTTCATAACATTTTTTTAAGTAAGATCAACCCACCATTCTGGATCCCCCTTCATTGAAAACCTCCAAGTTGCAAATAACTCCCCCATCTTAAAAACAACATTACCCTTCAGCACTTAAAACTTCTTCCTTTTCTACCAGACAGTCACCACTCCTCCCCACAAAAGAAAAGCAAAAGACTGGAGGTAGAGAGGTAGCAGAAGCATAATGGGTTGAGCATCATAACTTTGGGAACAGATTCAGGGAGCACTATACCCTGTAGGGTTAACCTGAATTATGTCCACAGAAGCCCATACTCAAAGGATCATAGGGAAGTAGGGCTGGAAGAGACCTCACAAAGTAATATAGTCCAGCCCCCTGTCCAAGGCAGGAACATTCCTAACCAGACAATCCCAGCCAAGTGTCTAACTTGCTCTTGAATATTTTCAGGGTTGGAGATTGCAGAACTTCTTGAGGAAGCCTCTTCCAGTGCTTGACCATCCTCATGGTTAGAAAATTTCCCCTTATCTCCAGCCTACTGTATTTATCCAAATCCAAGATGACTCTGAATTTAAGAGGATGCCCCCCCTCCCAATAATTAAAGTCTATACATGGAAAATTTATACATGTATAAAATGTAGCAAATCAAATTATTGGAGTGTCATTTTAAATCCATCTCTCCCATCACTGCAGTGAGGAATGCAGTGGCAGAGGGGGAGGGAGGGAGCAGCTGTAGGAGGGAGGAATACGGGAGCAGATGGTAGGGTGGCAGATGGTGGGGGGGCAAGTGGTACAGGGATCCGATGGAAGGGCAAAAGGTGATTAAGATAGTAGGGTGTCAGAAGGTGAAGGGGCAGGCACCGGGGAGTCAAGAAGCCTGACTTCTGCTCCTTGCCCCCCTGTTGCCTGCCCCTCCAGCATGCCTGCATGCCACAGCACCTGCTTCCCCTTCCTGCCTGGTACTTGCTCCCTCATGCCTGTGCCCCAGGTACCTACTCCCCACTACCTGCCCCAGTTTGCTGCCTCTGCCTCCCCACAACTCCACCTCTGCCACTTCCACTTACCCTCCCTCTTCAACATGGCTTCAGTCCCACTCCAGCCCATGGCACAGAGCACGTGATTCTTCCAGCCCCAGCCTGGCCTGGTAACTGCTGTTGCAGACTGGGGCCAAAGGCAGAGCTGCAATGTCCACCTGCCTCTAGCATCTCACAATTGAATCCAAAAGAAGGTGCCTTTTATGTTAAATGGAGGGGAAAAAACACCTTGTCTTGGATTCAATTAAATACAGTAAATTTCTCCCGTAGAAGCTTGAGGCCATTACTCCTAGTTCTGTCAACTAAGGCCACAGAGAAAAGCCCATCTCTACCCCCTCTATAATTGCCCTCCTGATCCATCTCTTCTCTTCTGTAGACTAAAAAACCCTATTTTTTTCTAATTTTACTCATAAATTCTGCTTTCCAGGCCCCTAATCATTTTGGTTGCTCTCTGCTAGACTCTTTCCAATCTGTCCACATCCTTCTTGAAACATGAGGCCCAAATTGGACACAGTACTCCAGGTGAGGTCTCACTAGTGCTGAACAGAATGGAAGAATCACTTTCCTTGATTTGCAAGTGGCAGTCCTTTTAGTGTTCCTGTTGGTCACAGCGGGTGCGACTGCACATGTGATTTAATGTGCGGTAGTCTATTTTACTGCACATTAAAGTGACGCATAAAAATGTACTATTATGTTAATGTGCAGTAAAATAGGTTACTGCACACTGTCACCTAAAAATCATGCGCTTGCACTACTGTGCATTAGGGGAGCCTAATGCACATTAATTTAGTACCTCACATTTAGTACCGTGCATTAGAAAAAGCATATTAATGCACGTGTAGACACATGTAGTATGTGGTAGGCTTTTTTGGCAACAAGAGCACACTGTTGGGTTACATTCAGTTTATGATCTACTGTAACCCCTAGGTCTTTCTCTGCAGTATTGCTTCCCAGCCAGTTATTCCCCAGCCTATATTAGTGCATCCAGTTATTCCACCCTTAGTAAAACTTTGTACTTGTCTTTGTTGAATCTCATCTGATTGTGAACCATTTCTCCAATCAATCCAGGTCATTCTGGACCTTAGCCTTGTCCTCCAGAGTATCTGCAATTCCACCTACCTTTGTGTCATCCACAAATTTGCTAAGTGTGTACTCAATGCTATCATCCAAATAATTAATGAAGGTGTTAATGACAGACCTGAGACAGGCCCTGGGAACCCCTCTTGATATCTTCTCTCAAGCAGACATCGAGCCATTGATGGCTACCAATGAACCGATCAGTTATGTATCCACTTGACAGTGCTTCCACGTAGACTGTATTTGCATAGCTTGTTAACGAGAAGGTTGTGGGAGAAAGTGCCAAAAGCCTTGCTTAAGCCAAGGTATATCACATCCATTGCTTTCCCCCATCTATAGGGCCTGTTACCTTATCATAGAAGGAAATCAGTTTGAGCTGGCATGACTTGCTCTTGGTGAATCTGTGCTGGCTGTTCCTTATCACCTTGTTCTCTTCTACGTGTTTCACAAGAGATTCCTTAAAGACCTGCTCCATGAACTTTCCCGTATCAAGGTCAGGCTAATTGGTTTGTATTTCTCTGGATTCTCTTTCTTCCCTTTCTTAAATATGGGCATTTTGGGGTTGTTGGTTTTTTTTTACAGTCATCTGGTACCTCACCTGACCTATACCAGTTCTCAAAGGGATAGCAAACGGTTCTTAAATAACTTCAGTCAATTCCTTCATCCTATCTGTCCCTGCTGACTTGAATATATGTGGCTTCTCTAAGGAATCCCTAATCTGTTCTACTACTTTAGGATATTTTTTGCCTCCTTCCCTATCTTTGCTGCCAACTGAACTGATCATCAGGTAGGTGCCCATCTTTGCAAAGACTGAAGTAAAAAATGTGTAAAATACTTTACCCTCCTCTGAATCATCCATAACTAGCTTGTCTTCTGTATTCCATAAGGGACCTATGATTTCTCTGATCTTCCCACTACTTTTCACATGTGTAGAATTTGACCCTTCTACAATTTTTTCTTGGTTACCTGAAGCTCTTGCCCAAGAAGAGTTTAGGTTCAGTAGCGTGGGACATGGGGTATGTCTAGACGAGTGTGCACGTGTCTCTTACCCAGTCTCATACCCCTTTGAGATGGGGCAAGAGGCACATGCAGGAATGAAAAAATGTTCTCCTCACTGCAAACTTGCAGCACAGGAAGAAAATTAGACCCCTGGATATAGGGGTCAAACAAAAACTCAGGGGCAAAAAATGGGTCAGGGCACAATTCCAGACCATGCCCTAACGCAATCAGAGGCTCAGTCTTCTATGATTGGCCCTTTCCCCAGCCCTCAAGCATGCTGCCTGCCTGTGCTGGGCAGGCAGTGGTGCAAGCTGCAGGGACCTGGCTTTTGCCAGGTAAGCAGGGGGTTGTGGGGCTGGAGGAGGGGGGAGGGGTCCTTGGGAGGCTGGAGACAGCAGGGGAATGAGCAGGGGGCTGGAGACAGCCCTAGAGGCATTCCCCTGCTACCCCCTGCTCTCCTGAGGCTGGAGACAGCAGAGGAATCTCTCCAGGGCTGTCTCCAGCCTCCTGCTCCTTCCCCTTCTGTCTCCAGCCTCAGGAGAGAAGGAGACAGCAGGGGAATGCTTCCAGGGCTGGCTCCAGCCCCCTGCTCCTTTCCCTGCTGTTTCCTGCCTCCTGAGGCTAGAGACAAGCAGGGGAAGGAGCAGGGAGCTGGAGACAGGAGGGGGAATGTCTCCAGGGACTGTCTCCAGCCTCCTTCTCCCTCCTGAGGCTGGAGACAAGCAGGGGAAGGAGCAGGGGGCTGGGGAAAGCAGGAGGCTGGAGACAAGCTGGAGATAAGCTGAATACTTTCCCTGCTCTCTCCAGCTTCCTGCTCATTCTCTGCTACTGCCAGTGAGTGTGTGTGGGGGCAGGGGGCTGGGAGAGCAAGTGGTGAGCTGGGGGAATGAACAGGGGGCAGGGGGATTGAATGGGGAGCTGGGGAATAAATGGGGGGCGGGGGAACGAGCAGGGGGCAGGGGGAATGAATGGTGGATGGGGAGAATGAATGGGGAGCAGGGGGAACCAATGGGGGTGGGAGGAATAAGCCTCCTCTTCATTCTCCTATTCCCCACCCTGCCTCCTGCTTTTTCTTCTGCTCATCTCCAGCCTCCAGAAGCTGGAGAAGAGCAGGGGAATGAGCAGAAGGCTGGAGACCAGCTTACCTCTCAAGTTGGGACTAATTTATGAAGGCTGCTGAAGTTTAGATAAATAAATACACGCAGCATTTATAAAGTAAAGGGCAGCAATGTTACCACTGGTGATAAATGTCAGAAGTAGTCCTACAGAAAGGTCCCTGGTGGATAATGCCTGCATAGATATTCAGTTTTTAAATATTCACAATGGTCAAAGAAACATGGAAGAATTATATATTAAAATAGCCCTTTGAAATTCCTGGAAGCCATTTGGAGATGTTTAATGAAAAGGTCTGACCTTTAAACTCTTGTAAAATTTATAATTCCTGGGCAAAAGGCACTTGGTTTACAGCCCGAAACCATCTGACTTGACAGCAGGTCCATTCTTATCTCCATAGTCTCCTGTCAAGCAATCTCTTCTTGTCACTGATTCCATATGAATCCTCCTGCGCATTCTGCAGTGTTCTTTCAACTTCCAGTTGTACATCCCAACCAAATTTGTCTGGTTTATTGCAGCAAACCTTGGCTCCTGTGGACCCAGTTCTTAAAATCTCTTCATTTTATTTACCAAGGCATTCTGTACTGCTTTGCTTGTATTCAGGATAAAAACTTTTTTTCAAGTTACATTTTGTAAATTTAAACTTAAAAAATAATTAAAGCAGTTCCCCCCCCTTTATACAGTACACAAGTGGCTGTCACCCAGAAAATGGCATGAAGCAGAGTGAGCCCAAAAATAATTTTATTGAGGCCATATGGTCTTACAAGCTAAAAATGACACCACTCCTACAGGAAGGGAATATAGCTCTTTACAGACATTATTTAAAAGCATTCCTGTATAGGGCAGTTAATCCCCTACAGAACAAGAGGAATTTTAAGGCCCTGAAGTCATGAATTAGAGACTGGACTTATCTATTAAAAGTAGAAGTGAAACACTGAAAAAAAAAGATGTAGAGATAATAAGTTAAGAAATTTTTGTGTTTATCTAATGTGTGGTATCAGTAAGCTCTGACCCTACAACAGCTGCACAATAAGTTCATTGGGATGAATTTTGTAAGGTGTTTTCTAATCATTTTGGCCCTGAATCACCAAAGCACCTCAGCGCATGCTTAATTTTAAGCACATGGTTGCTTGGCTTGAAACCAGAATTCCCAGTAGTTTGAAGTAATGAGCCAATAACTGTCTCAGACAGCTAGAGCCAACTTGAGGAGTGCTAATTAATCAGCCATCAGCTGGGTTGGCGGATGGAGAGGTGGAACAATGTATTGGTTGAAGGATAACTTTTACTTACGCCGCTGAGGTGGTGATACAGGCGATAAGGCTGCTTACGTAGTTACAGGTAACAGCAACAAAACGAGTCAATGAGTTCATGGACGAAACGAGCGCGCGGGAAGGGGTATGTCGGGGCCTGTCGGTGATGGGGAGATGTTGGTGGGTGATCAGTCCGCCAAGTTTACTCTTCCATGTGTTCAGAGCTCTCCAACTTGGGCAGAAACTGCACAGACTTTTATATGCTTATGGCAGCCAATGATGGACTGCCAAGCAGAGTACAGAATTGCTGACGTCACAATGCACTTCCACAACCAAATTTGGGGGTAATAATCACTCAGAGAGGTAATTGCTCTATGCAGTCTATTGTGACATGAACACTTATTTGATTTGGCTATGGCAATAACAAGCTACTGCAACAGACACAACACACTTTTTGCTGCTTCTTCAAGAACTTATGCATTATTTATTCTGATACACAAGCATTTACTTTTCCTATGTGTTTTAAGAATGAGTATAATCTGCACACAGCAGCATTCTTTGGCTGGGTAAGTACTGATTGTTTTTAGCCAAATTGTTCCTCTCTATATATTCAGATAAATAATAATCCACTAAAAAAACAAACCAAAAAACAAATACCTATATTTGATAGAGAAGAGAAGGAAAGGGGGAGGTAATGTACACATTCTTCTGGTCATTCTCCATGGTGTCAATTTTTCCTTGCTGCTCTGGCTGAAATTAAGCATATCTTGTTATATTCCAGCTGTGAATATAAGATCAGTTTTTTTCCCCTAATCTACTGATTCTCATATCAGTCATTTATTCACTCAGCATTTCCAATTTTTCCCCTCATTTCTCTTTTCAAAGTAAAAGAACATTATGCTACAGATGAACTAGGTAGGAACAAAAATACCGCACACAGAAGTCTTTTCATTCATTTCTAATGAAGCTCTTCATTTAGAATATCCTTATTTGCCATGCCTCACCTAGCTGTTCACCTAACACTGTACTATTTTTAAGCTTTTCCTGGATAATAGTGTCACCGATATTGCTTTTGCATGGACTGCATTTAAGAGGGCAGACTAGATCATCAGAACAGTCCTTTCTGGTCTGACCACCTTGATATTATTTCCATTCTGTACTTGTTCATATAAATCAGTCTGAAGTTTTTTAGCAGACACCTATGATTCAGCCTTTGCTACAAAGTAGCTATCCCAACATAGCCTCTCACACTCTCTTAGATGGTAGCAGAAGAAATCCTTCTGCTTCTATATGCTGCCCCTCCACTTGGAGGGGTTCCACCACTGTCCCTCTGCTGGCAAAGCCCTCCAGGCAGCAATTTTGGAATACAGACAACTTCACAATGTGCATTCAGGTATCTAAATAAGAATTTGGCAACTACATATTTTTATGGATCTGGCTCTCAATATTTCAAACAGAGCTTAGGCAGATAGAAGTCTCCTAAGTCCAAAATGATGATTCAGAAGTTCTGTACCCAGTAGCCACTTAAATCCAGAGGCTCCTAAATAATCAAAACACATACCCATTTAACAGGGCAATTTCCTTCATTCCCAGAGTTCTGTTTCTGGAGATGTGTACAATTACCACAGTTTAAGTCTTGGGACTGTCTCTCATCTAAACTCAACTGGGGTCCATGAGCTGCATATATTTTATCTGAATACTTTGAGGGGTCCAAACTAGAAAGTGTTTTCAGAGCACATCTAGCACACATCAACAAGATCAGGTTACTCAGGAAATACATGTATGGACCATTTTATTTTATAATCTTGCCATAGGAAGAGGTGAGGGTAACCTTTTTCATCATCCTAATGGTTACAGCACTCACCCAGCAAATAAAATATTCAGGTTCAGTGCCTCCTTCAGCATGAGGAAGTGCAAACCTGTTTCTTTTTAAAGCTCAATTACAGTATCAAAAAGAATTCAGGCCAGTGCACCAGGGGCCTAAAGGGAGACTCTATAGTGCAACCTAGTGATTAGGTCATTCACCAAGGAGGGGGAATCCTGGGTTCTGGTCCCTCCTCTAAGGACTCTTTCTGTATTGTAAACTCAGCAGTCATAGGATACAGACCTTAATTCTGTAATTGGTTCCATTCTGGCTTAGATCAAAACCAAAATGTTTTATGATTTCCTGCAAGCCAGAAATCTTAAAAAATTAAATGGTTTTGGAAACACCAATATACAGAGATGAACAGTTCTCCCTAAGTCTCTAACAGCTGCTGTATGAGATTGAGGTTCTTGTTAGTTTCCTCTCTGTCATAGGAACCCATGCTTCCAACCAGCTAGAAGTCTGGGAGACTTGGGAGACCCAGCCCAAGTCAGCCCACCTGGTGGGAATGCTATGGAGCTGCAGAATCTTTAAGTCAATCCCAAACCCAAGATGCCCAAAGGTGGAAACAGGTCTTGGTTTGGTTACAAATACTGGCTTTGAGAGGTTCTGGGTTCCTTTAGGGAGTAGGTATACACATCACTAGGGACTCGTGGATACTTTGTCACATCTGTGACAGAAGAACTTCTGCTTAAAGATCATGGCCTTTCTAGTGCCTTGTAACTCCCATGGTATACTGGATGCCTGAAACCACAGGCCTTCCCCATCAACAATTTGTCTTATGCATCCATAATAGCCCATCTTAGTGCTCTAGCAACCATTTAGCCCTCTCTGATGGTCTTTTTAAACTCCTTCCTGATGTCTTGTGGGAGTTTGGACAGGAAGAGAGTGATCGTCCTCCATATAACTTGACTCAAGAATCTCTATGTATGTGGGTTTTCAGGAATACAGCTTTCACAAAGAGCATCCATTAGATGTGGATTTCACCTACCAGAAAGGGGATCAGGTGGCAAAGTCGACATGTGATATATATCGAGACATCACAAGACTATGGGGTTTAAAACCTGATATTTTACTTTCTACCACAAAGGGTAGCAACTGGCACATCCTCTCCACGCCATACTTTGGGGTAGCAGTAATTGATTTGGTTGCTGGCAAACTGAACAACTTATAATATCCTATGTCTCTGTACAAGAGAATTCACAGAGAATTTACCTCTTTGCAGTCTATGCAGCCTGTGTGGGCAATTCCATGGAAATTAATTAGATGCAGTACATGTTTATATCCATGTAAACCCCATTTAAATTATCAACCTATTATGTTAGGGCACGTAATTTTAGTTGCTTGTATCTGACAAGCACATTAGTTGTTTGTTCCTGTTAAGATACTTAGTTAAGACAATAGACTCTAATAAATTTTCTGGAACAGTCGTGAATTTGAGGGCTGTGTCTTGGTATACCCAAAGTTCCCCAAATTAGTTTTTCTCCAGTTTAGAAAACTGGTCTCAAACCTTTACAAGCTATTCATGATACACAAGAATGCTTACTTAATTTTGCTTTTGTTCTACCTTGCATAAATCTCTTCCATTGTCATCTGCTTGTGATTATTTTTAAAAATTTTATTATGCTATAGTGTGTACTGAAGGCAGAGGTAACTGCAATCATGTACCAGCAATTGCCAGTAGTAAGGGTAGGGCTGCAAGAGTGGTCAGAGCTAAACTTGGACATCTTGAATGAAACAGGTCCAAAATGACCTTGGTTATTTTTCATTTACCATAAGGTAATTGCCAGAACATGAACAGTTACCATGGGGTAACTGAGGTGCAGTAATACAGACAGTCCTCAACTTACAATGTTTTGAGTTACAACATTTTGCACTTACAATGTTTATAAATTGACACCCTATTTCAACTTTATGACATTTGTTTTGACTTTACAACGCTTGATCTGATGTGATGCCATGCCAGTGAACAAGTTTGCTCTGTTGCTCATCTCCCTGGAGAACATCTGTCCAAACTTTCTTGGATACTTTCTTTAAGAAAGCAGACCAAGACTCCAGAAAAACCTGCAGCCAAGACTCCTGAGAAGACTCCAGCCAAGAACCCTTCAAAAAGTCCAACCAAGAGGCTTTCAAAAATTCCAGCAGTCACCTCAAAGAAATTATTCCAAATCAGTATGACTGTTATTTACAATATATACACACACTAATGTAGCTATGTTACTCATCTATAATTGATCGAGCACAAAATTCTGGAGCATTTTTAGTGAAAATTGGGCCTTGGTTCAATCTCCCATTTTTAACATTGTTTCTTATAAGGAAATTGGTTCTGAGTTACAACATTTCGGCTTAAGATGTGGCTTTCAGGAACTGATTGTGTTGTAAATCCAAGGACCACCTGTAACCCCCTATTAATTACTAATTGCAGGTACTTGAAAAGTTACAGCCTTCAATTGGCAGGGTATAGGCCTATATCACACTCCATTTGTTACACAGTTATGGAAATCATCTGCTTCTACCCTAGATAAATGTACTCTTTTTAAGAGGGGAAAGTGACATTTTTCTAGTTTCCTGCTTAAGCCCTGAGCTATTCTGCCCTTGATGCTGCTACTGTGGTTTTGATGCTGGTGGGTGGTTGAAGACTTGCAGAAAGTGGCTGGAACATTAGGATTTCATGGAAGGTAGAAGCATGACTGTGATGGTACATCTGAGATATTTAGGTCACAGGTGAGCTAAATAACCTGCCAGTACCAGTGCACCATGGGAACTATGCCTCACCATTCTGGTTTTGGAGGTCTGTGGTGGAATTCCAACCTTTGGAGGGTCATAGCTTTTAGTTTTAAAAACTGAGGCTATAATGGATCATGGATGTTTAAGGTTTGGGAAAGAGACTGCTGGATCTCATATTCTGAGTTGCTTCCTTCATTATAGCTAGGGTACCACTTCCATTAGTGCTCACATTGACCTTCTAGAACTGACACCACCACTTTGATCTCAATTTCAGTCACATGGCTCCACTTGCTGCCTATTCACAACTATTGATAATGTATATTCAAAACAACTACAAATGTTTTGTGAAAGAGTATCCCATATTCAGGCCGACATGACTGAATTTTACTATGGCTGAAGACCAATGTGGCTCACTGATTTGCACTATACCAAAAGTGAAGAATGTGTATTTTATATATGTTAATCACTTTGACAAATGTTTGCAGTGAAGGTTTCCAGCAATTGACACTAGTGAAGACAGGTGATCTAAATGATATGTTTTTACCCTTTCCTCCCTGGATTTCCTATTCGCACTCAGGCTATGTCTTCACTTGCATAAGGATCAGGCCTACATTAGGTACAGAAAGGAACACTGGGGCCACTGGCACACCTTCATTTAAAAGTGCCTGGGATTTGCACATGTGGCATGGCAGGAGGCACAATTTTGAGATCAAGGATCAACCCTAATCATGCCCTTTTTACTTGTCAGTGCAGGGGGAACTTAGAATCATGATGCCCTGCACTGGGAAATCGAAAGTTGTGTACCTGCAGCCCCACCGTGGATGCAGGGCTTAAAGTCACAAGTGAGGGGAAGTCCTTCAGCTTCCCATACAAGGAGTTTCTGATCCCTTATGCCCAGTAGCCCTGCTGCAGCTATGGGACACTGGGTTTAAAGTCCCTTTAGTTCCTTAATCCTTTCCCCTGTGCTCTGGAGCCTGACTGGGCTGCCATGCATGGGGGAGTATGGATGCAGGGGTTTAGACTTCTTGGTGGGTGAGTTCTTTGGCTTCCCCTGGAAGGAGTTTGCAGGGAAGACTGGGCCCAATAGGAGACTGGGGCTGTCCAGGGTTGATTCTGACAATCAACTGACTGTTGGGCATCTGCCCCAGACAGCCCCAGTATATGGAAATGCCACACATTCAATATAAGGTATCGTATAAACCAGCCATAAAATGTTTACATTATATAACATATGAAACAATTTATGGCTGCTTTGTTATTTTAGGACATCTTAACTTGGGCACATGTGTAGCACTCTTGCTATTTAAGGTGTAATTAACATGTTAATTGCAGCATAAATATAATATGTACAGGGGGCCTGAGATCACAAAATAAGACAGTGGTAGTATAAAGAAGAGAACCCTGTGTCTACTCACTTACTGCCTTAACTTCATGAACTATACAGCAGTATTATAAATGACCTTTCTTCAACTTATTGGTGCCAATTTATTACATAAATATGTTTTATTGTTTGGTTGGGAATACCAGTCCAGTATTTTGTTTATCAAATTTAATTAATTGATAGCGAGTTGAATGACATTGCATATTTTAATTTAATATTGTGATTAGACAATGCAATGTTAAATTTAAAAAGTGTTTTAAAAACATCTTTCTTCAGATAACCCATTTTTATACAGAGCCAGTATTTGCACAGCACAAGGCAAATTTAGTATTGCGGTTAGGGGGCATAGGTCACTCTTAAATCCATATTTGCATTTTACTGTGTTTCTCTAAAAAGAGGGGGAAAATGGGTGGGGAGGGGACTAGAAATGTCAGCAAGGCAATATAAAAAAGCCCTAATAGATTTCCTGACCTTTATTCCCAGAGATGAATTAGTAGTCATTATAATGCTGTGCATGCTCTCTTAAATAATTTAGATGCTATTGCTTGTTTCCCAAAGATTGTAGATACTTCATCAAGCTTTAGTAAAGCTAACAAAGCATAGCTAAATATGGAAATTCCTGAAAAATAAAATACGCAAATTACTGCCTTATATTTTAGGTAGATTACCTTTTAGTTTCTGCTCAATTGTTCAAAAAGCTTCCAATACACATCCTTAGATAAATGTTGCAATAATGATGTACATTCTGAAGCAGAAAAATGTCAAGTGAATAACTTTCTACATATACCTATGCATTAGGGATGCTTCTTTCATTTCATTTCTGAAAAAAATCCTCCAATAAAAAAGAAAAAGAAAGGAAAGGAAAGAAACTAAAGCAAGCAACAGTCTAAACTATCTGGTCACAAATCACAGAAAAAGATGGGAAGTAAAAATAGACCATTTGTAATATAAGGTAAAATTTTGAACAGCCATGATTAACTTAAGGAGTCTAACTCTTATTTGTGTTATTTTCCCCCCATAATTATTCAGAAAACTTTTAAAGGGTCTCAGTGCTTAAGTTTATTCATTCCTCTTAATAGGTTAAGTGCTGTTTGCCCTAATCACTTGGAGCCAGGGACTATATCGTTTTATAGCACACCATAGACCACATCTTCTCATTTGAAGGAATAATGGTATAGGGCCCTCCCCCACCATTGGTGGCAGTGGGGCCCTCCCCTAGGGGGTAACAGTAAAAGTAGTGGTGGTCACTTCTCACTTTGGGATGAGAACAGGGGAATCTGGTAATTACCTTAGCAGCAAAGGTGTATCCACTTGGTCAGGCCCATTAACTGAAGGAGTCCAGTAAGGCCCATGGTCCTGGATTTAACTCCTCATTTTGATGTATGAAGCAATTCATTTCTCTCAAGACTATTGTTGAAAGCCACCTACAGATTTAGAGATGCACCACTGCATTAGTTATGTTCAGAGCACAGTTTTGAGTTATTTTTTGCAAGCTTAAAATAGTCTACTGTGCATTAAAGTACGCATGTAGATGTGCCCACTTTCTGTCTAATTGGTTGGAACCTTCCCTTAATTTATCCTTCATCTCCTTCTCAAAAGGTTTTTAGTCTCATTTGCTTCCATCACAAAAAAGACTTTTCCTTTTTCCTGATGCTGCTTTACACTTTTACAGTATTGGGCAATAATTAGTATTATTGATTTTTACTTCTCTGCTAATGCTAAGCACTCAGAATGAAAATTTCCAAGCAGTTTCAAAATAGGATTAGTCATTTATTTATGCGTAGTTACTGTAGCTGAGATACAATTAGAGAGGCTATTATTCTTCATGATTCTGGCATCAGATGAAGTTAGAAAGTAATGTCTTGTTCATAGAAGAGTTTTCTACAATGGTATACATCCAGATGGTGAAGCAGCTTGCCTTTCCCTGTTTTCAGAAACGAGGAAAAAAAAAAGTAGGTGAACCAAGACTCACCAGGCAATTCCTTCCACTCCACCTGTCCCAAACGTCTGTGCTATGCCATCCTTGGAGGAGAGTTAGCCAGCTACTGGATGGATGTCTTATTATTAGATAGGAGAGAGTTTGGACAACTCATTATATCTGAGGATTTTTCCATTTTTTTCTGGCAACACCACAGTATTAGTCCTCGAACTTTGATCAGCATTATTCACTATGCTGTCTATCTCATGAAGTACTGCTGAATGAACAGCATATGTCAGTGTAGCCTCATGGCACAAACAAGACTTTTGAGTGAGGGACCACTGTGGCTTCAGGGTGAGTAGCATTGGCTAATATGGTCCTGGTTAAAAAAATGAGGTATAGAAGTTTTCTGTGCCTATACATTTCTAGCTTTATGCTTTAAATATTCATATTTGGAGGGAAAGATGAGCCTAAAATTGTGCAAACTATACCTGTTGAATTGAGATTTCACAGTGAAAACAGTAAAGGGATAATAGCTTATTGAAATAAATGAATGGTTCATAGTGGGTACAAAGATCCATCTATTTTTGCAACATATCAGTGTAAATTATGGTATTTCTATGCTATCCATTTCCTCTTTCTCTGATGCATTTTAATAGCATCTTAACAAAGAACCAGACAAATGCACACTTTTTTTAATGCTATACAAACTGAGTGTTTTGAATCTAGGAAGGATATTAACAAAAGATATCAATCTTGTATATGAATAATGACCCTTATTAGAGTGAAGTCAAGCTGCAAACTGCAGGTTTTAGTGTCTCAAAGCCTTAAAAAAATTGTAAGGGCTAAGCAATAACAAGTGTATTCTTGCAGGGTAATATGGCCGATAAAAGACAATCAATTCAGATACCTCACTCAGGAAAGTAGAGACCTCTTGTTAAATGTTGTACATGAATAGAGGTACTAGAATAAGCAAGAGACTTTGAGTGCATGAGAAGACATTGAACATAGTTGAGAGCAGCAAAACTTTCTGATTCAATAATCATAGTATCATAGTATCTAGGGTCAGAAGGGGCCTAGAGCAGGCCATCTAGTGTGACCCCCTGCCAGTGGCAGAAACGAGTGCTGGGGTCACAGGACCCCAGCCAAGTACCTATCCAATCTACTCTTGAAGATGCCCAAGGTAGGAGCAAGAACAACTTCCCTAGG
>JAGPOW010001296.1:102241942-102263256 GCA_030014935.1 Caiman crocodilus
AACGCTTTCCTGAAGTCTAAAAAGACTACGTCAACAGGGACACCCGCATCCATGGATTTGGTCACCTGGTCATAGAAGGCGACCAGGTTGGTCTGACAGTACCTGCCCTTAACAAACCCGTGCCGGTTGCCCTTCAGCATAAGGTCTCCTGCCGGTCCCTCATAGATGTGGGACTTGAGAATTTTCTCAAAGATCTTCCCCAGAATCGAGGTGAGACTGACAGGCCTGTAGTTCTCCGGGACCTCCTTCCTCCCCTTCTTAAAGATGGGAACCACATTGGCCACCTTCCAGTCCTCTGGCACTTGCCTACATAATATGTGCTTACAATGGTTATTTGATATAGTTTTAGTAACTGTATCATGATATTGTGGCTTATTTCTCAGCTACAATTATGGCTTTGAAAGATAAAGGTAGATGTCACTTTGCATGGTCTACAATAGTGATGATGATAAAGTTTGTGAATTGTGGTGATGCTTCGTGCACTTTAGAGACAGATTCTTCACGTGATAAACTGCAATACAAGTTGTGTTCGAATACACCTCTCTCAAGAAACCTCCTAATCACAAGTCTGAATTCTTCCAAAAGGAAATTCACTAGCCTGGTATCTGATTCTTGGGTATGTCAACACATTGAGTGCATCTTGGAATGTTAAATTACATGACAACCCTTTGAAAGTTGTTCAGCATTAGTCCCATATGTATCAGCCTTTAAGAGTATATCTACATACACTAACAGTTAGGGTCGACCTATACAAAGAGGACATCTATACTTAAACTTGACCTCTGGTGGTAGTCAAGCCTGAGTCTGGAAGCTCTGCTGAACTTTTGGGTGTGAAGTTGTCCCCACTCCTTTGTGCATTAGGTTTTGGTGTATGGGAAATTTGCCAGCAGAGTAATTCCTGGAACAGGTCTAGCAGGGAATCTGGAATACTTCTGAGGGGCATGCTGAAAAAATAGGAAGTATAGCTGGAATGACTTTGCTGTTGACTACGTGGTATGATGTAGAAGGGAGAGATGGCTCATCAGGCATGGGCTGGTTGAGAGCAACCTCAAGGTGGACCCTAAATATCACTGTATATGTGCATTTAGAGACCAGATGAATTGACTTTGATTTCCATGCACTTGAGACAGGCAATGAGGGACCAATCCAAGGATTGAACTGAAGTTGATTGAACTAATGACTGAAGTCATTAGAAAAACTGTCTCTGATATCAGGAGGCACTGGATCAGCGTGTGTGCATTGCTTGAAGGTTTTAAAACACCAGACAGTTGATGACAATAAAAAAGTTTACATTTTTATTTAAACGTCTTTTACTTTTATTTTCATGACTGGAGGAACAATTTTCACCTAGTATATGTAAAATAAAATACATAAAATTTCATTTTATTAAGTATTTGTGTTTTGATTTCTTTATAAAAATACAAATACTTCCTCCTCTACATTTTAAAGTTATTTTATATGCAAAGTTAGCTTTTCTGGTATCAAATATGTGTAATGCATTTTCTAATGCAATTTCCTTCAGCTTTATTGTCTATTCCTGTATGGACTTTTAAATTGTTATAACAATAAAACACATTAAAAAAAATTCTCAGTCACCTTTATTAAAAAAACACTGTCCATCAGAAACCACTTCTTCTAGGTCCCCTTAAATGTTCACTTAAGATAAGTTTGGCTTTACAGCATGTGGCAAATGTTTCTTTTACAAATAATTGACAGTATGTAGGTAAGAACATACATCACAGAGGTACACTAACATAAATGATATTCCAAAATAGCACTAACAAGCAGTCAAAAAGAGAGCAAATGTTTAATTCATTTAATCTGTGCAAAGAACTATGCAGATAATTTCTGGTAACATTTTAAGTGGTATATCACACACTCCATTCATATTTTGTGGCAGTCTTGATACTTTAGTACTTTGGAGCTTCTTTGTAATGTTTCAACCTTTATCATCACAGTTAACAACAACAATAAAGCTGCCCTAAACCTTGATAGATCTGACCACCGGACAATTATTCCTGCACTGAGAAATTCTCAGGGGCATACTGGTTTTTACCATGTCTGCTATGTCTCTTACATGTGGCTGCCAAGGATGGGGTCAGGGAAATGGGGAAGGTGGATAAGCTTCCTTGCAACACCCACCAATGTCAGACTAGCCTTCAGATGTAGCCAACATCAGGTTCAATAGCTTTTAGACTGCTAATATTAAAACTAAAATAAATTTGGTCTATGGATAATCAAAAGTGGCTTTGCATTATTTCCTATGGGGAGCAGCTGTACTGAGCATTCTTCAGCTGCGTTGTAGGTTATGTGCCAACTGACTTTAAAGTAGGAATGAAGAGTCTTGAAATACATAACCATGTATACTTCCTTTTAAAAGACCATACGGCAATTTATGCTTCAAGACTGAGCTGACTGATCCTCATAAGAAAAGAAGAGAACTGTGACATTTCTTAAAGTGCATATTCTTTACATTTTTCAGTAATTTGAAGGCAGATCTTTGAGAAGTACAGTGAGTGATAAGGAAAGGATAAATCAGATAAAGCACAAACATAAAAACAAATAATAAAGCAAAGGCCTGATCCTACTCTTTCTATGGCAAACTCCCATTGAATTCAGCAGGACAGGAGCCACTAATAAATATGTCATAAATATTATATATACGCCAATATATTTTATGTATACTCATTAGAGCAAAAATATACATTCGGTTTATATGAAATATATGTAAGAAGTTGCTTAAACTATAGGAACACAGGACTAGGAGAAACATAGGACCCTTATTTACATTCTCCACAAAAAGACGTTATGTTCCTAATCTACTTGGAGACCTAATAAAAAATAAGGGTTTCATTTTGCTAGGTGTTATGCTAACATAGACTAAAACAAATTATTCCTTTCTTGTAAAGCTTACAGTATAGATAAAGCAGAAGAGAGATTGTATAAAATAATAGCGGTTTTTATAATTGAACATCAGCATTTAAAAAATCCTGCTTCATTCACTGTATCATGGCATCTGATACACTAACCAGTAGCAACTGGGAATAATTCACACATGTAACAATTATGTACATGCCAATGTTGACATCTATATTATAGCTCTTAACAGGACAAACAATATTTATGTTGCATCTTTATCATAGCTATTAACAAGAAAGACACAATATTAACAATGTAAGTTATTTCTAAATACCCAATCTATGCAAACTTCCTCTTCAACTGCTCTGGTCCTTTTGTATTTGTAATATTATTACAGTTATCTTAATATTCCACACGTCCTGCAGGAGATGCTTCCTTCTGACAAAGAGGCACTTCTGTCCTACTTGACAGGTTGAATGTTAAGACCCCAGAACTGTTGGGGGGTGTGTGTGTGTTTGGGTGTGTGTTTGTGTGTGTAGTATTAATTGCTTTGATGTGGACTTAGCAGAAAATAATTCTGTTAACTTACTCTACACTCCTATAACTATATTTCACTCAGGAGTGCATCTCCATTCAGAAAAATTCTAGAGTACACTTTTAACCTTAAGCATATGTTTTAAGAAAGGCCCTAAATATGATAAGCTTATAAAACATTATCAAAGGCATTCCTGAATTGGGATCTTAATGTTTCCACTTATAGATAGTGAAAGAATGGCCAGAGTAATGTTGACAGAAAAACTGCTGTATAAATAGCCATGCTGCTCTCCTTACATTGTTTTTTGTGTTTCCTGAAAGAGCACATCTACAGACAAGTCTCTTAATGGACTGTTCAGACAATTTCCAACCTGACCTTTTGTTTGCAATCATCATTTTAAAAAGCATCACAGCTGTATAATACCAAACTAAAATATAAACAGTGTGTTCTTAGGCCAGCAACAAATGTTACCACCACATTTGAAATATCAAAAGCCGTACTTTGTACTATTTTATGACCCTAAAAAAAGGGTCACATTGATATTCATAATGAATGTGCACATTCACAGATGTCCCTTCAAAACATATAAAAATACTATCTGAACTAGGTGAACTGGGCACGAAACATATTCAGCTTTGATAGTTTTTTTCATGTTCATGTTCATATAGCATTCTTGCCAATTAGGAACACCAAAACAGATTGCCAGTCCTTTGGACTGGGAGATACGGTGTTTACAGTAACCTGGATCACTATCATCACTGAAGCACTCTGTATTTTTAGTAATTCATCATATGATGATATGAAAATCAAAATCGGAACAAACGCTGGCTAGTTAGCTTTTATGGCCCTGTGTTATTCACAGAAGAAAGAATTGGTGCCCAGGCTGGATATGTATAGAGGTCATACAGGGGCACTACCCATGTCATGATAGCAAGCATAACTACAGCAACTCCAATGATGTTAATGCCCAAGCCAGCTTTCACCTAAAGCAAAAAGAAAAATCAGAAGTTGATACTGAGAAATACTACAATCAAGCTTGGCTAAAGCAAATTTCCATAATAGTAAAATCATACGTTACTGTTCCAGGATGATTATCAGCACAGAAAGTTACATACAGTAATTAAGAATGTTTTGGTAATAACTCACCATGTCAATAATGCTTAAATGACCATATGAAAATACAATGGCATTGGGTGGATTTGCTACAGGTAGCAGGAATGCAAATGAAGTACACAGTGTAGTAGGTATTAGTATAAAAAGTGGGTTCACATGAATAGCTTCAGCCTGTCAAATAGTAAAAAGAATGAGATAATGGATTTCAGAGGCTATATTAACTACATCAAATAAAGCAAATACCTAAAATGGTCACACAAGTACATTAATTCACTGAAACCCTAGTTCAAATACTAAGAAATACCCTTGTGCGAGAACTCCATTTTTGCTTATGCGATGTGTTGCACTGGATTCAAATAAACCAAGAAAAGGTGCTAATATCCCGTAGTAAGTATATCTGGACACACAGCTATTCTAGACTAGTTGGTGTACTTTAAACTGACAGCCGACCCCCTGCTCCCCAACCCTGATTAATTTCCAATTGTAGAGAAGTCCATTGAAAAAAACATAGAGAATTTGCATCCTAACACACAAGAGTTCAGCAGTTTAAGTCTGCTGAGAACAAGGATGATGAATTTGAATTTGGATGTGATAAATGGAAGTTAGTGCCAGACTTCATGAAAATAATAATGCATATGTTATAATGAAGTAGTGGGAGAGGAAGAAGACTATAGTATTTGAAAGCTGGGCAGGAGACGAGGGGAGGAAAGGGGAGATTAATGTTGTAGGTTTCAGAGGAGGAGCTGAGAGTTTTATGCTGCCATCCAGCATTTGTTCCGGGGAGGAAGAAGAGACACAGATACAGTGAGAACTGAGGAAGAGATAATTACATAATAAACAACTCCATTGTTTTACTGCACTCTTTTAGAAAGAACTGTTTTTTAAATGTTTATATTTTAATAATGTTTTTTGTCAAAAAGTTTTTTTTTTTTCAAAATCTGAACTTTGAAGGAAATTTTTTTCCAGAAAATTCAGAAAACCATTATCATTTATAAATTACTAAAAAGACCCCAAACAAACAAACAAAACATTTTAAAACATTTTCATAGTTTGTTTGTTTTTTTAAATAAGATGCTTCTTTAAGTAGGTGCTACCACTCCACTGGTAGATTGGTAGAACCAGTGTTTTGAAAAAATCTCATATATTTGTATTCTTTTTGAACAGAGCAAAGAACAGTAAGGATAAAGCAGATCTTACATAGGGTACTCACCAGAGGTGCTAGTATAGGCAAGAATATTGTAATGGTAGCTGGATTGCTGGCCACTTCTGTCACTGAAGTGACAATCAAAGATGAAATCAGGATAATCAACCACATTGGTAATGATCCCAAAGGAGTTAATTTACTTCCAATCCAAACTGATAGATTTGAATCCTGAATAGGGAACAAGATTATGTAATTATATCACAGCAGCTATTGAATACAAAATAGTAAGTTCAGTACTACAAATTACACACTGTTAATTTGCAAGGTAGTTACATAAATAGAGATAAGACATTCTTCATGATCCACCATATATTTATCAGGAGAACATTCTTGTGTCCAAACTCTTTTACTATAACGAGAATTGAAGACTATATTGCAATATACATCTCTTCATGGATATGCTTCAGAGATGCTTAAGGAAACAACTTCAAATGTTTTTACGTTTGTGCATAACAAGCTTTATGACCAAATGCTGCTTATTTTACTCATGTATTTGGACAGCAGAGCTCCAGATGGGGTGAGAAGGAGGTGTCATTCATGCAAACAGCTGCAGGATGGCAGCATTAGATTGTAATGACTCTAGCTAGCTCAGGTGCTGTGGAAAGAATACAGTCACATAAATGCAACACTGCATGGCTAACTACCTCGATTCAGAAACAGTGTATATTAGCTTGGATGGTATGCCATGCTAACACAGCTGTACTTCTTCTAGCACCTGACTTAGCTCTGAACAGGCTAGCACAGGTGCCCCTATTTACGGAAATATTTATATTTTTAAACAGTTCTTTAATTATAGTTAATTTCTTGTCTTTTAAATAGTAGGAAAATATAAAATGTGTTCAAATGCATCAAATATAGATTGACTGGAGGTACTTATGTCATGATTCTGATTAGTAAGTCATGGTTCTGATTAGTAAACAAATTTTTCTGCAGACTTACCATTTTTTAAGGCTGTTAATAGAGGATCCACTGTAATTTTTACCCTCTTATATGAATAATCTTGAATCTCTTCAGCATTACCATGTAGAGTGTTTGGTTCAGTCTTAGCAAAATTGCTTGAATGCTCAAATAGAATGTTTGAATACCTTTGAATATGCTATAAATCTGTACTGCACTTGGTGCAGATCATTTAAATATTTCAGTATATTGTATACATTGCATTACCTCACAGCCATCTGCCAGTGCAAACCCTCCACCAACAAGAATAGCTATTTCCCATGGCATGCAGGTCTGAAATTCCTTCCAAGTAATCAGTGGAGCATAATCAAAAAAAGCTAGGAAAAAACATAACAACCTTTAAAAAAATGCTCATTTCCAATACTTGGATAAACTTATACCTATCCTATGGGGTGAAAGGAAATATTTAAAGTAAATCTTTGTCATCATAAAATTAAGAAGGTTTTTCCTGTAACCCATGTTGGCTTTTCGGGGCACAGCCTCAGCTCAGGTGAATTGTCATAGTGTACAGTCATTTGAATTATGACACTTTACATCAGAAAGCCCTATAAAGCCAATGGAAAGATGTTTTCCATTTAAATATCAGATCCCTATGTAAAGCCAGCTTCTGCTGCCTGTATAGGGCATCACTTCTTACTTTGCAAGTATTATTCATGATTATCAGTGCAAGGGATTGATTTCCTGATATTAGTCTGTGTAATAACATAGACCCTGGGCACGTCTACATGTGATGCTATGTCACCGTAGCAACATGCTAAAGCTATGTAGCATCACAGGTGTTGACCCATGACCAGGAGCTACAATGCCGTAGCAATGTGCTCCCCCAGTATAGTGTGCTACTATGGCAAAGTATCTGCTAAAAATAACTGGCACCACATGTACAGTGCAGTGAAGTCTGTTACTGCGTTGTAATTTAGTACTTCCAAGAGAAAGCATTAAATCACAGTGCAGTAACAATGTTGCCATAGTGAGGCATGAAGAAGTGCCCAATGCAGGAAAAATCAAATATCAAATGAACATCTAACTGCCAATTTAGTTACATTATATTTGTTTTTATGTTTACATTGTAGTCTTCACTTCAGCTTCATTGAAATGAAATTGTATGTTTCACTGTCTTTCCATAAAAGAATTATTTTCCACTTCTCATAAACTAGCTCAGTGCTTTTGTGTATGGGCTTCCAGAACTGCAGAAGAAATGTTTGAAAAAATAGCACATATTTTTCTATTTATACCAGTTTCCAGGCACCACTAACCTCCTATCCAGTTTTCTTTCATTTAGCAACATCAACACTACTTGCTGGGCTTAAATATCTGACAATATTCCTTTAACACCAAGTTATGGTCTTATGGGGCCAAATCCTACAGTTTTTACTTTAGAAAAGCTCCCAGTAAAGCATACTCAACTGTCTTCTCCATTTGAAGTCCTAGACACTCTTTTTGCAGGAATTATGAAGAAGAGGAGGCCAATCAGTAAGGCAGCTGTTGAATCGGTAGCAAAACCTTTGTACCTGGAGAGAGATTAAAGATGTATTTGCTAAATAAAGGATGAAGAATATACAGCACCTGGAAAAATAATCAGGTTAATAGCTGCAGAAATACACATGAATGCCATAATGCTGTACACATGTCTGTACAGCATTTTTTCACCATGTAGTGATCTTTAAGTTTCAGGATTTTTATGCTTAAATTTCCTAATTTCCATATGACTTTACTAGTTTCTTTACAGTGTTTGCTTTGTATCTTGGTAGTGATGCATTTAACAACAGACCTAACATTAGTGCTAGGAGGATTATTCTTTCCCCAAAGTTTCTTAATGGTAAAGAGCTGGCCTGGTGCTTCTTCTAACACCTCATCCTGTCAGCACAGGAGCAGCCCTACACTGTACTAGTTTCTGGTATATTTTCAACCCTTGGATTTTTTTATTTATTTATTTATTTTTTACTATGTGGGCGTTTCTACATATACAATTAATTCAAATCACTAAGCTGGTGCATATTGCCCTGGATTTTATTGCTCCTGGGTGCAGGGTTTGAATGTATGCCCAGGAATGCAGCACATTGAGCTGGATCAGAGAACCCCAGATGGCAGGGTTTGGAGGGTCAGCCTGGGGCTGCTTCAGCCTCGCTTAGTGTGCTGCAGAGGGGCTGGCTGGGGTACAAGGATGCTCCAGTATGGGCCTAGCCAGCAGGCAGCCCCCATGCTGAAGCACCCTCATGCTCCCGCCTGCCAGGTCAGTGTCGACATATGCATTGCTATGCACAAAAAAACTGTTCAGCAGGACAGTAATTGAATTTACAAGTAATAACCTGCCGCAGAATGTATTATTTTCCTTCAGCCTAATAGAGCCTAATGTGTAGAAGCTGAGATGTTTACTGCAAAGCTAATTAGGCAACAGCACTAAATAGCTCATGTAGATGTGCTCTGTTATTCATAAACCATCACTCTTTGTTATATGGCCATACTTTATGACATCCCATAATCCAGTAGTGCAGTCCTGAACACCTAGACCTTAAGAGCAGTGCTGGGTAAAACTCAAGATATTTTAATAAATATATTGTACTGAACCCCCTCTCCCCCCCAATTTAAAAACTAATTTTCTCATGCAGGCTGTACATACTATAAAATAAATACTGTCAGTGTGTTAAAATAAAGGCAGTGAGTGACTCTTTTAAGTATATGTTAGTTTTTTGTTGTTTTTTTTTTTAAACTGCTTGCTACCATATAATTTCTTTTATGGATATTAGACTTTAGAAATATGTGGGATGCACTATTTTCCATGCTGCAGGAGAGGATTGCTCAACTCTCCAATTAGTTGAATTCATTCATTGAATAGTCATGTACCTGCTGATGGCCTAGGCAGCCATTTAAGAGAAGTCTACACTGCAAAGTTCTACTCTAATAGCTATGTGAGCTAGGAGTCAATGTAGCTATTTTAACAAAACCTGTGGGTACATAGCTATGCTGACAAAAGAATGCTTTTATTGGCCTCGTTTTTATTGTTTTGGGATGGGGTGTAGCTCTGCCAGCACATACACTGAACCTCCATAATGGAATTCTGCTAATACACCTAGAAGCCAAGTTCAGACATGCAGGCACATGTGGTTTGTGGCATCACAAATCTCTTTGTGGTGCCACAAATCACACCATGGGATGTTAAAATGTGTCCCACACTGCAATTTGCAGCAAAGGGGCAAAATTTGTTATCAGCAAAAAAAAGCACCAGGAAAGAAGTGGCATAGAGCAAAGGAACATAGCATGCACCAGAACAAACAGAAGTTTGGTCCTCCAGTGAGATGCTCTGGCTGCCAGCCAGGATGTTGCTACTGCTCAGTCTGTGCCCCTGCTGCTATAGCACATTAGGAGCCAGGAGAAGCTGGGCAAGGGCAGTTTGCCCGAAGCGGGACAATGTGTCCTGCAATAAAATGCATATGCAGGAGCGTGAGCTGCAGCACAAAGTAGCATCAAAAATTTGTACTGCTACTATTTGAGCCATTGCATGTGCACATGCTTGCATGTTTGGATGTGGCCAAGCTGACATAATTCCAAAGATAAAGGCTTCTGTTGTGTCAACAAGGCCTATACTGTAGGATCCAATCCTGCATTCTCACATGATTAGCCTGGATGCAAGATTTGGCTTGAAATGATATAATTCCTACAGTTACCTCTTTTTGAAAGCAGAGCCTTCTGTGAATAACAAAACTATGTGGTTTAATAACTAATCAGCATTCCGGGAAAATCTGCTCATGGGACAGTACTGCATATACATGCATGGGCTCAAAGAGATAAAGCTACCTGAACTGAATTAAAAAATAAAACAACAAGTGACACTACTGTTTGGTGCGCTGCACATGTACCTCATCTTAGCAGGGGCATTTTAAATACCATTTTTTTTGAAGTATGTGAATTTTTCAAAATCTATTTGTCTCATTTTTGATGTAGACGTATAAATTATGCAGCAAGGAACATAAGGTACTATAGAAATACTTGCCCTACAAATCATCTAAGTGCTGCGCTCAAAGGAAATCTTGTAGCTAGCTAAATTGAGGTAATTCTGGGGAATAGGAGACATGGCAATCTAACACAAAGTATTCTATTCAGGTTCCTGCAACTGCATCAAGCCCTATGCACTTCCAGAAGTGCATGTTGTAGTCTGTTGTTACACAAAATAAACATACAAGCCATTCTGTATGCACGCATGTACCTTATTATATATTACATTATTAAAGTGGAAGTATTTCAACCTGAAACATAATCCAACCAACACGGTTATTACCTATCCTAGATATATCATCTCTACTGAACCACTTGCCAGTGTAAAAACTTCCATTCCTGAACAAGCTCATAAAGAACCTGGGCAAAGACCAAATTGCAGCTCATCTGATTGAAGCTAATATCCTAGGCCCAGTGAAATCTGGATTCAGTCTGGGACATAGAACTGAGACTGCTTTACTGGGATTGATGGATGGTATCAGGAGATAACAGATATCCATCCTCATTCTGAACCACTTTGTGGGATTTGACACTATTGACCATAAAGCTTTGGTGTCTCTTCTGAGAGAGGTAGCCCAGAGTCAAGGTAATATACTGATTCATCATTCTTTAGCAAGGTTATAAGTTAGGTTGGTAAAGATTAGCTGTTAGATATAATTGATTTTTGTAAATTTACCTTACTACAGAGAACTTTCTGATAAAATATTAGCACTGCACAATATTAGTAAAACATATATGAAATGTTTTAAGAACTGACAGCTGACAGATCTCAAAATATTAGTCAGTAAAAGGGGGTTGTTAATAAATGGGGAGTTCTCTGGTAGTGTTCCAGAGGAATCATTATTCTGCCTGTCACTATTCAAAATATTTTCATCAGGTATTTGGAACTAAATATAAAGTTTGAAGATGATGCAAGTTTTGGGGTAATGATGAAGATGGAACAGTCAAACAGTACAATTTTCAGCACTTGATAATCTGAATCTATTTAAACAACATGCATGTGAAGAAGCCAAATGGAAAGTTGCACATTTAGGAATAAGGAATGTGGCCAGATCTACATCAGAAAGGACTATAACCTGGAAAGAGCCAAGTCTGAAAAGGATGCGGTGTGATAAAGCAGAGGCAACTCAACATGAGCTCCCAACACGAAGCAATGGCAAAAAAGGCTATGCCATCCTTGAATCTACAACCAGGGCTGTCATGGGTAGAATTTCAAAGTGATTTTGCTTCTGTGTCCAACACTGGTGAGACCATTACAAGAATACTGCATATAATTCTGTATTCTCATGGTTTCTTTACACATGCTCTCAGGAGCCACTCTAATTAAAGCACTTAGAGCATCTCATGTATTCAGATTCCTGAACTTCAAATGGCGGCAGGGACATTAACTAAAGGTCATTAAACGAGCTTTAGTTAAAGGACCCCCACCACCATTTTGAAGCGCAGGTATGCTGAATATACAAGACGCTGAGGCTGCTGGAACGTGCTAATTAGCACACTCCAGCAGACTTGATTAAATGAGCCTGCTCCAACACGCTATAATTATCACGCATTGGAGCAGATGTCCCACACATCTACAGGCACCCGGTGTCCAAGTATTTAAAAGAATATTAAAAAGAGATGGTACAGAGAAGAGCCATATAAATGAGGAGATGGGAGAAAATGACAAAGTAAGAAGCTTAAAAGCACATCCTTATTTGTTTCTGAAAAGAAGGTTGAGAGACTTGATTAGTCTATCCATGGGGAGAAAATACCAAATACTGATGGGAGGAAAGACAGAATGAGAACAAATGATTAGAAGCTGATTCCTTTCAGAATGGAAATCAGGCAAACATTTTTAGCAGTGAGGGCAATTACATCACTGGTACAAACTACCGAGGGAAATAATGGATTGACTGTCTTTTGATATCTCTAAATCAAACCTGGATGCTTTTCAGGAAGATATGTTGTAACCACATACAAGTCACTGGAATAAAAACAACAGGAAGCCCTGTAAGGGTGCCTATACATGAGCAGCCAGGCTGCTCTGATGCAATGTAATTATAGCATACTGGAGCAGACATGACTAAATACTCATATAGAACAGAATAGAACAGAACACCTCTGAACAAATTCTCGGTTCTCATTTGAAATCATAATGTACAAAACTTGGATAAACTGTAGTTAAACTAAATCTTCTAATATTGAAAAGAACACAATATAATTGTACATTTTAAGGATAATAATACAATGAAATAATATTGTATATAATAATATTATAAGAATAATATTATTATAACAAGAGCGCTACACAAAGAAGCAGGATCTGGATAGCACAAATTTTTTTCTTATGTTTCTTTCGTAAAGAATTACAGGCTTTGTATTTCATGTTAGGTCAAAGACCATACAATATATCATAATTAAACCTAAGGTAAAATGACACATGCTTATATTCTGAATAAAAACATTCATGGGCATACATGAAGCACTGTCCTCGTGAGGGCTAAGTTCGCAGATGACACCAATTTATAGGGAAATGTGGTCACACTAGAGGATTAGCTGGCAATTCAGGCCAAGCTGGACAGGCTTGCAAGGTAAGCAGATTAAAACCTGATGACATTCAACACAGAGACATGCAAGGTGCTCCACCTTGGGAGAAAAAACCCACATCATGCTTATAGGCTTGGCAGTGCTATACTCATGATCAAAAGAGACTTGGGGGTCATGAATGACCACAAGATGAACATGAGCCAATACAATGCTGCAGCCAGCAAAGCAAATAAAACTCTGGCATGCATCTACTGATGCATCTCAAGTAAGAGCCAAGAAGCCATCCTTACACTTTATTTGGCCCAGGTGAGGCTTCAGGTGGAGTACTACATCTAATTATGGGCTTCACACTTTGGAAAGGATGTGGAGAAGCTTGAGAGAGTTCAGAGGAGAATCACACACATGATTAGAGGTCAAGAGAAGAGGCCTTGAGGGGAGTTGCTGAGAGGCATGGGACTCTTCAGCCTGGATAAGTGAAGACTCAGGAGTGAATTGGTGGCAGCCTACAAGTATATAAGGGGTGTGCATCAGGAACTGGGAGAATTTCTGTCCACCAGAGCACCCCAAGGGAAACTGAAGTCTTAATAGTCACAAACTGCTGGAAGACTATTTTAGACTAGACATAAGGAAAAACTTCTTTATTGTCCGAGTCTCCAGAGTCTGGAATAGACTCCCCCCAAAAGTGGTGCAAGCACCTACTCTGGATCCTTTTAAAAAACACTTGGATGCTTATTTTGTTGAGGTGATCTGACCCCAGCTGACTTCCTGCCCCTTGGGCAGGGGACTGGACCCAATGTTCTTGTGAGATCCCTTTCAACCCTAATGCCTATGGAATCTATGAAGTATCTGTGAGTATAGTTATTATAAGAACACTCCATTCTTCTCTATTTGTGAGAAAAATACTTTTGTCAGACAATAAGCAGAGAAGTTTAAATAGGAAAATATTGGTGTTTAAATGGAAAGAATCTGACAGTAAGCCTCAACTTTTGAAGACCTATTTACAATTGCTTTTTTTAGTATGTGAGCTAGATCATTAAGTGATGCTATGTGAACATTAAATGCTATTATAAAGCAGGAAGGCATGTTCAGCCAGTCTGATTGCTTGATTGGCTGATTGCTTGATTAAATCAACTTCTTTTAGAAAAATGTTGCTAAATGAAGAGAAAGATCATAAGCTCTTCTGGGTGGAAAGAAAGTTCTCTGCATTTTTCTACTGCTTGGAAAATATATTCAAAAGGTAAAAACAATGCAAATTCTTAATGATATGCAGAATCTATTAAATGTTTTTGCACCCCAAAATACCTCTGCTCTGCACTTCACATTTTCAGAGTTACAGCCATTTCTAACAACACCCCCCACCCTTCTGCTACTACCCTGCTACAGGTCTGTGGCTGTATCATTCATTGTGGAAGTAAATGCATATATAGTGAAGAGTATGAGTATCCACTTGTTCATGCATGTTCACCAGAGATGAAAACATAGATAGGGCTGTCATTAGTTTGTATATTGTAATGAGAGAAATCAGAGTTGATAAGGTTGTCAAGAAGAGGATGTAAAAAGAAGAGGTGCGGGAAAGAGATAGGTACCCTTGGAGGGAAACAACAGACAACAAGGAAGGAAGAAAAGCTACCAGAAGAAGTGCTTAAGGAATAGCCAGGGATGTAGGAGACAACCAGAGGAGGACACAATGTAGTAACCAGGGGTAGGAAGAGAAAAAGAAACTGGAGAAGGAAAGAGTTTTCAGATACAGAGGGTGATCAACATGTTCAAGCAGCAGACAGATCAGGAAGGGCAAGAATGGAACCAAGTTAGTGATAAGATAGTTAAGACATTTCAGAGTGAAGAAATGAGGGAAATGATATGATAAGAGGGAAATGATATGACAGGCAGACAAACAAAACAGGTGAGATTAAGAAAGATTTCTGATGCATGTTTGGTGAAATAAAATCTAAATGAACATTCAGAGAATTTATCAATTTATAGCACACAAAGGGTGGGGACCCATGACAAGCATGTGACCAGATAAAACATTACAGGGATTTATCACTGTAACACATTAACTGCCCATGTGCATGTTCTAACTCCATGGTAGATAAAAGCTAAATTGCAGTAACTTAGTATCATGCTTCTCATTCATAAATGACTAACCTAATATGAGACATTTGCAGATGTTCCCAGGACCTGATCTGTGATCATACAGCTTGCTTTAAGCTGCATGATTGTAGATGAGGTCCCATTTGTGCATATGTTCACCAGTGCCAGGAGCCACAACGGAAACATGATCTAAGTAAGGCAAGGTGGAGGGAAGGACAGGTGTGACTGGGCAGCTTGGTGGGTTTGCTGGGGTAGGGATTGTACATTGGGGTGTGTAGGGATCTTAGGGTAAAAATAGCTCTACCAGGATGGTGGGAGGGCTGGGGGGAGGGTAGGAAAAGTGTAGCCTTGAGTTTGGGGCAAGTGGCTGGGCTTTCTCAGTTCCAGGGATGCACTCCAAACTTCTACACACATTTGGTTAGATGAACTAAGTTAGATCAGGCTGCCCATTTTTTGCTTTATCTAAACTACCTGAATGTGTGTACAGTTTATCACTTAGATCAACCTAATTCTAGTTAGGTCAATCTAAGCGTAACATCTGCACATACCCATAGTTTGCATTTTCACAGACCTGCAAATTAGCTTCTTTTCTATGTTGGCTAACGCATTACACCAGCAGAGTCTCTGTATGCCTGAGAAAGGATATTTGTGCCTTAAAGCTTGCAAAGAACATTTTTCCAAGTAGTTAGTTGGTGTAATAAAAAATATCTCATCTACCCGAAGAACCTTGCCTACCCATAGTTAAGCTTTTATGTACTATGGGGTACGTGGGTAACTAATTTATCTGCCCATACTATAACTAAATACATTTCTAGATATTTTATAATCGTCAGACTATGCAGACTATTCTTTCTTTCTACCTACCTAGAAATATATAATTGCTTAATGTTAGTACATAAATGCACATGATCTACTAATATAAGACTTATGTGCATAAAGGAGATAAGCATAAATAGATCGATCCCACTATCTCCACTTTGTCACCCTGATTGCTAAACCAGAATGACACGCTCCTCAAATAAATTTATGAATTTATATAAAAACTGCATTTGGTTTTACAGCACATCTAAACAATAATACATTATTAAAATCAGGGCAATAATTACATAGCTGTAAAAATACATTTTAATAAGTATTCTTTTATCATCATCATAAATAAGTTAATTTAGGACCAAATAGTATAGTTACTGGTAGCATTTAAATTGTGTTACTCACTGTGGAAAAAGTGAAGACCATCCAGGGATGAATCCAGGATCTCTGGTAAACCACAACAGGGCCATTAGAATGAATAGGACAAGAGTAATAATCTCCGGGTAGCTGCAACAAAAGCACAGCTTGTCATTGTCTGTTTTCCTTGCATTAAAACTATGCTTGCTTTCTAGTGCCTTTGTTTTTTGCCTGCAGTTTGCAGTCTCTCTTACCTTACTGGTCCAAGCTTTTTATATTCCTCTTCAATGACCTGGGCTGCAACCTGTTCTCTGGCTGATTTTGCCTTGCTGCATTGGAACATTTCTTTGAAACTGGGAAGTAAATCAACAATAAGAAATGTGTCTTCATATTACAGCCCAAATTCCCAAGCTTTTAAAGTATTGCATACATTTATTGGATTAAGACCTCAGGTCTACAAGCCAAGCTACTGTCTCCCTTTTAATTGTGCATACAGAGGATCTCTGAATACTGTGATTAGCTGAAGAGCACACAACTGAATTGGAGACTGATGAAGGAAGCAGTAAAATATGGCCCATTGTTGAGGTCTGTGATTAAGACAGAGCAGGTAACTTGAATGTTTAGATTCTTAGGACATGCAGCATGGCTTAATGGATAAAACCCTGGATTGGAAAATCAAGAAACTTTGATTGATAACAAATGATCTGAGATGTGGCTGCAGGCAAGTGCATCCCTTATTTTCCTTCCACTTCTTGTTCATGTTAAATGTAAACTGTAATCTCTTTAAGGAAGGGGTAATATTTTACTATACGTCTACCACACTTGCCACAAGTTGGGACCTTACACACATGCACACACAAATATTAACAACAAATGACTCATGAGACTGAAGACCTACTAGGTATTCTATTTCTAAATGCTGAGGTTTGTCATTTAGACCAGGAGTGCTAGACAATAACGATTATGTCTGTACAATCTTATTCATACAGGTTTTTCTGTCAGAAAGGGCAAAGATCTTTACCCCCGCCCCCAATGGCTTATTTACCCATGAAGGGGGATTCCTTTAAAAAAACCAAAAATCAGATCTAGTTAAAGGAAATTGTCAATGGCTTTGCTGAGTCTGACCCTTTCTCATACAGCATCATTTTCTTCTGCCCTGGCAGAGTTTTTACTGTATGTATTAGCCAGTGCAGTAATTGGGGAATATGACAGAGTATCTCCCTATGAATTAGATCATCGATTTTAGCTTTCAATTCACCTTCTCTTGGATCTCTCTACTGTGTTACAAAGAACACCATCAATACAGCTTAGGAATTTTTTTTAATTTTACTATTATTAGAGGGGGAAAGACTTCCAATTGATTTTCTACAACCTGCATCTGCTATTTACACCCTTAGAAATCAAGGGCTCTGTGGATAGCATTTAATACCTATTTAACACAGTTACATATTCATTCACAAGGTTCAAGGCAGTGGAGACCCAAAACATTGTTATTCTATCCAAAAACTTGCAGCACAACTCTGAACAGTACAAATCCATATGAAACAACCTTCCCCTTGCACATGAACACATTTATGGGAACAAAACATACTATGGCTAGGGACACAAATTACACATAAAACAGTATGTTATCAAAAATGGGTTCAAATTTGTGACACAACAGAAGTTCAGTGCACAAAACCACTTCCAAAATGGCTGAAACCAGTTTAAGATAAACCTGGATGGATGCAGAGTAAAACTTAACAGATTTAGGTTAAATCAGTTTATTGAACATCTAGCCCAGATCCCCTCTACGTTAAAGTTAACTCACAGTCCCCCAGCATCCCAGGATTCTTTGCACCTCTCCTGCAAACCCCTCTCCCTCCCCCTTCCTCCTCTGTTTGCACACATTGGGTGTACTAGCTTTGGCCCAAGCTGTCTGCTTTAGCCACGCAGGGAGGTGTACTTTAGTGCCCAACTCCACTGCATTTCCAGAATCAAAAGTGAATGTCTGTTCACTTACTTATCAGTTCAGTCTATGAAGAGTAGACTAACTTGTGAAGATAGAATCAATTCAGCCTTGTGCCTTTTGACTGTCTGTACTTAGCCTATATGTTTGCTGTACAGTCAACTTTTAGATCTATGAGCTGCGTCCAGACAAGCGTGGACGTTTGGTTCCCTGGGAACAACTAGCAGCAACAGCACACTTTGTGCCATAGCTACTTGTCCTTGGGGAAAGCCGGACTCATGTGTGTTTTGTTGTGTGGAAGTTACCCTGGAGGCGGTAGGGGAGGCTGAAGCCAGTACTGTGCTGGCCTCAGCAGCCTTACCTGGGTTCCTGAGAGCCTCCTGGGGCTTCAGCTGCAGTGATCCTGCCATGTGGAGCCTGGCTTTTCAGCTGCACACGCTGCCCATGTGTGCTCTGATCTGTTTTTTTTTTCCATTTTATTTTTTTTGACCCCTTGATATCCAGGGATAAAAAAAACCATGGAAAACAAAACTGGAGCAGCACACACATGGGCAGCATGCCCTTGCAGTACAGAGAACAGCTGATTATGTGGCTCTGCATGCAAGATGTGTCTGTGGTGCCACATACCACATGGCTGTGCTCATCTGGATTCACCCATGTGTTTCAAAGATTGGATCAAATCTTGGTCCCAATAAAGTTAAACAGCAATCCCTCCATTAACATCATCGAGATATGGATCACAAATTATATACCATGTGATTTTTTCTCTATAAGCCCCTCCTTGCTTACTAATGACATGCAAATTTTATAGAAGTGGGCAACATAGTTTTGAAATGGGGCTCTGAATATGTTTCCAAACAGTGCCAGGATGGATAGTCATTCATCATATTGACTAGGAATGTGAATTTCTATCATTTCCAGAGACTTCACTTGTGCCATGTGATGATACAAAGACAATCATTTATCACCATTCCACAGCCTGTGTTTTAATTATAGATAAAATGTTCTTTTGGTCTGTACAAAGTATCTTATGTATTATCAAAGTGGAGTTATGTTAGAAGCTTTTAATATTTACTCACTTGAAACCAAGGAAAAGCCACTGGAGCCAGACCCAGGAGAACAAGAGAATAATAATGGTGATGGGGATGCAAAGTATAAACCAAGATCCAAAATTGATGCACTGACAACCTGGATAGCGCCTACAGGAAAACAACATAGACTTAAATTCAGAATTGCCAAAGGAATCAAATCATATCTGATGTGCCCTCCAGCTCTGCTAGAGCAGGGTGCACCAATGGAGCTGCTGGCTTTAATGCAGTAGGAGTCTTCAGTAGGGGACTGTGCATGATGGGGTGGCCAAGGCCCTTCACTGTCCTACCCTGCCCCAAGCATTACAGCCACTGTGGGTACTGGGCTCATACCACAGTGTATAACACTAATGCCATGTCATGATTGCTACAGTATATGACTAGCAACCAAAGAATCTAAAAAATTAAGTATCTAAAGTGAGACACAGGAAATGAGGAAAGCCTATTTCTTCAGGGCTCAGCAAGACAGGAACAGAGGAGAAAGGGCCATTAGGACTCAGAGAATATGAGGCAATAGAGGCTCAGGAAAGTCCTTTCTCTGAAAAAAGGGTGCTGACAAAAGACAAGAGGCTCCTGAGAGACATCAAAGTAGATGCAAGTGGGAAGCCTGGACTGCAAAAATGGCTCATGGGGAATTCAAGGATCAGTTTGATAATAAAAACTGGTCATTTTTTAGAAGTCGTGAGTCTATTTGCTCATTTGGCTGGGGCAACATGTAATTTTAACCAAACACACAGGTTTTCAGGTAAAAAGGTCACAGGTCAAGATGTACATATTTGAGGAAAACAGAATTATTCTGTGATTTGCCAGGGAAAAAATAGCAGAGGTGGAAAGAGGCAAATGAGCAAGTACTGTGCTTCCTAAGTGCTTTTACCTTAAAAATAGCATCAGTAATTTTTCTTTGGTCACTCTCAAACTCTAATTTTGGAGCCTGTAATTCTATAAATAAGATGACTCTACCCTTCTAGTGATAGCCTCTCTTGTCATGGTCACAGGGAAGAGAAATTACTACTTTCAGATGTTATAAGAATTCCTACAGTTATACTTGTATTTTACCTCTTTTACAGGAAGACTATTTGTAATGTTTAAATAGGTCATTGATGCAGTCAATTTCTCCTATTTATGCTTTCTAAAGCTGTATACAAATCTAGGGATCTATATACAGATTATATCATAATTGTAACAAAAAAGGGTTAAAGTAAGTAAAATGCTAGGTGAATCCGAACCAAAATATCTACAGTAGCATCGGTGTCACAGTTTGTGCCTGCCACTGCTATGGAACTGTAGAGTCTCATGTAGATATACCCTGATTATGTATTTCCAGTAACCTGAAGATGAAATTTACATAATCATTAGCTCCTTAGCAAGTATTGTACAGAAAGACTGTTTGACTAATTATCAGTTAAATGTTTAAGCTATCTTGACCTTGAGGATGGCACTGATTGGACTATCCTACTGATATGATCCAACAGAGAGAAGCTGGATGACCTACTATAACAGCTGTCTCATCTCCAGCTCGTGATAGATGCAGAAGCCTAAATGGCAGTAACAAGCTCCTATATTGCAGCAAGTTATACCCTTGATACCGATAACAAAAAGTCTCCCTTTCTAGAAATACTAATGATAATAAAAAAACTCTTTTTGTAGGTCAGGTTTAGATACAGTTATTGCACAGCAATATTTGAGTTATCTTTAGAATGTTCCTAAGATTTGATATTGTTAATTTGTGATTTCACGGCCTGGCAACCGCCTTGGCTTCCTTTGCTTGCGCTGCGGTGCCTGGCGCCCAGCTCACTCGGTCCCATTCCTGACGGGCTCTCCTCTGCTTCG
>JAGPOW010001296.1:102263356-102347248 GCA_030014935.1 Caiman crocodilus
CGCCCAGCTCACTCGGTCCCATTCCTGACGGGCTCTCCTCTGCTTCGGAGCACCTTCTCCTCCCTTCCCTCCGAGGCCACGGCTGCCCTGGGGCTCCCATAGCTTCCCCGCCCCGCCCTGCCCCCTCTCCCTCCGCAGGACTGTCACTGGAGGAGAGCCCGCCGGCCTTCCTTTGCAAAGTCCTTCTTGAACAAAGTTCTTCTTGTTCATGTTATATTAATGTCAAATTCAAAATCTGAAGTAATCAGGAGGATTTTCAATTGGCTCAATTACATCTATTCTGCAGGTCATCCCTGTGCCATCAACCTTTGAGGCACCAACACCTCCTACTCTAACCTCAGAGACCAGTCCAAGAGATGAGAAAGCACTATTACTAAGGACATGTAGTGTCAATACATCATCCCAAACTTCATCAGCGTTTCCACAGTTACCCTCTTCAATTGAGAATTTGTCTTAAAACTATGCTCCAGGACAAACATCAGATGAGAATTCTTAGCCAGCAAGAGCCAGACAGACTTCCTGGACTTCAGTCACCAGAAGGACAATAAGGCTTCTCTCAATGTGTCAAATGGAGGAAAAACTTGCAAACGCAGCACATTTAACATATTTATATTAGTAAGTATAGCACCCTGTGATACCATTTTAACTGTCATGAACAGAGTGGTGAACTTTAATGATAAGATTCCTTTATGGCATCAGTCTGTTAATGGGTGGTTGAACAGAACAAGAAGTACAAATATGTGCAACTCATACTAGTTTTTCAATTCCCTTTCCATAAGAGAATAGAAAAAGCTTTGGTGCCTCTCTTTGGGTCAGAGGAAACTAAGCACTGGAAAAGGAAGAAACTTTAGAGGAAAAGTCTAACATTAGCCAGGATGTAGAGGAAGCTTAAGTTAAGGTTTATGATCCATAATAGAATTGGAACTACACAAAACCCAAGAGTGTCATATTTGATTAGGGTGTGTATAGAAAAAGAAAAGAAGAACAATTCTGTCTTACATCTTGAAAAGATAATTAAAATATTAGCTGAAAAAAATAATGTTTATGCAGTCCTTTAAAGTTCCCCAAACCTTAAAGAGATGAAAGAGAATCTATCCCCAGCTCTCTGTGGCATGGAGTCCAACCAACCTCTCAAGGAAGCTGGTATCTTCTTGAACTGTTTAATGTCTAAAATTTTAAACTGATAAGCAATTTGCTTTGTTTTATATTTCTGAAAATCTTCTGAAGACCTTAAGACTTACCAAGGTCATTCCTAGATAGGCTGACTTATTCAGCATAACCCAAAGTAATTATCCCTGAGAAAGGGATAGAGTAGAGTTGCTTTGCCCCAGGAGTAGACTCTCTGTTAGAATTTGGATCTTACTTTCCCCATTGCTCAGTGGGACGGCCTTGTTACATGTTACACTTCAGCTTCTCAAAGTGGGAAACAGTGTCAGTGTTAGCTCCAAAACTAAAAACCTTCTCTGACTGTCTTGGATCTGCACAACTTCAATTTGCCCCTAGTTACCAGGGGCCTGGAGAACTGAGAGGTAAGAATCCCATCTCCCTTTCCCTCCCATTCCTGGCTTCCCCCTGCCCCTCAGGCCTCCCCCATTTCCCTCTACCCCTGGGGCTTCCTCCCCCTTATAGATTTCATATACATTAGGGACTAGAAGGGACCCTGCAAGATCATTGAGGTCAGCCCCCCTTCCAGCCATAGGCAGGAAGTCCATAGTGTAAGATAAGCATCCAAACACCTTTTGAATGAGTCCACAGTAGGTGCTTGCAAAACCACCTCTGGGGGAAGTCTGATCCAGACCTTGGACACTTGGACTGTAAAGAAGTTTTTCCTTCTGTCTAGTCTAAATCGGCCTTCCAGAAGTTTGTGGCTGTTAGACCTTGTTATCCCTTGGGGAGCTCTGGTGAACAACTATTCTCCCAGGTCCTGGTGCACCCCCCTCACATACTTATAGGCTGCTACCAAGTCCCTCCTGAGCCTTCTCTCCTCGTCCCTCACTCTCTCTTTGAAAGGGCTGCTCTCTTGGCCTTTGATTATATGGGTGGCTCTTCATTGGACTCCCTCAAGCTTATCAAGGTCTGTCCTGAGGTGAGGAGGCCAAAACTGGATGCAGTACTCCAGCTGCGGCTGCACTAAGGCTGAGGAAAGTGGGATGATGACGTCTCCCTCTGCATTCCCTCTGCTCCCGCACCCATGGGGATACCCTCTGCCTCCCTCACCCCCAAGGTTCCCCATATTGTCCCCTCAGCCCTCATACCTCACCTGCACCCCCCTGTGTCCCCAGACTCACTTGTAGCTGTGAGGGCTGTTTTGGAGGAGCAGGTAGGGAAGGCAGTGGCAGCAAGGCAGGTGGTTTCTCCTCCCCTGCCTGTTCCTCCAGGACAGCACCAGCAGCCTCAGGTGAGATAGGAGCTGTGGTGGAGAGGAAGGAGTGAATGGAGATCTGGGGTGTCAGGGAGATGGGGGTGGTGGCCCAATTGGTGGGGAGGGGGCGGGCAATGGGCCCAATCCAGGGGACAGCAGTGGGGGAAGGTGGGCCTAATCTGGGCTGGCAGTGGAGGGGTGGGGGCACTCAGGGTGTTACATTGGCATGTTGCCTAAAATGGCCACACATTACCGTAATGTGAGTTGAGTGACATAGATCACAGGTAAACCTACCCTGGAGTGGCATAACTTTGATGCCTAAAGGGTGCTTAAAACTAGTTTCACATATTAATGGACAATGCTGGGGTTAACAGCTCCCTAAAATGCCTACAATTAATATATGACAAAACCCAGATAAGTCATTTGCACATGGTATTTTTCCAGCTCTGTCTACTCCACCCTCTGTACTACCTGTTTAGCTTTGTTTTAGCCAGGCTATTATGATGTTAAAAGCAAAATCGTCCCCCCTTTTCCTGTGCATGTGGAGTAGCAACAGCCAAGCAATAGTTGCTTTTCTAGCCTAAGAACATAGGACCCTCAATGTAGAGTTTTGAGGCCAACCCATATCCCTTTCATAAACTGAGTAAACTCCATCTTAGAGAAAAGTTTGTTTGTATCTATATTTCTGTGCATGATACACATACCAAAGAGGAGGATGACAATTTTTGTTAAAACTTAGTAATTTGTTTTAATGAATATTAAATTACCTCCAAAATCCTGTTTTGATGGGATCAATTCTGCTAGTTAATTTGGGTCAAGTTCAATAAATACTTATAGGGGAAAATTAGGAAGAAGAAGAAGAGTCTGAAATATTAAAAGGAAGCTTTCTGATTTTTGTTGAAAAAATAAATCAGCTTTTAAAAGGTAAAGGGGTAAGTTACTCTAAACAAAATGGTTCATTTGGGGTTGGACAAAACTATTTCAGGCTGAATCTCATCATCTTTCATCTCTACCCTACTTGCCCCCTCACCTAGAGCAGGTGACTCCACATTAGAAGAGTGTTCAATTTGCAGTATATGGCTGGCTTTAGATCTTTGTGCTGATGAAGCACAGAAACAGATTTAAGTTGAAGTCGCAGTTATTTTTTCTTATTCTTCTGTTTTAAAACCTAAATTGTGAAATGTTTCCCATTATAAATGCTTAATTTTTAGTGACGCCATTTTTTTTACAAGATGTATGTGGTAGCCAACCATTATTTCTAGCACTTATAAATCAAGATAGCCCATTGGAGACATTTGAGATAATAAAGAAAATGGGCAAAATGGCTGTCAATATCAGTCCAAGAAATACCAAACACTATCCAGAAGATAATGGGCTATTACATATGCTTCAGAATTGAAGAGCAATCAAAACTTAGTTCAAATTTTATTTAGCAATGAGCAGAAATCTGTTATAGCTATATTGTTTGACTGGCATTCATGCCAAGTGGTGACCTACTCTTCAAAAATTCTCATCCATTTCAGGAGGGTTATTCAAGCTTAAGTCACAGAAAAGATTACACAATCTGTCTGTAGTTTTGTATTTTGTGAGATGATTACTAGCATCCTTTCCTAAGGCAACTAGAATGCTACCATAGAATCTTGTCATATATCTTACATAGGGCAATACCCGCCCACCCCAAAATAAAAAATGTATAATGCCAAGTTCTGTCATATCATAGTGACTATGTCAGGGAGACCTGCCAAAAGGACAAATTACAGACTTCTGGTTAACAAAGGTAGAGAGAATTTGGTATATTTTCTTACGTATTGAACTGCTCAGCAAAAATCAAATTTGTGGATGTTCCTGTGATTGTAGTCAGTCCTCCAATAGTAGAAGCATAAGCAACAGATAAGCACATAACTTTGCACATCATATGGTCTTTCTTGTTTCTGTATCTCCTTCCTGTTTCAGTTGGTGGGGGATTCTGCCAAGTAAGATTATATATTCATTCGTACTAATACAAAAAAGGGTTCATCTTACATGAAACAGGGTATGACTATACATACATTTCGCTGGCTTAAATTGACTGCGCAGTAAGTTATGGTGCAGTAAGCGGGAATAGGCCAGCATCTACATGTGCAGGTGCTAAAGTGCATTAATGCAGTGTGTGGACTGATTTGGGACTAAAGTTAATCCCAAGTCAGTTCACACACACAGTGTTGCTATGCAGTAAGGTATCTACAAATGTGTTACTGCGCAGTAAATAATCAGGCATAAATTTGATACCTGCATCATACAATTATCAAATTTACACTCAGTTGGCATAAGTTGCCATATTTACTGTGTGGTACAGGCATGCACATGCATGCATGTGTAGATATGTGACCCTACTACACAGTAATTTAAGTTACTGTGCAGTAAATGCGTATGTGTGGATTCGTCCACATTAAACAAAACAAAAAAAGTTTTTTTTAGAAGTCAGTCACGTTTCAAAATTTCTCATGTTCCCCAGCACTTTTGGCTGTGAGGCGCATACACACATACACTTTAATATATATATATATATATTCAATCATCAGTCAAATAATGTTGTGAAAAGTATGGTATAAATTCCAGAATTAAATTAAAATGCTAATTGCATTATTTTTTTCAGTAATCATATTTTAAATACCTTTTCCTTTTCACACACAGTGTAAGCCACATCTTTGTTGTACCTGGAAAAAAAATTGCATTTTGCAATAAAAGATCAATTTCATTTAAAGAAATTATTACAATACAAATCATGAACTCAATAAGCATTACCCATTAGCTTGTTTTGTTTTCTCTTTGCAGTCACTGGCTTCACATTCACTGATACTTTCTGTAATATAAATCGAGGGAAAGAAAGATAAATACTTATGGGGACTGGACTGGAAGGGACCTCTCCTGTCCAGTTCTCTGCCATTTCAGGCAACTACAATGTAATTCATAAGTTTATCAATTCCCTGTTAAAACTGGTTAGATTATTTGATTTTACATAATCTAGATTGCCAATGTTTCAAGTTTCATTTTAACATCAAGTTGTTTGCTTCTGCTCTTGCTTTTGGAAACCTATTCCAGAACTTCATTCCTCTGATAGAAATCTTCTTCTAAGTACCAACCTGCATTTATTCATCTAGGTTTTCCCCATTACTTGGAGCATCATTGCCCTTCAGTTTAATCAGCTCTCTTCCCTCCCTGGTTTTCACCTCCTGACAAATTTATGAGAGTAATCACATCCCTTGTCAAGGCTTCATTTTTGCTAAACAAACAAGGCTTTTAGTTCCCTCTTCAATGACAAATTCTTCATTGCTGTGATCATTCTAGTAGCCCTGTTACGTATTTATTCCAATTTCAATTCAACTTTTGTAAGCAAGGGCCACTCATTTTTTTCAGATGAGGCTTTATCATTGTTTTGTAGAATGGCATTAATGTTTCTTTATTAATTTAACTTCCATTTACCTGTGTCCTAGAGCTGGAGAACATGGACATATATAAAAAATTTATTTTGTGCATACCATCAAGTTCCAAGGCCTGATTGGTGGATCCATTTGCATAAGTCATCTCTAAAGCATCAACTTCTGCTTCAGCCTTGATGATCTGCTGAGCCACAGCCTCTACAATTGGCATCACCATAGCAGCAGTAGAGGTGTTGCTAAGCCACATAGACAAGAAGGCACAGCTAATCATGAAACCCAGTGTAAGCCTGAAATGAGAGATACTTCAATGTATTCCTGTTTTGTTAACCTCTGCTATCAGCACCCAATTTAATATACATGGAAACATTTTCATCATAAAAACAGCATTTTGAAAGCACTAAATGTTTAAAGAAAATAATTCACACTGATTATTATATTATTATTCACTTAAAAATAATCACGTTACAATTTGCAGGATATTTGATTGAAGATGTATTGACACAAGTTTGTTATAGATTCAGATAGAATATAGCACTCAAATGAGGACTAGATCACTTTAATCTTGTCATATTTTATAAGTTAGCTAAAAATGTAGAACTTTGTTATTGCTTAGACCAGTGGTTCTATAGGTAAGATTCTAGGTGCTGCAGAAAGAATTAGTTGGGTGGGTGGCACTCTTCCTGTTAAGTAAATACTGAACCCGTGCCTCAGGTGGAACTATGGCTCAACTTGTGCCACAGTAAATGTTAGATTTTCAGCTATGCATAAAACATATTATATAATATACATATAATAAGGTGGATCACATAAGTTATTCTAGATTGTTGGACTGATCCTGATCTCACTCACACTGATTTTATACTTTGGTAGTAACACTGTTGATGTCAGCAGTTACTCCTGTTTTATTAATTATTAATGAATACCATTAAGCAATTGCCATGTTTTACACTGAGAAGTGGTGGCACCATTTTGGGAGCAGATGAAGTGAATCTAATGCATATCATTATTTGCAACTAGTTAATGTATTTCATAAAGCACTTTGGAACCCTTCTCTGGATGAAAGGCATTACAAGAGTTATAAGGATTTCTCTACAGGAGAAGATTTTTTTTCCCCTCATAAAATAATTGGAGTGTTTTCAAAAAAATCATAGCTACTCCTCTAGCATTTCACATCCTAATGACTCATGGTAATATTTCCATTTGAAAAATAAACTGCTCTTATATGATAGAGACATAATAAAGAAATTGTACTAAATTGAAACTATGGTCTCTCTCTCTCTCTGCTTTGTTCCTCTATATATTTGAATAGACAACTGATAGATGATACAGAATTGCACTTTTTTTTTTTACTTTAGATCCTGTTAATTTAGAGCCTGATCTAAAGCACATTGAAGTCAATAACATGACTGGCATTGAATTTAATCATGTTTTGGATTAGTATTTTATAGGACTTGTTGAAGAGATTGGATTTCAGAGAGGATTTTAGTGCAGGGAAAGTGGTGGCTTAGCAAAACAAAAGCTTTGAACAAAGCTCTGCACTGTAAATAGATGCAACTTAAGTAAGGCTCACAGTGTGCTGAAGAAGTAAAGAAAAAATCTTCTTTGACAATTCCTCTGAAAAAACATTTTCATTAATTTAAAACATTTGATAGACAGATGTTCAAATGATTGTTCAGTACATTGGAGCTTTAAACTGTTCCCAAATGCTTCAGAGATTAAAAGCTGATGATTCACCCTAAAAGAGATCCAAAAAAAATAACAGAACATGTCCTGACCTAGTGAACCTCGATTTTTCCTGATGTATTCAATCTGCAGTTATTTAAGATAGACTCTATATGGAATCTTGAATGATGCCTTAATTCATAACTAACAATAAAATAAACCCCTTTCTTCCATTAAACACTGAAAAAAGAACCTGTTTACCTTCCTCACATGGCTAGTTCCTATGGGCTATATCCTCAGCTGCAACTGAGATACACTTGATGTATATAGTGGCTGGGCAAAAGTTACCTGATGTCATCTTTGTGACCTCTTGTTCCTGGGCTAGACAGAAGAGGTTTCCAGGTTCCTGATGTGATCTCGAGTAGCTTTAAGGATACTCTAAAGTTATGCCAAGCTGCTAATGGGACAAAGGCAATTCTGACAGGCCTGTGGCAGATGTTAATATAATCAAGCGATTGGGATCTGAGGAAATTTATCCCCAGTCTTAAAAAGCACTTAGCCTGCCATGCCAGATGTGCATGGAAGAGCATGCAGCTTTTTGGACGGGGCATACAATTCTTCAGATTCCAAACTCATAAGTGTTGGTATGTGGGGAACTGTTGCGTGACTGTTGGGCATCAAGGGCACCTATACATGTGATAGAACTTGCTCCAATGCTTGATAATTAGCACTTGTCAGAAGAGACTCGATTAATCGAATCTAATGCGAGTCTGGTAAAGCGTGCAAATTAGCAAACTTCATCAGCCTCCACTTTATGTGTATTCAGCATCCCCATACTTCAAAATGGCAGTAGGGGTTCTTAAACTAAAGCTCATTGAATGAGCTTTAGTTAAAGCACCACCATCACCATTTTGAAGCGCAGGATACTGAATACATGGCTGTGGGAGTCACTTTAATTAAAGTGACCCCACCCTCTGCTCTGCAATACATGTATAGATATCCCAAGAGCCCATGACTGCCCTTCTGCCTGATCCTGACAAACAGCATGCAAGGTGCAGGACAAGGCTTTTAAAAATACTGGCATGTGGGGAGCCAATGGACTCCCCCTGTAGCCACCATGTTTCCAGCCTTACCTGTCAGCCCACATATAGGGTTGCAGGGCAAGGCTGAACATAGCACACATTCAAATTTAAGTACAATACAAACAAAGTTCAGGTTTTGTTCAAATGTGTCTGTATGGAGAATCAAGGCACAACTTTACTCAGAATTTCAGGTCAGATCAATATGCAAAGGGTATGCCTGTTCAATTAAAACATGTATTGCTGGTTTACCATAAAGAATTTTCTGTCCTGTGTGATTATGGGCTACATACAAAGTAGTATTATATACTGAATAACTGAGGCTGCCATCTCTCTGTATCCTGTTGGCACCACTGTACCTAAAATACAGCATTTACTTTTGGATGCCTTTATACTCTTACAAACCTGGAAGGAATTCAGACATGAACATAAAAGGGCAGAGTCATTCTCTGCCTCCGTGACTGCACAGGCTGCCCTGGTACTAAAAGTAGAAAAATTCTTACAAGGAAGGGCAGGGCCTGAATGCTGCTGACTACTGCTTTAGAAGAGCAGGGTGTACAGCACAAAGGCCTTTGTATAATAGCTTGCTATGGATGTGTGGAACTGGTTATGAGTTGGATGGAAATGAGAGTTATACTGGAGGATCCTTTTACAGGATCTTCACACTTTAGCTAGACTGAGCTTGTGCTTTCGTATTGTGTTGGAAAGAAACTACTCCTGCCCCCAGGGTGGCAGTATTGGCTGTAGAATGGCTCCATAGACTCTCCATACCCTGAGGGCACATTCCCTTCCTGTATAGGAAACTGCTCAGTAGAGAACTCAGATAAGGATTGGCTTACAAGATTTCAGCCATAATGTAGAGACTAAATATCTAGGAAGCTTACGGTTACTAAACGTGTAGCTCAAGGGGTAGAGCTAAGAGTGAATAAGAGAACACAGAACAAGGTAGTAAAGGAACATTTTCCTAATGGTGAATTCTTATCAAAAGAGGAAATAATAAAAGTGCCATCATGTAAATTATTTAATAGTGGGTCTGACAAAGCATTACAGAATAGGAATGATCCTGTTCTGCCAGGAGGAGAGATTAGATCTAGCAGGCCCTTTGTACCTTTGATATCTATGATTTCTGTTTTTCAAGTCTTTTAATTTCCTTCCCTTTCTGCTTCTTAAAACACTTCATATTCTAGGAAGTCAGATCCATACCACCAATTCACTGCCCTATCTTTCTGGCATGCAGATGTAGGCCTCTGCTCTACTCATGGCCTTCCTGCTCAGAACCAAAGAGTGGAATATTCATTTCATGCAATATTGTTGGTTTATGTTAAATGAGCAACATGTCCATTTCGTTCCCTCAAAACATTATTCAAGTGAGAGGAGAGTCAGTTTTATTTGGTAACTTTTTCACAAATCCCACCCAAGGTGATGCCAATTTTAAAGAATTAATGCCCTCAATCTAATTTTTATGAAGTATAATTTTCCCCTTCTCTTCAGTCCTACAGACTTTGTTTGCCTCCTTTGAACTGTGAAATCTTAAAGGCCTCTAACTGTATATTTGGAAAGTGCCTATTATGCTATAAGTAGCACTGAATTAGAAATTAACAATGAACGCATGACATGGCTTTTCAGTTGTGTGCTTCAGGTTTGTCATTTATTTTCAATAAATTAAGAAATGGGAACCTCAAATTACCCAGAGATTTGTAAGCTTTTTGTGTTCTGAAAGCTGCATAGCAATTCTGAATGCTGGAGGCATTAAAGTCATTTTCATTCTTATCCACATTATCCCTATGATTAGAATTTCAGCAAAAGAATAAAGTTGCACGTACTATACTTCAATCAAAGCATTTCACATATCCATTTTATTTCATCAGCAATGAGGGCCTAGATTTCTACTCTGAATAAATAATACCCTAACTCTGTGGGCTGTTATTTCTATGATACAAATTTTTTTATGAACATTACTGTCTTTTGCTATAGTATTTAGCACATACCAGGCAGGATTTACGCCCACCAGCATCACCATTTTCAAAGCTATTCTCTTGTGCAAATTCCATTTTTCTATTGACGTTGCCAAACAAATTACTCCAGCTAACAGCAGATGAAAATCTTTGAAATAAGATGATGCCACCTGAAATCAAACAGATTTGTTAACTAAATGGTTGGGATTTTTATTCATCACTATTTGATATGATCACATTTTTTAAATCTCAGTTTCAGGAAACGTAAATTTGGGAATATGTATAGAATATACACCAGTGTGGCAGAGCACCTTTGTGTGCCTGTCACTTTAAGGGCTTGTGCAGGCTGCAGACCAGGCTGCAGGTGGGAGCAGGTCCAATCAGGCAGTCACATGGCAGTCAGAAGGCTGCCTGATTGGTGGAGGGCTGGTCAGCATGGGCATAAGACCTGGCCCAGGGAGCAGGGCCAGCCATTGCAACTTGGGAGCCAAAGGGTGAACATCTCCCAGCAGGAGTCCTGCTGCTGCCAGAACACTTGGAGGTACAGGGTAGGAATTATGGGCATGGAGGAAGTTCCTGGTCCTGGGTCATGACCTGAAACTTCACCCTGCTGGGGTTGGATAGTGTGGTGGAGCTGCCTGTGGTGGGGCAATCCTCAGGAAATGCCATACCGGTGCCTCCCCAGTGAAAGGTGAGGATAGGGTGTTGGAAAGCCTCAGTCCCCGTGACCTGGTGGATAACCCTGTGGGGTGGAAAGGCTAAGGGAGCACACCATGGCAGAAAAGCACAAGGCCCAGGCCCACTGAATGGGACCTGAGGCAGGGTGAAAGCATGTTGACAGACACATAAGGCCTGAGTGGGCCATAGGCTGAGCTGGGGGGTCCAAGCTCATCAACAGACACCTAAGGCCCAAGGGACATAAGGCCCAGGAGGCCCAGTGAGGGGGCACAGTGAAAGCCAGAGGCTGTGTAGGGTAGGGTCTGTGGGGGTCTGAAGGACTGTGCACAAGCTGGCTGGAGTAGAGGCCCCAGTAAGGGGGCAGGTGGCCAAGGCATGTCTACAGACACTTGAGGCCAAGTTTGGGCCAGAGGCCAAGTGCAGCCTAGTTATGAGGTCAGGAGAGTGATTTTTTTAGATGCCATCTATGAGCATGGGATATAGTGTAAGGATGGTTTTGGAACTGTGTATTATGCCCTTGGCATCAGGGCATTAAAATGGACAGCCTCCCACCTACAAACAACTATCTAGTTACAATAAAGGTATGGCAAGAAAGTCAGGTGGGCAGACTGGGAAGTCTCTATTTTGTTTTTAATTAGATCAAGGCTGTCTTTTAGACCCTCATGAATCAGAATAATTCCACTGAAGTAAGTGGAGTTAACCTAATGTAAAAAATGGGAGACATAATAAGGCCTATAGTGCCAAAACCCAAGATCATCAAGCATATTTCAAATATTAACCTGTTTACCATTGATGCAACCAGCTACCTGTCACTGAAAATGCTGTCAGATAACCCCCTGCCCCTATAGAGCATGAGCATATGGAGGTGTTTAGCTAGGTAGATAGGTAGGTGTTTGGCACTTGGCATATCATATCTTATGCCAATATTAACATTTTCCACATATACAGCAATTTTTCATCTAATCATCTCAAAACAGTCATTTTCAGTCTAAGGCAACCATTTAAACATCTACTTAAATTTAAGCAAGCAAGTGATCCTGAGGCCTTATTCCAGTAGATGTTCTACAAACATATAGTCAGAAACAGGTAATGAAACTACCATATTACACAATTCCTTCTTTGGCAATTATATAATTGATGACCGTTTAATTTATGCAGTGTGAGAAAATGGAGAGGAAAGGGAAGATTACCTGCTTGGATGCCATTATGCCAAACATTGGGAACATTAGTGCAGGAAGCAATGCTGAAACAGCCAGGGGCAGAGCTTCTGTGAGCCAAAATATAGCAACTACAAACAGGGTGTAGGCACATTCTGCTTCCTAAAATACACAAGACATCATTAAAAAAACATCTAGCAAATAAAACCCACTGTGGCATAAAAGACCAGTTCAGAGACCACTGACTTCTATGGTTTTTGGATGGGGTCCAAATTTTATCCACACCTTGTTATCTGTTCCTGATAATATGAAGTATGCTGTTATAAATAATTAATAATAAACTAATTTATAATGACATGACATTTAATCCATTTTTAATTTAGTTTTTAAATATTTAGCTCAAGTTCTAAGCACAGAACAGTTAAAACAAGCACTTCTCTTTTGCTTCAGACACAATTCATCAGACATATTATACAGGGACCCTGCTTTGACCCATGAGTTAACATAAATCAAAATACTCAACAGCTTAAAAAAATCCTTAGAACTCTGTGATCTCCCAGAAAAGTCCCAGGCAGAACTTGGGTCATATCCTGCTCCCAATGATGTCAAAGGTCAGTGGGATAAGGATTACACCCAGCACTCTCAATGTTGTCCAAGATTTACAAGAAGATTTACAGCTCTTGTTGTTTCATGCCATTTTATCTTGCTTTCCATTCTGAATCTGGAAGTACAGGCTTCCCATCAGATATGCCACTGAAATGCAACCATTAATTTGGCAATAAAGAATAAATAGGAAAACGCATTTTTTTTTTTTTTTTTTTTTAGGTAAATCTGATACCTTTTATTAGACCAACTCAAATAGTTGGAAAAATTACTTTATTTTTTTATTAGACCAACTATTTGAGTTGGTCTAATAAAAGATATCAGATTTACCCAAAGAACCTTGTCTACCTTTGTCCATAGACCAACATGGCTACAACCTACACCCCTGTAATAGGAAAACACTGCATCATAATGAAATTAGCAAAAATGGAATTTTTTCAAATCCGCTTTGAGCTTTGAGTTTGCAGTAAAACCAGGTAAGTTTTGGTTTTTGTATCCATTTGGTTAACACTTCTGCTATAGTGACCTGTATTACCATAAGCGGTCTGGAGATGAAAACTGAATGTGTGTGTAGATTGGCCAGCACTCAGTGATGTGTTACCACATGTGTGCAGGGGGAGGGGAGACAGAAGAGTTTAGGGAGAAAAATGCTGGGATACAGATTCTTTTAGCTCAGAAAGATAATTTAAAATCGAATACAGATCAGTAACAGCTAAGTATTAACTCTAATAGCAGTACTATATGTGAAATGAACTTTTGGCACCTGTTTGCTTCTCTGTGACAGAGTGCCTCTATTACAAAACTTTTGTCCAATTTGACATTAATTTGCAAGTTTGTTTACAGGATCTGCAGAAATGGGATTGATTTTTGCTGCCTGAAATTGAATCCTGAAGAGATATGATGAGGTGCATTGGTGGGTGAATGTGAAGAAGGGTAGGTGAATGTCCTATCTGTTCTGTAGAAAAAAAAAAGTAGACTTCATTTTCTAGTATTCTCAATCTAACCTTTAAGTTGTAATAAAAATGTCTTATTATTATAGAGAACAAGGGAAGAGTATCTTTTAATGTTGGTATATATCATGTTCCTTTGGACTAGGTAATGGTTATATATTATTTCTTTCCATTTAGAATTTATGTAGGGTAGCAGTTCACTGCTCCACAGGAAAAGTTTATATCACAAAATTCAAGGCACATCAGGTACTTGCTCTAATATCTGCATAATATGGGTCTAATATGACCATCTTAAAGGTCTATGATTGTGTTTTTATGCAATAACTTCACATTTTCTTGATTTTTTTTACTTGTTTTTGTTAGTTTAATATATTTGTTTTAATGTAACTATTTCTAAAGGATTTAATGAACCCTTCACTCTGTAATTTTATAAATGGGAATTTTCCACTGAGATTCAATGACTTCTGAATGGGACTCCTCTGTGTCATCATACTCTTAACTGAAACCAAATCTATGCCAAAAGAAGTACAAGAAAACCCTTACTCAGTGTGGTTTTTTATTAACATGGAATTGGCATAACAAAAGTCACTGAAGCTTGAGCAGAAGTTACTGATTCCAAAATGACTTAATAAGTATATCTTATGTAAAAAAAAATGTGTCCTGCCATATCCTATTTGTAAGTGACCAGCTCTGGAATGTAAAACTTTATATTAAAATCTGGGTAACTTGACTTGAAAATGACTATGTGGATCATGTCAGACGAAGAGGTTTATTTATTATGTTAATTTTAAAAATAATGAATGCAGTGGGTCTGATTCTAATTATCCTAACCTCTCTTACTTAGAAGTATAAGGGGCTTTCGAGTGGGAGCAGAATGTATTTAATGGGACTGTAATTTAGATGGTGACTAAGATTGTAGAACTCTTTGAGTCAGTGTCTTTTTGTCTGCTACTGTACACCAACTAACAAAATGAGGGGCATGATCTTGAATATATGACTTATGTTACTACTATAAAATAAAACATAATATGAAGTTACACTTGAACACTTAATCTGCCCCATGTGCAAATGCATTAAGATACACTTTTTAAATACATGCTCACATAACAGTTTTCTTTGGTACTCCTACCTCATTCAGTACCCAGAATTAACCTGTTTGGGGCGGTAGGTGGTGGGGAGGAGGCAGCGAATATGGTTGTACACAGGACCAAATTAATCTTTTAGTGGGCCCTAGGCAAACAAACTCATGGGCCGCTACTTAATACTGCATATTTATATTACTTTATTCACTTAATTATTTTAATATGTAAAATAAGCACAACTGGCCCCCTCCTTCACTTAGGGCCCTAGGTATGTGTCTGGTTTGCCCATGCATTCATCTGGCCCTGGTTGTTTATGCAGCTTGTCAGAATTTTCCAATAAAATATTTTCTCATTAGAAAATGCTGATGCTTGTTTGCCAAGAGTAAAGACAAATGTAACGAACCTCCTTTATAGACTTCCTTGCAGCCGGGACTTCCAGAAAGTATTCATGATTCTGGTTTGACCCTGTCATGAAGAATTCCCAAGGGCCAAAGACCCCACGTGCAGACTCTCAAGCCAGGTAGCTTCTCTAGGTAGCCTAGAGTGCTAGCTGCCTTATGAATCAGCCAGTCCAGTGAGCCAGGTGGCTGAAGAATCTGGAAACCCTGGCTGGTAAGGGATGTGGGGAGGAAGAAAGGTGGGTCTCAGGGTCTAAGCTTCTGGGTCCACAGCAGGCAACCTGCAGTTGGGAGGTTGGTGGGATGGGGAGTGGGGCTTTCAAGGTGTAGTCTCCAAGCTCTATGTCATCCAAATGTATTTTGGCATTTCCTCATTTCTCAATGCCTGATTTGGCACTTTAATAATGTTCATTACAAGAGTGGCCAACCCACAGCACATGCCACAAGTGGCACTTGGCAGGTCAGGTAGAGAGCAGGGAAGAGAGAAGAAATAGGGGAGGGTACAGAAACCAGAGCAGCAAATCAGATGGGGGAGGGGATTGGAGTGGCACTGAGGGTGGGAGAGGGGCATACCTGTCAAAAAGGTTGGCCTTCACTGTTCTATTAGAGATTTTGATTGTTCTTTTAAGGTGTGTGTACAAGCAATAAACTGCTGTAGCCAAGGAATCTTAATTTCCTATTTTGAACAATAGTCATATAATCAATTCCCAAATGCATAAAGACTACTAATAAAAAACTATTGAGAGTGAGAGACGTGTATGAAACTCAGGTCTCTGTCCCAGACCATTTTCTCTCTTAATTAACACCTCTCCTACATGTAAGAGTTTTTTTCAAACAGTAACATGGATTAAATGATGAGATTAGCCTACCCATATATCATCTTCATTACCTGAAATAATTTGAAACCCCCACAATCACATGCCTCATTTTGAGAGAAAAAAGGCAGATTGTGCCATAAAGTCAATTTAAGCAAGAAATGTATCCTGGGTTGTTAGCCCTGATAACTAAGGTCCTCCCTTTGTACACAACATTGGTATAGTAGAGGAAATAGCAATGTGACCCACATTGATGTGTCTAACACTAATAGTCCACCTGTGACAGGGTGAGTGTCTTCTTTGAAGCTATTTGGGTTTAACCTCACATGTGACTGATCATTTGTTTCCTAGTAAAGACTCTTTGGCAAGTGACCTGTAGAGTAGAAATCTCTAGGGTCTTTGAGAAGAGGTCCTAGCTTATCTTCATCATCAGGGCAAGGACTGATGATGTGCTCCATTAGTTATATGTAAAGAAATAAAGCTGAAATGCTGAATAAAGGTCTTTGAACCATACCTGGATATATAGTCACTCCACTAGGGATTGAGGGCACTGAGCACCTACAAACCTGTTAGGGATAAAAAACTCATACACAAGATGTTGCTGCACTTTTTATCAGCATCCCTGCACTTCAAAATTGTGGTATACTGATGCTGATACACAAGACATGGTGTGTGGTAATTACCACACTCCAGCAGCCTCAATTGAGTCTGCTCTGAAGCATTGTAATCACAGTGCATTGGAGATACCTCCATGCTCATGTACAGGCAGCTTAGAAATTAATTAATTCAGAAAGACAAGCTTTTGCAAACAACAATACATTTCATTAGATGCTGAGGTTGGTTGCATCAGTACTTGACTAAGTATGTTGTTCCCTATGAAAGTTTATGCCTCTGAACAAGCTAGTCTCTATGGTCAGGTAAGAAGTTACACTTATTACACAGTAGGTGCACAGAAAGTGCTTTACTGCCATAACTGAACAGATGGTCAGACTACAGAGTGCTGAAAAAATGGCAGATCCTGCTCTATGATAACCATGGATGGATGTGGTATCAGACTTCAGTGCTGCAAGTTAGAGTACGATAATGAACATTTGTACAAGATCCCATTGCAACTCATGATAGGTTACATTCTGCTGCCATCCATGGGACTTTGTGGTCCCCCTCCTTGCCCCCCTCCTCCCAGGTGAAGCTGTAGCCTTGGCCAGAGCTTGTGTGGTCTGCTCACATGCTGAGCCAGCCCTGCCCTTGGGCTTTCACTGAAAAGAGTCAGTGAAGTCTCTGTCCCCAAGCCAGCCCTTGCCCTCCCTCTAGTTAGTATAGATCCATCCACCCAAAGAAAACTGCTTATTGTTAAATTTCTCTAATTGCCTATTATCATGGGTGCAGTAGAACAATGCTGAATGTGGGTTAGCTGCTAGTTTACTTCTGTTCACAGTTAACCTGTCTTAATAATAGATTCACCTGCATTGCTTTCTGGCAATGGGCAAGTATGGAAGTAAAACATATACTTGAACATGCCCAAAATGTACATCAGTACAGGTATGCATATTAATATGTAGCATCACTACTTTCTAAGTTGTCTGGAGAAACCAAATGCATGTGTAAAATGTAGATTGTGAGAAGCACTTACTCTACCTGTGCTCAATACAGAATGCAGGACCAGAAACCCATGAGTCCAGCTCACAGACCCAAAGTCTCAGAAATCTTGGATACATTCAATGGCCCATAAAGAAGCAGAGAGTGTTTCTCTGTTCTCATATCTTAAAGGCAATTTCTAATAATTCTGGTCACTCAAGTAATGGTGTGGAGCCATGTACACTTGATAGAAAGATGGTTCAAACAGTCTGTTACAGAGTCTGCGGTATGCTACTGGGAGTCCTACAGATACATATGTAGGGCAGCTAGGTCCAGGAACTTCAGTTTTGTCAAGCTCCCACACTCTATGTTTTATTAGTTACCATTTTTCTGTTGTCACTTTTCCCGGCTATATGAATAATAATATCCAATGGTTTTGCTAGCCTTAAAATAGCATTCTTTTCTTTAACCCACTGAGCAATCAAAAAAACCACAAACCCAAAAACTTTTTTACACATTGTTTATGATGTTCCCCTTAGGAAACACCTCAGATTCTTTAGTGGGAGGAGAGGAAGCTCTTTCCTGCCTTCCCAATCTGCTGCCTGCAAAAGAAGCAATGATTTCATTTTCCTTTCTGAATCCAATAGATTCCCTAAAATCTGTACAGATTTAGGAAGCCAAAAGACAAACAACACCTCTCCCTGCCCCGCCAAAACCCTAGTGAGTGGAAGCTGTTAGGTTATCCCACTTGCCAGCTTGTACCCCAAAAAGGATGACTTAGGATCACCAGGTATTTGGTACTCTGGCAATGTTCCATCTGTTCTTTTTTAATTGCCTAATAAGCTGGCATCCTAACATTAGCAGCCAATAGGAGGCATTGTGTGCCTGCAGGACAGAAAATAAAACTACTACCTGCACTGCCTGGACTATCGTTTACTAAGAAATGGGTCAAAAGTTTTCAAAGGCATCATTTGTTTTCGCTCAGGGCAACAACATTCCCATTGTGTGTTTTCTGAAGTAGTTTAATGGATAGTGCAGTTAAATTTGGTGGGGGGAGGAGTTTTGGGGTTGTTTTTTTTTAAGTGTATTGCACAGTTCTTCAGTCACATGCAAATTGTTGACTTAAATCAGAAATTGGGTAATTTCTCCTTGATTTCAAGTAGAACAGGCTTGGTTGTTTGTACTGTACTGTTTAGTCTATAAAGTACATCTCTAACCTGTTCTTGTTTCATCTCCTAGCATGAATTAGAGAAACTGCCTGAGTTGGGGAACATCACATCCCCAGCTGGGCTAAGAGAAGTTACAAATATTAAAAAATTCCACAGTGTAGAGGAATGGGGAGAGAGCACGTTCAGGGGTGAATGAACACAGCCCTAAGGTTTGTCAGGTGAAGCTGCTGAGCTGTATATACCTGAAAAAAATAAACATAGAGCTAGTTATGTGTGTGGGTGTAAACTAGGACTCAGTCTTGTTTGAAATATTTTAATAGCACTCAACTTCCTTCATCTGAAGGCTTTTGTGGGGGTGGGAAAAGAACCAAAAGTAAACTCTATTTCTTGTTTTCAGGATCTAAAATCCATAATATCTACTCTCTCCATATTGTATTTTCCAAAGTGATTTCAGATGCATCTTATGCAGTATGTGGCTGTGTATACTCAAAAGTATTTTGTAATGTCCTGATGCAAACAGCATCTTGTTCAAACCAAGTTTGTGTTTGCCTAAGACTTAGGTTAGTGCTTGACTCTAAACCAAAAACTCTCTGGACTTTCCTAGTTCATTCAAAAATCACTTCCATGTAGATAAGGCATAAAGCCCTAAGTATGTCATTTCAATTTAGGTATGTAAGGGAGTATTTGCATTAGTCTTGGATCTGGACCTGGTATATAGTTTTGGTTCCAACACTAGGGGCATTTTGACATGTGCAAGTGCTACAGCACTGAGTGCTTTGAAAAGCACCTGGTGCTGTGATGCTTGCAGTTGTGTAAGTGGTGAAATGTGCATCAGTGCTAAGAAAAATGGGAGTGGTGTGCTTTTGAACTAAAACATTTTGGACGTGCTTTATTTCAAAAGTGCACCACTGCCATTTCCTGTGCACTGATGCGCATTTCACCGCTTATACAACTGCATGCGATGCAGTGCTGGTCACCTCAGCTCATGTGCAGAGCAGACTTGATTAGATTAATTGAGTCTGCTTCAAAGTGGCAGATAGATCTCTGGTGCATCGTGGGCAAAAAAGGCATGTGTATAAATGCCTTAAAATAGTTTTGCTTACATTTGTTCTTGAAGGGTTACAATTCTGGATGATGGAAAGCAAAAAGAAGAGATGATCTCTCCTTATTTCTATCATATACGTTCTTTGTAAGTGTCTTCTTTTTTTTTTAAATGAATTCATAATGAATACCATCACTTGACAGCGCTTACCCACAGGACCTGTGGCCAGTTCTCCCAACACCTTTCCTGACGAGTGAGGTCCCATGCTAGGACACCATGCAACCTATAATGGTAAAGTTCACCCCAGTTCCATGTCACCATGACAGGGACCCCGGCCCTGGGGAAAACATGGAGCCCATCAGGGGGAGGAAGGGGTAGCAGGAGAGGAGCCAAAGCTACCACAGGCCACCCACTCTGGTTATTGCCCTCTCTCAGGCCGTTATGAACAAGAGTGAGGGGGGTGGGGGACGAGAAGGGTGGGGCATAGAGGGAGGGTGAATTGCCCACTTCCCCTGCCTTCTCCTGCTGAAGTCTAGAGCCCACCCAAGGCACTTATTCCCCCTTCTCTGCCCCCACCCCCGCTCTCGGGTGGTTAAGAGACAATGCCCCATTTAATGGGATCATAAATCTACCTAATAGACATGTCCTTGCTGTTTCAATAAAGCCATGCTGTGCTCCATGGGATATTTGAGGCTAAGCACAGACACCTCAAACACTTGCATGTAACAAGATCCCCCACCCTGCAACATCACTCATGGAAAGGCATCAACAGATAGCATTTACTAAGCTCAGCAGGCAAAGTATAAGCAGCAGTTATATTCCTACACAAAGTTGCCCCAGTCTTGACAAAAGCCCCCTACCCAATGCCTCCCCTCCAAGGTTTTGTGTTTGTTGTGGTCATTTACTTGACCCCAAACACTCTTCCAAGTTCTGTCACCCCTTTGCAAGGAGAGACCAAGCTGAGACACAGATGATGTTCAACAGGTACTCTTTATTAGACACAGTTAAAGCTTGGCAACCACAACATTTTAAGCTGAGGCACGTCTCTTCCTGTGTGATGCTCCTGGAGGGAATTGGGGAGGTAGAAGGGAAGGGGAATGGTGCCTGTGCAACTTGGGTTGTGGGCATCAGTAGCTGTGACACAGGCCCAGAGGAGCGCAGGGCAGGAGACCTATGGCCCAGTGCCAGGCCACGGGCACTCAAAGCCTTTCAGCCCTACTCATCTGGGAAGGGCTCCCAGTCCATGTGGGTGGGGAGATAGTAGGACAGGGCTTCATGGATCTGGATAGCCTGATGTGGTACAGGGCTGGGGCCACACAGATTGGTGGAAGGCTCGCCCTCTCCCCCATCCCTGTGCTGCGAGTGTTCAGGGTGCCAGGAACAGTTCATAGTCGAAATATTCCCCATGGCGGTCCAGCTATTGTCCATAGGGCTTCATGAGCCAGGGCAGGAGGGGTAAAAGCTTGGCCCCCATCCTGGGGAACAGGGATTTGTGTAAGAGGCAGGAATTGTCTTTATGGGTTGTGTGAAAGTCAGTGGCCCAGTCATGTTTCAGATGCCTAAGTTTTCTGTGTGTGTTCAGGGTGCGCGTGCATGCACACACACACACATGCACGCACATACACACACATGCGCACACACAAAACCCAGACACCTGGGACACACCACACACACAAACACACTGAACCCAGGTGTCTAGGACACACGCATACACACCCACCTACACAAAAATGGAATCCAAACATCCTGACTGCTCACACACAGAAACCCCAGGCATCCAGAACACACCACACTCACACACACAGAACCCAGGCATCTGGGGCATGCACACACATGGTGGGTGTAGGGTACACTGGATGATCATGAGTACGTTGGCTGGCTGCTGGTTCATGACCATGAGTGCACGTGGCATGACAAGCTGCTGTCACATTAGGTCCAGGTGGGCAGCTGTGATATCCCACAGCCTCCAACAGGACTTACACGGGGAGACCAACAGGACCTACCACAGCTCCTGGGTTTCCCTGCTTGCTTGGGTACACAGGCCAGGAAACAAAGGCATGTGCAAATTACAATGGTAAGGGGTTGGGGGCATGGTGGCCCATGCCCAGCAGCCAGTCAGGTGTGGCTTGGCCATTCAGCTTTGCTCAGGAGTCTTCAGCAGCCCAGGGAGCCCACTGAGTGCACTGGGAGGCATGCAAGTGCCCTGCTACCTGCTGAGCTTGGGCCATGCAGGCAGGCTGTGAGCTGCCCCTCCTCCCAAGGGCTAAAGTGCATTCTGCTTACTTCTAACCTAACCTTGGGCACTTAGAGTAAAGCTTGGCGGTTAGAGCATGCTCACCTCAGCCTTCTTGAACACTTGTACTGAGCCTATGATGCCATCCTGCCCTATCTTCTGCCAGAGACTGAAGTAAGTGTGCCAATTAGGACTGTTGTGGTATTATAACAACTAGAAGGTTTCTTTCATACCCAAACTATGCTGTTAAGTGTAATGGAAGCATTTAGGTTTTTAACTTTAAAAGTGGGTACTAGCAAAGATTAAGAATTACTTATTAAATGTTGCTATTGCCATTAAGTGTTTTAAATCCCCACTACAGCTGGCCAGCTCATCTGGAAGCTGCAGAGAGAGGGTAGGCTATAGACACATAATCAGCCTGTTTTGACTTCATCCCTCATGAGGAATAATGGTGCTAGGAACACCAGAAGCATGCCCTCTCTGCACTTTATTTGCCTTTGCCACTAGCATTCAGCCAGGGGTCAAAAGCAGAGATGGTCTTTATGTTCCCTTTACGTAATCTACAGCACAGCCCCACCTTTAGTATTGATATATACAAAAATACATTTTTAATTTAATCTAATTTCACTCCACTGGAAACTTCTATTTGAGTTGGATCCAGTGGTTTGGGCTATGTGCCAAATTCTCTGCTTGCAGAAATGCTTCTGGTTCCACCAAAGGCAGTACCAATTTATACTGGCAGAGATTCAGCCTTACCTTTTCCCCTTATTTATGCCTGCTCTTTTCTTTAAACAGTATCTCACTGAATACACTTAACTTCAAGATACTTCCTTCCTAGCACATTGTTTTTACCAGAACCAAGAGGGAATACAAATCAAATGTTGCTGTTTTAATTAATGATGGGCTGAATGAATCAAGAACACATTTAGAGTGAGCATAAAACTCAAATCACTCTACTGCTCAGGGGAAAAATCTTTTCATTAACATGTTGACCATTGTCTAACAAATTACCTACTTAGATAAGAATGGAAAAGGTAATTTTGTGTTAATGGTAAGCATGCCACAATTTTCCACAACAGACATGATTTGGCTTCAGCTGTTCAGTTAATACAAACACTGTAGTATAAAGCATTGATTTTATTAACAGAAATTGGATTTTTTAATGGAGATTCTAACTTTTGCTTAGAATGCAGATTCTAACTCAAGCAAGAGGTTTTCTCCCTTCCTCACCCAACTTTAAAGTACTTGCTGAGTTTTTCTTCTGAAAGGCTCAATGAGATACATTTAAGAATAAGTGAAGAACAGCGTCAAGAAAAAAGGGGTAAAAAGTAACTATAGCAATGGGCAAGAATAAGATATATGACAGTTATACAGGATATCATGTCACACTTGCTGATGTTTAAGATCAGAATTTTTTCTTTATTTCTTTTTTAAATGGTTGGGCGGGTGGGCGGGCGGAGGGGGTGGGGGCTGCAAGGGAGAATTTGGTCTTTTCTTTAGCATACTCCTTCCTCTGCACTCTGGGCCTTGGGAACATGGGTTATGGATAAGCCTATGAATTTATGGAGAAGGAGTGGGACACATGCTGTGATGAAGACATTGTGAAATATCTCATCCCCATGAGCTGCATTTCAAGGCAGCTCAATGAATACAGTGTTAATCTTCTGTCCCACTCAATTAAACAAGGGGACAGGCTTCTACTCTGGTTCTTTTTCCTCCAATGTGACTCCAGGTTAGATAAGAGTTAATGTTCCTGTATTTTTAACGTAAAAAACAGAAAAGAAACCATAATTTTCCTCCTTTAGAATGATAATAAAAAAGCACATAGTAATCTTTAAAAGGCAAAATACAAGGGAAAAAATCTTAAAGCCATGGTGAAATATACTGCAAATAGACTGAGCTATTTCAATGTGACCAAAATTAAATAGGGCAGGATTTTCAAAGCTGTCTGGATGATTTGGATTTTCAATTCCCACTATGAAACGAGAAATCTAAGCCTCAGGAGAGAAAATAGATATGAAGCCAATTCTAGAATAACTGCCACTGACATTTGCATTATGGATGTTCTATTTTAGATATCTCTGTAGAAATGCCATTACAGGATAAGCATTCGTGATACAAACTTATTTCGTAATTCATGATGCAAACATACTTAAGAAACTAACCTCTCTGAATGCGCACTGGAGAGTCACAGAAACGTATAGGCATATACAATTGCCTCGTATAGTAGGTCACTTACTTTGGTTCTGATGATGAGTGGCAGTGGAAGCAAGAGCAGTGGGGTGAGGAGAATGAGCAGGAACCTTCGAAAGACCAAGAGCTGACTGAAAATCTTCATTTTTGGTGACTGGAGGCTCAGCTTCCCTGCAGAAACTATGAAAAAATCAGATGGCCTTTAAGTAGCTGGCTTGGATTAATATTTTTCTAAACTATCACCTTTAGCTATTGCAAAAGATGGGCTAGTGAAGCCAAGTTAAAATTAAATCTTGTTCTTTATTTCTTTATTGTTTTAGTGTCTTTTTTAATACTAGGGAGATAAAGTGTATGTAATAACCTGAGGCTAGATTTTTCCCCTCCTTGTAAGGTGAGATGTTTCCTTACAATTTTCTTTTGCCCCTGAAAATGTATTTTTATAAACTGAATAGGGGATAGTGAGACAGACATGGAAAGGTGTTAAGAGATTTCTAATAATTGTTTAACTGAAGACAACCCATGTCTAGCAGGAAGCATTTCCCTCTTCATACATTCAGGCCCAAGGACAGGTTACCTCTTTATGCAAATGCACCCTCCAAGTAACTCAGGAATTTTTATCTTGGCAGAAGGGGTCTCCTGATTACTCCTTGACTACATGTATGTTAAAGAGAAGCATAAAAAGGGCCTTAGAAACTGAAAAGAAAAGAAAACCAGACAGAGCCATTGTTTCTGGTAAAGGTAAAAGCAGTAAAGGACAGGGATGATAACCTCTCCTGATTAGGAAGAGGGGAAAAAAGATGAACAATGATCAGAATTACCTAAGGAAGGGGACTTTGTGTTCACTGTTCCCTCTAAGCTGTATAGTGTGTGCGGCCGCACATGCCACGCAGCTTAGGGAACACTATTTGTGGTAATGGGGAATTTTTAACTGATGAGAAATTTATTGGAGGAAGAGCACTGTGTATTGGGGACACTGCTTCACTTCTGCTTCACATGATGGAAGAAAGTACTGGGGAAACAGCTGTTTAAAAACTGATTCCGATGCAAAGGGGGGGAAATTATTGTGGAATCCAGTTGTGGAAGATAATGGGGCAAAAGCAATTATGAAATGAGAATATGCAATCTTAATGAAGGGACTCAGCAGCAGAGTGCTTACAGCTTCCAGAAACTAGTATGTCAACCACCCCAGCTTAATGGGCCCTATATGCTCAGGAAGACCGACTTTTTTTTTTTTTTTTGGACTATTCCCAGTAAGGAAGTTGAGAGAGCAGCAGAATTAAGATAATAGATTTCAAAGGAGCCAACTTCAATAAACTAAGGGAAATGCTAGGCTTTGCTTCTCTGGGTGATAATCAAACTGGTGCAGAAGAGCTTCCAGTTACTGAAATAGACTATATTAAATAAACCACAGCAAACTAACCTGATGAAAAGGAAAAATTAGAGCCTAACTATCTACATTAAGACCCCTCTAAGTGCTTGAAAGTCAAAAAGGAATTGGACAAACTATCTTCCATAAAGAAAATTCAGTTGACTGTTCAGAAAATAGGTTTTTAATTATCAGCATGGTAAAATGTTGGAACCAGCTGCCTAGGAATGCCATGGACTCTCTTTCACTAGGTCTTTAAGAATGTGTTTGGCAAACTTCTGTTTGTTATTCTGCAGATGATACTTTATCCTGTCTCAGGGTAGGGTTTGGATTAGATAACCTCTTTTGGCCCCACATGTCTATGACTTTACAGAACAAATACCTGCCTTCACCATCATTTTCTTCTTCTAGCTAAAACAACCCTGCAAGACTCCAAAGTTTTGATTAATCACTCAAATCAAAAAGGTTAGGACCAGTGTCAGGCATAGGATGTAATTTCCAAAGACAGTCATTGTGAACTTGCACTTCTATTAAATAAAGGTTGAACAAATGATGGGACTACTTCAAGATACTAAATATGGTTAAAAAGGAACTATAACAGAACCTAAAAGCCTTATAAGAAGTGGAGGACTGAAATATTTCTTAACAGCAGAGATGAGATCTTTATTGGGGCAGCAACTACAAAATGCCCAGACTGAAAAGGCTAGCTGCAAAATTGCTGGCTAAATAGTAACATAGATTAAACAACTGACCAACAATTTGATTGCCCTGAATAGAAAAAATGTAGAGAAGAACAAGAAAAGCAACACAGGGCTTTCTAAGACAGGAGCTGAAAAATCACCCTAAGAAGGTAATCAAGGGATCCCAGACTGGAAATTGCCCATTTATATGTGGAACTGGGTCGGCTAGAGGACTTGGGTAAGACCAGACATTCACAATCATTTCTACCCTGACCATAGTCCACATAGGTCCGAAGGAAGGAGGCTAGATTGTCCCTTTCTGAATAATAAAAGCCAACTCTAAGGGAAGAACTCCCTGGGAACAAAATTCAGGAACAAACAAAAGTTTTTAGGATAAATTGGCAATTAACCAATTTTACAGATGCTCAGGTGGACTTTGACTTGAAGATAGGATCAGTGAAAAGAACCAAAGGTGTTTTAAGAGGCTGTGGAATTTAACAAGAGCCTTGCATTTTCTCTGTAACAGTAAAGCAGAAGGGGAAGTGTCTACTAGTGAGGAATAAGGAAGCTTATCACCATGAGCCTTGTAAGTACAGCTAAATTTGTATGAATGAGACTGGACTTCTAGTTTGGTTCGTGACATTTTTGAACAATGAGAAAAATGGGTAAGTTATTGTAAAATAAGGGGAACTGAATGTAATATAAACATTACAAAAAGCAGCAGCAGTTCAGTTCAGTGCTGAAACTGAAAAAATTGGCCACAAAAAGTATAACTTACAAGACTGGATAGACGAGCATGTCAGAAATGTCACAAAAGTCCATCATGGAGTTCAGAAAAGGGGGTTGGGGACACCAAATAAATGAGACAAAGCTTAGAGATAAAATGATCAACCTGCCCAGTTTTGTTTAGATCTAGGCAGCTGCATGACAGTAACAAAAGGTTTGAGTTAAGTAATAGGAGCTGTGAAATGCAGAGCTGACTGACAATGGGCTCAAATAGCAGCTATTACACTAGCCGTGCCAAAAAGGTTGGGGAACAGAGGACCCAAGCTGAATCATCTCATTCAGTAGTTCTCAACCTTTATTGTACCAGGACCCGTTTGTAAATATTGATGGCCAGTCCTGACCCAGTGCCCTTCACTCCTGCACCACTGCCCCTAGGTCCCAGCTTCCCAGTGTGTGGGGCAGGAGGTGTGTGACTGTGTGTGAGGCAGAGGGGGCCCCAAGCAGTCCCTCGCCAGCCTGCAAGGGACAAGCCATGGTTTCCCATGTTTTTCTCCTTTAAATAAGAATCCATTTTTTAAAGTTTCTTGATTGATTTTTAAAGTTTGTCCATGACCCTTTCATATATTCTTGCAACACACTTTTGGGTCACAACCCACAGGTTGAGATATGCTGATCTAATTGATTTCAAATGGAAACAACTAAGGCCTGGATAGTTGTCTAGAAATTGGATGCGAAAATAGGAACTTGAAATTCAAGTGAAAAATGAGGAGAACTGATATAGTAGATTAAATTTATAAAAGATCTGGGTTTCATTTGAGCTGCTTGAAAAGCGCCAAAGCTGGGAGGTGGGAATTTAAATCAAAAGTGCAAAACAATCTGGAGTTTCTATCTCTACCAAAAGGAAATACTGATAGGACAAGGTTAGAGATCTATCTGGAAAAATAACCACCTCATAAAGGCTAATGGGAGTAAGGAGAAAGTCTACCAGGAATGGGAAAAGGTGTTGATCTGCAAAGACAGTCATTTAATGGCGATCAAGAACTGTAGGAATAAATAAAGTGAGAATTGCCAAAAGTCAAGCTGATTTAGACCTTGCAAATTATATTAAATAATTTAAAAGTTTGTTAATCATGTGAATGAAAAAGAACTAACAACAGATACAGAAATAAAATGATTCATCTCAAGTTACACAGGATATCATTGGCATGGATGGACACAGAACCCCAGGAAGCCTTCTCCAGTGGTTACGATGCCTCCCTTCAAATTGGTTGTGATATAAGAAAAAAGATGGCAATGTGCTAGGCCTTGATAAGAAATTTCTTCTATAAATAGCATAAATAGCTTTGAGGGAACAAAAACAACTGATGTAAAAAAAGACAACAATATCTACAGGATTTAACAGCTAGAGCAGTAGACCATGCTATCCGTTCTCTTTTCCAGGTATTGAATGGGATCAGATGTCAAATGCTTCTTTGGTTTCATTTTTTATTCCCTCCTGAGGCATAATTACTTCTAAACTTATCAGAAATCCAATATGGAGAATGAGATTAAAGTGGAAAAAAATAAAACCATCAGAAAAAAAGCCTCTCAATGGAATTTTAATAAAATGGGATTTAGGAATCTGGACTGGAAAACATGGGTTTAACACCTAGGCATGGGTGCCTCTAGAAACATTTGGTTGAAGTAGGATCCTATGATCTCTCTGCCTGATTTTGTATGGGCTACTAGAAGATTATGATTTTTAATATTTTCCTTCCAACTGCCCTAGGGCTTCGGTTTCTGTAAAAGTTGGAGAGAAAGTGATAGCAACAGAGGATAGTCCATGCACAACCTCTGGAGAAGCAGCTTTTGGGGTCCAGGTGAAAAAAACATGTTTACCACATAACTGTGTTATCCACCTCTCTACTGAGTAGAAGAAACCACTCACATTTTCCATTTAGGTATGCCCTGTAGTTTTGGATGGAAAGAATTTCCCTTGCATTCAATTTATGCTGGTTTAGTATCTGCAGAGCACATTTGATTCAAATAAATTTGTTGCACTCACCTCAAGAGTAACTGTGGAGATGCAAAATAAAACTATTGGGAGCTATTCATTGCAACACATTTTGTAGTTCCTTTTAATTTTGGTAGACATGGAACCCTATTGTGCCTAGATCAGCCATGGTTTATGCTGAGCTGTACCTATAACATCCCCTCTGAATCCATTTGAAATGATGCTCTCAGGCTTCAAATCTTGAACTCTTTGGGGCAAAATGCTGATCTTGCCCTCTTTAAGACTGGAAGACATGGTTAAAGACCTCCTGTATGTCAGGGGTCTAACCTGACTGGACTCAGTCAAAGCAGTTCTTACTTTTGGGAGCTACAAACAATGATGAATTGAGTGATAGAATCAAGTATTATTTCCAAAGTATTCCAAATTCTCAACTTTCCAAAGATGACTATTGTTTAATCCTTACAGTAGGAACATAGCATAGCAAGCAAAGGGGTTTTAAAATAATAAAAGGCACATGCATTTGATGTCTTATCTAAAGTTTACCATCTCCCCAAAAGCTTAGGCAGACTCAGCTTCCTTCACGCCAGCTCTGTCTCTGTGTCAGTGTGCTTCCTCTGAGCAGCTACCTGATATCTTACCCCTTCCTCTCTACAGGACTTTTAACTGTTAGCAGAGAGGTAGTTAGCTGCATCAGTTTGAAGTCTGGCAGAAGACAGGGTAGATATACACCTTACAGGTTAGCCTCCCTTTCATTTTTAGGATTCCTGGAGAAGGAAAACAGTTGGGTAGTTTTAACCGAAGCAAAGGAAGTGCACTCTTCACAGTTAATTGCTGACCTGTTTGTTAGCAGATGTATTATCTGAACCCATTGTATTATCCCCTGGATAATCATCTAATAGCCCTGTTATCAGAATATGCTATCTAGCTTTATAGTACATAGCTCAGAAGTGACATTAATTCACTGTGTGAACAAGTTTTGAAAAATGTTTGTTGCACTTCAGTGTGCATACTGCATGCATGGTTTAATACCAGGAGATAACACAGTATATCATTGCATTTCCCACAGGTCACAGCATTTACTCTAAAGATATGCAGAGATGGAGTAAAATTCAGGTTGAGGTACTGCTATATTTTCCATGATCTCATCACATGCTGCCTTCACAAATTCAGGTCACTGGTCCTCAATTTTTATATAGCAGTCCCTGATGTGAGATTGCATTGCCTTATTATATATGCCACTATACCTTGGCACAATAGGGTAAGGTAGAGAAATACCAATAATCCTAAACTTGCATTTCTTCAGTTAAATAATACAAACAGATTAAATCCTAACTATGTTACTATTGAAGAATGGTTGTCCAGATTCCCATCTTGTCATGGGTCAGCCAAATCTCGTTTGATACTACTCTCATCAAATTCAGTGAACATTTTGCATAAACAAAGAACACTGAACTTAGAACTTTGCCTCCTTTCAAGTCACATTATCTGTTATAAGGATATGAATTACTTTATGGTGTTGCCAGAAAGCATACACTCAGGTGCCTTAAGTTTTGACTCATCACTGTGAAGTTCCTTGATTTCTTTAAAGATAGAATTTGTTTTACAGGGTGCAGCCAGCATGACAACCATGGTCACCTTGGCCTCAGTTGAATCCAATCAATTCATTTACTCCCATGGGTTATAGTTAACATACTTCATTTGGCAGCTGCTGTATTAAACCATTGTAATTCCATAGCACAAGTTATTTGCTTGGCCTTTTTGAATGCCAATAATTCCTTCCCTACTTCACGAGGGACTACTCCTAGGAGCTTCAGGGCTTTTACTTGCCCCCCCTACTATGGCTTCAATCTTGTGCACAGGATTTTCTCTTACCCCTGCTCAACATTCTTCAGGTCCTTCAAACAGGTTCTCATGAATTTGCACCTGAATACTAAAATAAACTTTCCCATCTTACCATCAGACTTGTTCTGCTGCAGAATAGCTTTCTAGCTATCTGTTGGTCCCTCTCTCAGGCAAAGAACTCAAGTTACAAGAGATAATGCCTCTGAGCTATGAGTAGGAGACTCTTAGGTTACTTTTATACAGTACAAGGGTAGGCTATGAAAACACATGCCAGGATAAGACCACAAACACTAGCTACCCAACCAGAAGCATTGTTGCTGCATTAGCACAGCTTGCATGCAGCATTGCGTTGAAGTGGCTGTGCTACTGGTTTGGGAGCTGGCGCACAAAGAACTGTGATGGTGCGTGTTTTGCCACAGCTACAGTCTGACTTGTTGTGAAGATCCCAATGGTGAAGGCTGGGTGCACACATACCTTGCCCTGTCTGGAACCTATTCAGCAAGGCCTACTGACCACATGGAAGGTTGAAGGCACGTGGGCAGACTGTAGGATCTGTGATAAGGAACTTGTTTGGTGGTAATGTTGATCTCCATTCCTCACACCAGAGGGTCTCCATCATGTGGTCCTGGTGTGGCAGTTTGGACCACAGTGAGTACCATGATGGTAGACGTGCAGCAGGTAGATTTAAGAGATCGTCATACAGTGGCAGGCTTGGATTGGTGTGGACCTTCTCCAGTAGCTTGCTAGTTGCAGCTTCCCATCAGACAGGGGGAACAATGCTGCTTAGGACTGGGTGCCATGGTAGAGGGGTTGGCTGAAGAATTCCCGAGGTGATGCCCATTGTCGAATCAACACGTTGGTGTGTGATGACCAGTTCCAGATTGGTATGCGGTACTCTACTACAGAATATGAGATGGCAAGATCTGACATCCTTAGGGTTGAGTCTCTTGTGCCCCATGATGACCCAGACAGCTTAAGGAGGTTGTTGTGTGTTGTGTCTTTCACTGCTGCCTTTTTCAAGTGTTCATGGTAGCTCAATGTTCAGTCTAGCATCACGCCCAGGTAGACAGTTGGCAATTGACCAGCTTTCATGTTGTGCCAACCATCAGTATCTGGCTCACATCAAGGAAATCAATGATCCTCCTAGTGAACTGAATTCTGAGAACTTTTCAAAGAATCCCGGTGTTACACGGTGACCATCCAGAAATTGTGCAATCCTACAGCTTTTGTACCATTTTTCCTGCTCTCTAAATCGTACAACTTAACATTGAGGGTCTGTCAGCTACCACATGAAGCATGTTCCAGTGCATGGCACTGTATATGGACATAGACTTGGTCATCTGACTCAAGCACAAGACAGAGCTTGAACCTTAAACTAGTAAGGGTACACACCTACATTGTACAATGCAACACTGTGCAAACTAGCTCTGACTGAGCTAGCAGTATAGCTGGGTCAGCTCTACCTGGACCAATTATCCTCATTTGTTACTGCATAGTCATTTAGTACTTGCTAAGTACTTGTTACTGCGCAGCCCTGGTGGTGCATGGGCCGTTTTCAACCCTACTGTGCAATAGTGTCAGTGTCATGGTTTGTGCCCACTGACACTGTCTCCGTAGCGTCTCACGTAGGCAAGGCCACTATTTCCTAAATCCAGGGTAGTATCTCTTACAAAGCTTCCCATGGTGCTGTGTGGACATATCAGCTCCTTCAAACTAGCACAGGTGTCTTTATATAAAGTTCCATTCCACAATGTACACATGCAATAATAAGCCTAGCTCACTCTGTAACATTTTTCTTAGACTGTGCCTTTTTACATTTATTACTTGTCAAATGTTGACAATATAGTTGGTGCTGTACTACTGTTACAGCCAAAAAGATCCTATACAGATTAAAAGCTTTGTCTTTCTAGATGTACATCAGTATCAAATATGTTTCACATACAACAAGGTGCTGACTGAGTGCACATCCCTTTGCATACTTCTTAAGCTCACAGTGTGCAAATAATGCTCTTTTGACTTGGGAAAAGCCTCCGATAATTTTTTGTTGGGACCTTTCCTTTTCAGAACAGGCATAATTTGGCAACCAAAATCTGAACTACAAAAGCAAAAAACACCCTAAATCAAGCACCTTGCTTTACCATTGATTTTTATTGCTGTTCCCCTCATTGCTTTTGATGTAGTGGCATCAGGGTCTCTGAGCAATCCCTCCCTCCCTGGGTTCTCATTTCCTTCCTTCACTTGTCAGGGCAGGGCAGCACAGCCGGCAGTCATAGAAAGCATTTTATTTGTAGAAGCTCTTCCTTCATGTAAGTAAAATATGTTTCATACAGTCATCCATCTGTGAGCATCTGAGTCAGTGGCATTATGCTAGATCGGGAGAGTCACAACTAAGGGACACTATTTACAGCATTTCATTCTTTGGGAGCTTTAGACTCCTTAGCCATGGCACTTATTTCAAGTGAGGAAAGCCGATTGCAGGCAGCATAACTCTACTTTCAGGCAGCATCAATTACCTGTTGTTGATGGCATACAGAAGTTCAGTTAATCCAAATATATCCTTGTGACTATGTCAGAGTTGTTAGGTCAATTTGTGTTACTGTCAGGGTATAATATTAATTGGACAAAAAATCTGAGCTAATAGCATTGATTTATATTCAGAGTAACTGATTAATCAACTTCCTCTCTCTTGGAAGAGACTTTGGGAATAAAGAACCTTGAGGGATAATACTAAATTGTTCTTAGTGAAACAGCAAATTTGAATCATGGAGGTTTGCCACAAATTATTTAAAAGTTTCACTAGAGAATTTGCACTAAATCTGTCTTCGAGGAATAAATTGGTAACCATTAAAATACAGCAGTTCCCACTTACTTATTCACTCCCTAGTTCTATAAACCCTAGAGGTCCTTTATTGCTTTCACAGTTTGTTTTCTTCTTTCAGTGAAAGGTATATTTTTCCCCTGATTGCTGATAACATAAATTAACAGCCCTCAGAGGTCTTTTTCAATATTAGCCCTCCATTTTCTTCTTGGTCAGCCATAATTTTGAACACCATAAGAATGACCTTGTAAAAGATATTTATGCTGACATTCAGTACATCTCTGTGTGTAGAGCACATCCATATAAAAATATCATATACAGGAATAGCTAAGCTATAAAAAGCAAGATAAAGCTATGATAATAATTGTATTCCATTGTTTCCCTTATTCACAACTGCAACCATCATTACTCCCTTCCATGCCACTGAGTTAATTTATCATTCCTATTTTCAAGAATTCAGGAGGTATATTAGGACAAGGAATGACTACACAAACTTAAGATGGTGAAAGGATTTGTGTACTTCCAGAGCCTTAAGAGGTATGCCAGTGGCATCTTGCACTCAATACAGCCTCCTAAGATGAATGGGTCAATGGATAAAGGACAGAGTAAGGAGTAAACTGGTTATCCAGTTTGGGGGGATGTGCTTGACATTAACATCTTTACCGTATAAAAAATACAATTGCTAAGGAACTTAAATAAACCAAGCTTAACTAATGTCAGAAATGTTCAAGCAGAAAGGACCAGGCCACACAACTTTCACTGACCTTAATGAAATCCAGTAGTCAACTTTGAAAATATCAATCCCTCTATGTGTCTATAAAAGCTATCAGAAAGATTTAAATTCATTTTTTAAATGTTAATGTTGCTACATTGTTAAAAAATTTCTTTGGAACAATCAGAATTCCAATTTAAATGTTAAAGTAATTGAAATTTATACAAATATTGGAAAGCTTAATCTGGATATTTGTGTGGGGGCCGAGAAACGCTGGCGGAATGGGGCCACTGATGGAGCGGAATTGAGGCGCTAGACACGCAGGTTGTTGGAAGCGAAAAAAACCCTTTACTTACAGTCCATGGTCTATAGGCACGTTCCTTGAAGTTACAAACTTAAACAGGAACACAGGCACACAGAAGCTCACACTCACGCAGGGTCTGGGGCGTCGGATGAATCCGGCGGGGAGTCATTGTCGGTTGATCAGGCGTCCTTCGTGGCTTGGAAACGCACGAGGAATCTCTCCTCATGTACATCCGAGCACTCCTCCAATTTGGGCGGGCATCACCCAAGACCTTTATTCGGTCAGCGAGCCAATTGCTGTTCGACACGTATGCAAAATTTACCGTGAGCCAATTATAAGCATGCACTCGGTGGTGCAGCTGCAAGGTTTTGGCGGGCTCTGACCGTGCACCGAAACTTTTCCCGTGCTACAGGGGAAAATCCCTGCATCCGTGCTCACAATGTGCTCAACACAGCTGTGCCAAGGCATCTCTTTAACTGTTTTGCACAGACAATTTGAAAATTACCAAACCTTTGTACGAAGACAGCAAGCCATGACTTCTGTGTTCAGCACTAAGGGTGCTGACAGACATGCAAATCTCTACTGTAACTCATGGTGCTTTACATAAAGCACAATGAATTAGAGCAATCCCTCAACTCAATATACATTCATCTGTTGGATTGCAGGGGAGAAAGGAGGAATGAGATGGTGGATTAAGTCTGCCTGCCTGTTGCATGATTGAGGCTGTGCTGATGCAGTCCTGCCCCCCACTCCCAGCTCTGGTGCTGTCTGCAGGAAGAGAGAGGAGAGAAGGGGAACTGCAGGCTGGGGTTGAGTTGCAGGGAGAAGGGTGGGGGGGTGGTAACTGTGAGGCAGGGTGGGGAGGCCTGTGAGGCGGGGGGGGGTCCAATCCACACCCCTGCTCCAGCTCAGGGTGGGCAAACCCCAGTCGGCAGCTCACTCCCCCTCCTAACCCATTCCTTCAGACAGCGTCATGGGCAAAGCTGGGCAGCATCAGCCTAGCCCTGATCACACCAGAGATTGATCCTAGGAAACAGAAGGGGCGCCTTCATCTCCTCCCTCATTTGATGAGGGTTAATTTATTGTGCAACCGGCCACTTTAACAGTGTTCTATAGCCAGGTATGTGTGTTGGGACAAATGTAGGGTACTTTCAGGGGCCAACTGCATGACAAACATAACTTCTGTCTGCTCCCTAAAGGCTCCTACCCCATTATTTGAGGAAGAAGCTAGATTTTGGAAGGTTAATTCTGTTTGTTAAGAAACACTTCACTACATTATATTTTTCAAACTTCTTACATATCAGCATTGGCAGTAGCAGTCCCTTGCTATGAGGATGACAATCTTCCAGTAAACAGGGAAGTCATTAGTGAGTTCATAGATGACTGAAGAGGACAATCTGAGATCTGTTTGTTCTACTGCAGATGTGACAATTATTTCTAGGAGGAAGGAACAGAACCTGGTCATCTGGAGTCATAGCTCTTTTCCTTTCTCTGTCTTGTCCATCTGCTTCCATAGTGAAGTGATTTTGCTCATGATCAATACCTTGTGTTGGGCTGTCACTGTGTAAGGACGTATACCCTGATGTCCTACTGATATTCACTGGCCCCTCAGGGTGGCTGCACCCCTACAGTTGAGCTGGGTGAGATCTGGCTCCCTTTCTTTTCCCACCTGCCTCTGATGACATAGGAAGTTTGAAAAAGAGGAGGTGGTGATCGCTCATCTCACACTTAGGTCAATCACAGGGGCCTGAAGCCTGAAATGATGGAAGGACCAGCCCAGAGCCCACTTTCCAGTTCCACTTCTTACATTTTACATAGTATATATTTTTACCTTTTCTTCTCTCTCTCTCATTTTTTTTTAAAGAGTCCTTTGACCTCTTCTGGGGATCTGCAAGGTCTGGTGCCTGTTGCACTAGGACCTTCAGTGGTCCACCTTCCCGCTCTGGTCTCTTCCCCTGGGACTTTAAAGTGGAGCTGCAGCAGGCTTAATCACTGGCAAGCGCCACTTCCACAGCTGGGGAGTCCCTCCAGAGTGATCAGCTGGGGTGGAGCATGGTCCTCACTGCTCGGGGTTTCTGTCTACCCTCATCTCAGCTACAGAGCCTCTCCAGGGATCCTCCAGGGATCTCTTCGCTCACTTCCCAAGTAGACTTCTGGCCCTCCAGGGACCCTCTAGGGACCTCTTCACTCACTTCCCAAGTAGACTTCTGGCCCTCCAGGGACCCTCTAGGGACCTCTTCACTCACTTCCCAAGTAGACTTCTGGCCCTGGTCAAAACTCTTCAACCAGCTGAAAGACTTCCACAGGGAAGATCAAAGTGAGAGAAGGAGAAAAAAGGTATGGAGAAAAAAAAAGCTGTGTTGAGTGGTTCAGGCAGATCTCTTGCCTCTGCTGTCTCCAAGGGTTTTTCCTGGATCCTCTTCCCCAGCTGGCCTCTGCTATTCTCCTCTTCACCTCATGCGGTCAGGGTGTCACCTCCTCCTCCCAGTCAGATCAAGGGCTCACCACACTTCTGGCTCCTCAGCTTTCCCACTCTGCTCCTTCAGTGCTCCCCCTTCCTCTGGCCTGCCCCCAGCCTTTAGATATAGCCTGCGCTGTGGATTTGCCCCAATCTGCTTCACCTGGCACAGGGGTAAAGTTGGGCTGGTGCAGACTGGGAGTTCCCATTGTAGTCTGGATGTTGCAGTGTGGAATGATTCCTGTCCCTGGTTGGGCACATGCCTTCGGTAAGTGCCCTCCAGGCTCTCACACCTTGTCAAATATCACAGTGCCATTGGGGATGATTCAGTGCTTGTCTCTCTTAGGTATTTATCTTAATATTGCACTTCTTCAGATAAGCCTTCAGGGTGTCCTTGAATCTCTTTTTGCCCACCTCTAGAATGGTGCCCCTTGATGAATTGGGAGTATAGGAGTTTTTGGGGGAGTTGGTTGACAGGCATTCTTGTGACGTCCTGACAAACAGAACCGGTGCCATGTAAACATGGATGCAATGTTGGTGGTATCTGCCTGAAATAGAACACTTACATTTATTCTTCTGTCCTTCTAGCTGATATGGAAAATTTTCCAAAGATATTCCTGATGGTAACATTCCAAAGCTTTTAGGTATCTCCAATATTTTGTCCAGGTCGCACACCCATACAACAGCCTGGTAGATGAGAAATTTGGTTTAAATCCTGAAATCATGATTATCAGAGGCACAATTTAAGGGACATGCAAAGGCAGTACTGGCAGATTTTCTCTGGTGTTGAATACTGTTTCCTGTATCTACTTTTTGGGAAAGATAGCTACCCAGGTGGGAGAAATACTCAACATTCTCTACGGATTGTTTTTTAATTGTAATATGTAAAGGAGCAGCTGGTTGGTTTGGGCTGGATTAGTAAAGGATCATGGTTTCTGTTAAGTTGACAGTGAGTCCAAGCATTTAATATGCTTCATAGATGCAATCAAAAATGACCTGGAACTTTTCAATTGAGTGGGCACACATAACACAATCATCACTAATGGAGGTGTTGGTTATCTTGGGTTGGGAAGATAACCTGTTCATGCAATACTGGATACTTACTCCAGATGGAAGTCTATGAGCAATCAGAGGCAGAATAGTTTCAAAGCAGATGGAAAAGTGTTGGTGCCATCATGCATCCTTGCTTGACTCCAGTTCTAATAGGGAAGGGGTCCTTTACTGAGCCACTGCTTAGTATGGTTGGTGTCATATCTTTTTAAAGAAGTCTGATGATAATGGTAACAAATTTTGGTGGGCATTCACCTCTTATCAGGATCTTCCATAGAGCCACCCCATTATTTGAATCAAAGGCCTTAGGTCAGTGAAAGCCATGTAAAGATCCTGGTGTTGCTCACAACACTTCTTCTGAAGCTGTCTAACAACAAAGATCATATCTGTTGTATCTCTGAGTGTTCTGACAGCACACTGGGACTCAGATGGAGTCTCCTCAGTGAAGAAAGTGAGTCTAGAGTATTGAGGAGAACTTCAGCAAAGATCTTCCCAGCTATAGAGAGGGGTGCAATACCCTGATATCTGTTGCAATCCCATCCATCTCCGTTTTGGGATATAGTAACAATTCTGGCATCTCTCAAGTGACTGGGAATCTTTTCATGTTTCCAGATTTTTGTAATAATGGCACATAATTGGTAAGAGAGATTTTTTCCACCTTACTTACAAATTTCAACTGGTATGCCACCAGGACCACATGCTTTGTTGTGCTTCATCTGCTTAATGGTTTTCAAGGCCTTTTGATAAATTGGTGCATCTGCAAGGTAATTCTTAACCGAGTGTTGTGGAATGATTTGGATGGCATTGACTTTGATGTTAGAATCTCAGTCCAGGAATTCTTGAAAGTGTTCCTTCTATTTTGCACTGAGAATGGAGCTGTCTTTAAAGTCTGTTGTTCTATCCTTGGACCCCAGAGGTACAGCTCCTTGTGTGCTTGGCCCACAGGTAGCTTTTGTTGTATGAAAAAGCTATGCATGTTGTAGATGTCAGCAAACTTGAATCTCTCTTGCGTTTTTCCTCTTACCACTTGTTCTGTTGGTCTCAAATTTTCCTCTAGGTTTCAGTTTTAAACATGGCAATACATGCCTTGCTTATGTTTGGAGTTGACATCATTTGCCAAGCTCTGAAGGCTCTCTCCTTTTTGTCAACAACAGCTTTAATTTACTTATCTTCTTCATTGAACCAGTGCTGATGTTTCTTTGTGGAGAAGTCTAGAGATTTTTCATACACCTTTCTGGAGGCTTTCCCAGTGATCAATGATGTTGAGATCATCAAGGAGGTTGGAGAGTTTCTCACTGAGGCTTTGCTGGAGATGATCAGTCTTAGCAGGATCTTTCAAGCACTAGATACAGAACTTCTTCCTTGGTAGCTTCTTTTGTTTATGCCATTTGGGGGAAATCCAAACGGATCCAACAGAACGTATCAAACAATAATCCATTCCTTAGTCACCTGCACTGGTCATAGATCTGGTGATATGGACATTGCAACAGTTAAAGCATTTTGAGTGAGGGTGCATCCACAATATCTTCTATTTGGTGCTTTGGATGAAAGTGATTATTGAAATCATGTTCCAAACTTGCTCAAGAGAAAAATTCCATTTGAATGATCTTTTCTCACCCCCTCCTTTCCAAGTGTTCCTTTCCATAGATCAGAGTCCTTGCCCACTCTAGCACTGAAACTGCCATGTTATCTTCTTTGGGGACAGATTGATGTCAGGACATAATTGAGTTTAGAATAGAATTCTTCTTTTGTTTTGGCATCTGGATCAAGGATTGGGGCATACACACTGATGACTGTTGTCTTTTGATCAGTAGAAACCTCATTGATGCCAACTGGCATCTGAATAATAATTTTTCCCTTGATAGCAAAACCAATGCCATGGATATATCTGTATGTTTTGGCTTTTCCTTTCCAAAAAAAAAAAAAAAAAAAGGCATAGCTACCACCATGGTTGGTGACTTGCCATTATCTATGATTGGTGACTTATCATTATCTTGCCATTATCAATTGATTGGTGACTTATCATTATCTGACCACTAGCTGGTCTCTCCCTATTAGGCTGCAGGAAAATAATTAACTCAGCTGCAGGAAAATACTTGTAAATACAAGTACTATACTGCAGCAGTGTTCGTTAGGGCACAGCAACACGTGTAGATGCTGACGGAGCTGCCTGCCAGCTAGCCCCGATTGGCTCACCCTCATGTCCCAGGCAGCTCCTCCACAGCACCTGAGCTGGGTTGGAGCAGCCCCAGGATGGCAGGCTGACCACCTGATATGTGCCAGAGTTTATTCATTCACACTAATTTCACATGTCGAGCTGCCCACTGACATCTGGAACTATCCTGGTAAAGTGTTATAATAAACAATGAAATACTTTTCATCTCAACGTCATGAATGAATATCTTCTTTTCAGCATAACTTCTCCTCAGCAAACCTGTTTATTTAGGGGTCCAAGGGCAGTTATATAGTAAAGATAACTTGCTCCTGTAAACACTATTGATTTAATAACTAGGGTAATGTTATATTTGTTTTAATTCAGACTAGTAACAAATACTTCTATCAATGAACTTGGGTTAAGGTGAGAGACCACATTATGAATTTCTAAACCTCTATGGTAGGCATATTAAAATAATATGACAGAAATCTGGAGAAGAAAATATACTAACCAATCACCATTTGACTCATAACATTTTCTTTTAAAACAGAGTAAAGGTTCACAATTCTGATTCAGAGTAATGTTGCAGCATAGTTTAGGAAGCCACAGAGGGACTATTTGAATTTAAATCCACAACTGCATTTTAAATAGCTTGCAAGTTCCTGGATTTTAGTTTAGACACATTTTCAACTCCCTTTTACAAACTACTTATTTCATCTTCAAAGTAAGCTGTAAATTAATATTGTGAGGCCTTCTGTCTTCAGAGAGGATTCAGTGTTCTTACTTATGCCTAGGAAGAATAAGAAAAATCACAGGAAATCCTTATAATTTCCACTATAATGTTTTCCAGCCTGTTTTTAGGATTTTAATCATTCTAAGAGGAATTTTCTTCTAAATGTGCATTCCTCACCTTCAGTCATTGTCCATTTAAAATCAACCCTTTCGAGCCAGCTGGAGCTCTGAGTACTTAACAGGTTCTTAAATAGTGACAAACCTATTTATGGTAGTTAAACTGCAGGACTGGAGGGGTAACACTGTCCCCTATGGAGAGCAGGTTGGTAAAGCATAAAAGCCATTCTGGTTTCCCAGATAGTGGTGGGCAAATGGAAAGGATGGCAGGAGATGAGAAGGGCAGGGTATTGTCTGATGAATTATCATGGATGAATCAGGGCAACTCAGAGTACCTGAATTATTTTTTGGAAACATCTTAGGCTGCACAAACTTCTATCAAACCACAAACAGAATTCCAATAGAAACTTATTTTCCTTGAAGGTTGCTGGGTACTGCAGGGTTTCAGACAGTCACATAACTAGTAACCTACCTAATTCACAGAGGCTGCCTCCGTATTTTGTGCTCTTGACATGGCATCTGATGCCTTTTTTGTGGTGGAGTGTGGTGAGTGTCCCCAGTGCCTCTAATTGGCTGAGTAGCCCTGGAAGTCCCACACCTCCCTGGAGATTGACATAACTAAGGATAAGTTCATGATGGGAGCACCAGTCCTAGGTGCCAGTTTAGTGTGGAGTGGTGGGCACAAGATTAGAGGCTTTTGCACCACTGCCCCATGCAGCACAGCCTCCCAGGGTGAAGAACTGCCTGGTTACACATGTGCTTCCAAGCTCCCAGTCCAGCTGCCTGACTTCTGAGTGTGAGGAACTATTGGCAGAGCTCCAGATCCTGGGAACCCAATCATCTATTAACTGAGGTCGATATGCCTATCAGTTTCACGGATGCTAGCAGGTAAAACTAACATGACTATGTCAATTTTAGCCAGTGGCTGCTAGGTTCATGTAGATAATACTTCATTTTGGAAGCATCTTATCTTTCAGTGTTTCTAAAACATCAAAAAAAAATTTGGTTTTATTCCAAATCAGAAGGAATAAAAAATTTCTAATATTGAGATTTTCCATGAATCGGCACTCAAGGTCTGTTATGTTGAGACAGGACCTCTACATCATCAAAACAAAAATCTCATCACACAACAAAAATTGCCTAGTTGTCAGACCTCTAAGGAAAACACAAACCACAACCCACACACCAGAGGATAGGGACTCTAGCTTTAAAACAAACTGTATTTAATCATCCCTATTACATGCAAAATTTTATTCACTGTAGATTTCACTTTTTCAAAAAAATATGTAAAGATTAAAGAAAAATAACTGTTTTCCAATATTTTTAGACTACCTGTATAACCTATATAGAATATAGCCAAAAATCTGAAATTCCCTGCTTAGTGCTTACATTGATCCTGTAGATATGTTAATAGTTGCGCTCTGTAACTTGGCTTCAAGTCACTACCTTTACTCTCAATATTTTTTGCAAAGATTAACATTTAGATAGCTCACAGCCCTGTAAAAGATTTATAGACATAGGTATGTAGAAAGAACTTACTTGATCCCTAGTAAGTTTTCTGGTTCTTTTCAATTAATTCCTGGAATATATTCAGAAATTTTGCAAGTTTTTTTTTATCCTGTAAAAAAGCAGTATAACTCAGCATATAACAAAATACTAAATACTTTCAAAACCTGGCTCCTTCCTCTGAACTGACTGATTATATGACAACTGCTTTACCCTTGGAAGACAGCAGAGAGAGACGCTTAAGGAAAAAGAGTGTTGTCAAAGGGCAAAACAGGGGAAATTCCTGCATCTCTCAGGCCCTTTGTAACAAGGAAGTTCAAATACCTTTGTTTCATTGATGGAATGCAAACATATACTTAATCTTATGTAGTTAATAATCTGGTAATAGCTTGCCTGACTCAGCTCAAGATATTTTAAAAAAAGTTCCTATAGACAGGCTTCACTGTTAGTGAAACAATGAAGGATTCTGTGGCTGCATCTACATGAGACATTTACTGCAGAGCTGATTGATTAACTCTGCAGTTAATGTCTCAGTGTCTACAAGTGCACCCCTATTAGGGTGCACAAAACTAATAAACTCCATTGCAGGGTAATACCCTGGAGTGGATTTTTTCATGCACAACACCATGCATGTAGATGTTAACCCAGATGGCTTGGGCATGAAGGTGTTTCAGTGTGGGGGCTGCCTGCTGGCTAGTCATGCACTGAAGCAGCCCTTGTGCCCCAGCTAGCCCCTTGGCAGCAAATTGAATCTGGCCAGAATAGCCTTGGGCTTGCATGGTGACCTCTTGGTTTCCCTGCCACCTTGGGCTGCTCTGACCCAGCTCAATGTGTTGTGACCCACTGCATGTGTAAACAATATTGCTGGGAGCTTCACAGGAGCACTAAACTGCAGAGCAATAAACACTGTGATTTATTCATGTGCCATAATGGCAAATGTAGATGCAACCTGTAAGGGATAATGAGTGAACCACAACATTAAACTATTCTTTGATAAACACTTAGTAACTCAAAAGCTAGGTTCAATGGTTGGCTGTCCAATGGTTCAGTTGGCAAAGAATTGGGATTTGGAATTATTTTCCCATGAATGGTTTTCAAGAATTTAGAAAAATGTTCATCAGAATCGGGACAAATAAATCCTCAAAAGCTTCCAAACACCAAAATGCCTCATGTTAGAAATAGCAAAACAAGATATTTCTGAAATTCAAAGCTTTCCAGGAGGTCTACAGCACCTGCTGATTTTCTGAAACAATACTGGCATGGTTCTTTTCAGTTCTGTTGATGGCCACTAGTGAACAGCAACAGAAAAAAGTGGTAGCAGCGGCCAGGGTTTCCATAGTACCCAGGCCTATGGCAGTCCTGCCTTTCTTACTGTTTCAAAGTCTGAGACACCAGGGTTTCCGGGATCTGTAGCTCTGAAGACACCCCACAATGTGGACTGCTCCAGGGTTGAGAATTTCTGGGTTTCTAATCTCCAGGCTCAACTGGCTCCATGGGCACCCTTGGGAACCAGCAGGAAAGTGAATGGGATTTCTGTGGAAACCTTCCTGGCAGCCAGGATTCCATCAGCCCCTTCATGTGTTCATTTGGAACATTCTGTGAAATCAATGTGATGCTGCAAAAGGCTCTACTTTCAGAAAACCTTTATTTTCTAGCAGAAAAAAATGTTTAATATGAAAATTTCTGCTTAATTCTAATAAGAAGACGCAGACTATTCCAGCTCAACCATTGTCTTGCTGCATATTCTCAGACAAGTCAGTGGAACCTGATTTTAAGACGTACTTGCAGCTATCATTGACTCCAGCATTCCAAAATTCAAATTCAAACCTTTATATTTCCAATGCTCAGTTTCTCCCACAGTAACACCATGATGCTTAGCCCACTGTTTTCAAGTGCTTTGAGAGTTATAGGTCAAGAATTCTATATTTCAGCTGTATTTATTGCTTTGTTTATTGGCACTAAATTGTGATTGTGTTTGAGTTCACATCATTTGCTTCTTAACCAGAGAAATTAGCCAAAGTTTGGGGTCTTGCAGGGTTTTTTCTCATAGGATGTCAAATTGTGATTAGCAGTCGGACAGAGTCTGGAGCAATTATCACTCATTTGCAAAAGATGGAGACACAGAATGCAATAGACACAAACAGCAGGGAGTTTCTTTTCTTGCTCAGAAATACCAGTCTGTCTTCCTAGAGTTTTGGGTCTAAGAAACTGCCCTTTTGCTTCATCTGAAGATAATAGCACATGTGCACATGAGCAGACAAACAACTAATTTCTGTTAAATTAGTCCAGTGGTTCTGAATCTTTCTGAACTTGCAAAACCTCTTTGGTCAACTCAGGACTCCACTTACAATGTAAATCCAGCTTTTCCAACTAAATACTAGTGGGACTTACGACTCCCACTTTGGGGCATGATCCCTAAACTGAGAACTGCTGTTAGTAGCTCGCGTATCTGTAGCTAGGGAAACTCCTGTTCACACACTTTGCTTTCTCAGCTGATAGCTTTGTGCCCTGTTTTTACCACATAGAGGAGCTTGTTTCTCCTTCTGCTGAGCACAGCCATTGGTTTTAATGAGGTCGGCTGCCTTTGTCTTCTACTGACAGTCCTTAGCGTCTTTGGCAGGTTCAGTTGTGTGGGTTGAGTCCTAATATCAGAGAGTCCTACAGAGGCCACTTTGAGTCCTATACCTGATATACACTGGCCTATTTTACAGCCAAAGACATAAACACAAGAGAGCTTCACTTTAAAAAGTACATTCTGTACCATGGACAACCAGTGAATAACAAATAATTAAAAAGTAAGGTTATGTCACTATGGCTGGCAAAAACAAAACAGGACATACATGAATGAACCTCTTACCTTCCTGATAAGGCTTTCAGTGCCATAAAATAACTAAAATATGGATAAAAAGAAAAATATGAGCACACAGTGCTTTTAACTGCTTTCCCTGGCTCTGACAAACAGCACATTCTGTTAAAATCACATAAGCGTTGCAAAAGCAGCTCTTCTTCATGACTTCGTACATCCAGTCTGAAGCCAGATCGTCCAAATTTAAATCGTCCAAATTTTATGTGACCTTGCCAGCCTATGAGCTGTTTCCCCAGTGCCAATAGTAGCAGATGATGCACTTATTCTGATTGTTGAATTCACTATATCAACACCTGAAAAGCAAATGTACTGTTAATCTACCTACCCCTAGTGGGATTAACAACAATTGCTGGACAAGATTAGTTCAGAAGCTATTTTGTCCACAGACCAGATGAGAGAAAATGAATGAAGTTAGTGTTAGTTATAGAAAGGACTTCCTGATTTTCTTGGTATTTCATTGTATTGCTACATAGCAAGAAACCACAAGTTCGTCTTTCAGTTCTTAAAGATAAAAGTAGATATTATGGCCGCGTCCAGATGAGCACGCACGTGCCTGTTGCCCTGCCTCAAATCCCTTAGAGGTGGGGCAACAGGCAGCATGAGCAGCCCCAGGATCAGCAGGATCCAGCTTGGCTCTGCATGGTCACCGCATGCCAGGCCAAGTCCTGCAGCTATAGGAAGGGCCCGGCCACAGCAGGACTTGGCGCGGCATGTGGGAACTGCATGATGAGCCAGCTCCTGTCAGCATGGGCCAGGCCCCAGGGCCAGCTCCTGCCTCTACCCCTGTGCCTGTGGGGAAAGGGGTGAGGACCTGGCCCAGCCCCATGTGGCTTGCTAGTCTGGCCTTGCACCAGAGTGGGTCACAGGGCTCCGGGAAGCATGGCACCTGTGCGCGCCTCCCAGAGCCGTGTGACCCGCTCCAGTGCAAAGCCAGACTAGCAAGCCTCAGAGATCTGGGCGCAGCCTGGCTGGGCTGCAGAGGGGGCTCAGAACCTGGCATGCCACACTGGGTCCTGCTACCACAAGACCAGCCTGGCTGGGCAGCAAGAGCAGCCCCAGGGCTGGCAGAACCAGGCTGGGCTCAGCACATAGTCCCCCCGTTGCTGTTGTTAAAGGTTCGTTATAGGCCCTGGACAGGGGGGCTGGGGCCCTGTGGGGGTAGGGGCTTTGGCCCTCCAGGGTGGAGTTGGGACCCTGGGCAGGGGGGCCTCCAGGGTGCCTGGGACCCTGGGCAGGGGGGCTGGGGCCCTGTGGGGGATAGGGGATGTGGCCCTCCAGTGGGGAGTTAGGACCTTGGGTGGGGGGGGCTGCACCCTGTGGGGGCCAGGGGGCCCACCCCTCCTGAGCAGCCTCCACACAAAGTCCCCCACACCCACAGTGCCCCCAGCAATTGCCTCACTGCTACCCATAGATCAACCCACATCCCTCCACATCCACCCACCCACTGTCCCCCACACCCCTTATCACTCCCTTTCTACTACATCCCCCCACCACACACCCATCATGTGTGAAGAAAATCAAAAGCACACATTAACACATAGGTATTTAGAATTTATTTTTTCATGATGATAGAGACACTCATAGACTTCCAAACTGGTTTAACATTGTAGATATACCAATAAAGCATTACCCACCTTATCGTCCCTCTCTCTCTCTCTCTCTCTCTCTCTCTCTCGATGTGTGTGTGTGTGTGTGTGTGTGTGTGTGTGTGTGTGTGTGTGTGGAGTGGTTTTTTGTTTTAAATGTGGAAGAACATGGATTTTGGGGTATTTTAAAAAATAGATTTGGGATGCTGCTGCAGCAGTTCACCTGGCGCAAAGGGTATTTGTCCCCAGGTATCAATTGACTGGGCCCCAGAAGCTCCAGAGAGTGAGCAGCCCCATGCTGGTTGCCAGGACAGCTTTTTGTATGGATGGGGCCAGGACAGGGCAGCTTTTTTACTGCTGGGGACAGCACAGGTGCTGGCCCTGAGCTCTAGCTCCCCCTGGCTGCAGATCCGGGAGGAGCCAGGCTGGGTTATTTTGCCCCGTGGCGCAATTTGCTCCATACCAAAGTGCATGTCTGAGCACATGCACTGAAGCAAAAAGCCCTGGTTCAAATCTGCACTGATTCTATCTGAGCTGCTGCAAGCGCACATGCTTGCATGCGTGGACGCACCCTACTAGTTTAAGTGGCAACATTTTCCCATGTATTTAAAAATACTTTGACTAGATTGTCAGAATAGTTCTTATTTCTGACTAGTACAGAACTACATTGACTTTAACCTTTCTTTCATTAATATTTACCCTCTTTTTATTATGGTCCACCAGCATTTCCATACAAACAGATTGACCACTTGGTAACTTTTCTCCTTTCCTTGTCTCCTCTGATTTAGTATCTTAAAATTGGTATTTTCCAGCAGCAAATACTGGTATGGATCAAAGTGTCAGGGCTTATTTTAAGTACTGGCATGATACCCATGTCCTTCTCAGATCATGAACATTTTTAATGGAGACAGAGGTAGTCAACCATGTTAGTCTGAAATTAGGCAGAAAGGAGTCAGGATCAACAAGCAGTGATGCTGGCAAAAACTTTGAGCTGATAGACTTAATGCTCCTTAGAAAGGAGGCATGGAGCCATATAAACAGTCATGACTGCCAAATCTTATAAACTGTCAGATTTCACAATTATTGTCATATGCGAAAATCTACAAGGGACCAAATTATTGTTAAAGGTATTCACAACTTACAAATGTCAACCTTTACTTGGAAATCACCACTGGAATTGTGCTAAAAGAGATACTTTAGCAAATGTGCAAAAAAGGAAGACTTTCAGATGATGGACACAAGGAAGAACAACGCCATGTCAGTGAATCACGTATTCAGTCCCCAATCTTGCATGTGCTTAATTTTACTGACCAAATAGTAGCACCAAAGTTCACTTTCCTTGTGGTAGGACAGTTAAACATGTACATAAGAATTCGCAGCACTAGAATAAAAATTTCCTAGTGGTGTTACACAGTGTAAATGAGATTTCCTGTAAATCTAACCGACCATTTCTGCAAATGGTCTTAAAACTCAAAACTAAATTCCACATTAATTTTGACTATGCACCATGTTGAAGATTTGGATCTGACCCAAAAGACATTTTGGTGTCACATTCAAAGAAGCACTCAAGATCTGAAAAGTGCAATGTAAGCAGACTTTTGGTGCCCTAGTCCAAGCGAGTGATCCATAAAAACTTCACTTAACTGTTTAGGTGTCTAAAAGTCCGGGGGCCCTAAACAATATATGCCGAGAGGTACTGCCATGCTGGCTGAGCAGAGTGTCTCAGTACCCAGTTCCCACATGAAGTTTGAGATTTATCAACTACTTGTCTATGTGCCTAACCTCCTGACCTAGTAGGCATGGTCATACCATACCTAATGTACATTGACAGCACTGAGTTCAACACAATGCCTGGCAATTGTGATCACTTTAACTGAAAAGCACAGGCAGAAGCAAAGGTTGTGAGGGTGACCTAGAAGTTAGAGAACCTCCTCTGAATACTGGTGATGCATTCTGCCAATTACTTTAAAAAAAAATGCATAGACAGTCTCTGGCATAGTAATTGAAGACCAGGACACATACTTCTAAGTGTGCACCTTCATCACTGCCCAACAATCACGCTGTCTCTTATGTGTTCTGTTTTTGGCCCCATGAGCCTTCCATTCCTTTCTACCTGGTGGCCTGTTTTCAACAGGAAAGGTATATAGAACGCACACATCGCAACCTAGCTAACAGCTTAGCCATTAAGAGTGCAGACAAAATGTGCAGGTCCCTGCTATAACTGAGAACGCTTTGCAGGAAGCGTTCTGAGTTACAAGAATCCCCTGGAACAAACAGAAGTTCACTGTTGGTGCCAAGGGAGAGGGGAATCTAGCTGCTCACTGCAGCCTGTATCTGGTTTCCCCTTTCAACAGCCCCTGCTCCCTGTGAGGCTGCAAAGTTTTCAGAATGGGAGGGTGGATAGGGAGCTGAGGGAGCTTGTTTAGGGGTTCCTGAGCTAGTGCTGGAAGGTGGGGTAGGTGAATTGGAGTCCCCCCCATCTCAGGGAGGCCCCAATACACCCATCCCACCCTCCAGCAGGGGCTGAAAAACACCCAGATCAAACTTCCTCTGTTCTCTTTCTCCACCCCTCCCACCCTTTCTGAAACAGCTTGAGACTGACAAGCAGCTCAGACAGAAGTTACAGAAAGACACTCTGTTTTTAGGGGTCAGATTTTCACCAGATAAGTCATTTTTTAAGCTGTCTGCAGCCATCCATTTGTTCCTGGTCATGGATATAGACTGGCTTCTGTGGTCAACCTGGGTGAAACTTGTCTCTTCTGTATCACCGGTGACTTTGGTAGAGAGACATTTGAGTCTCACTCTTGTCAGGCTGAACCTAATTCCTAGGTGAGGTCTACATCCAGTACAGGGTAATATAGTACTCCCCCTCCCACAGCCATGTCTTAAAAGAAAAGACTGAGTTAGGGGTTCATACCCAAAGGATGGACTCAGACAGCTAAGTGGAAGAAGAAATTTTGAGCTGTTAATACTTGTCTTGTGTAGGTTCCTAATTCAGACATGCAGTATTTCCTACAGGCAAGCTTATGCACCTTCTCCCTCCACCCCTGGCAGTGTGTGCTACCTGTCTTAAATACCACTGTGAGGCACTTAATTCTTCCCATGCACTACATATGGAGCCTAGTTGCCTAACTTAGATTGCTGAGTTGCACTCCTGTCACTGGATGCCTAAAATTTAGGTGTGGAAATGCTGAGAAAGTTTAAGTCCTTTGTTGGTCAGGGCCATGGTATTCAAACTCTTTTTCAAGAAATCATGGATATTGCCTGGTTGGAAAGAATGTTAAGGAGTAATGGAAATGCATATAACTCCTCATCTTGTTTGAAGAGTAATATAAGAAATGAGCTATGAGAAATGAGCATTGTCTGTCCCAATCTAAGGAAGTAAGCTGTCACTGAAAGCAAAAATTCTGGATTTTATGCATTTTGAAAACTAAAATTCATATATTACCTTATTTTCTGTTTCATTGTTTTTGTTGTTGTCATAAAGAATGATCAAACCATTGCATTTTATATGTCTCTGTATACATTTTTACTAAAGCCTATTAATTTGAAATGCCAATACTAAAAGGAAAATGAATGGACTTCTTTTACCTTGTTTCACTTCAGGCAATATGAAAAGGGTGCCTTTTTTTGACCAGCAATTTGTAAATCTGGCAAATTAAAAAATTGGTAAGGGTTGCAAATAAAAAATCTTGTAGCTCATCCCTGTCTCATTATAAGCTTTTGGGTTCAAAAGTGTTACACTGGATAAGAAACATTGAGTTAGCAAATCCAAATCATATTTACATAAGGTGATAGTTGCCTTGTGTCATGACAGGTATCACTGTGAATACTTCTGCACATAAAAGAAACTCAGTTCATACTGGCATTCTATGGAAAAAAATAGGAAATTACTTCTATTGCAAGCAAATTTTCTCTAAAACAATTACTTTAGTTTTACTTCCTCTTAGAAAAAAGTAAAAAGAATGTAATGGCACTTTGTGAGGTTTTGGGGGGGGCAAATTTGCATAACAATGTGAAATTTTCATTTTCATTGTAATACTTTATGAATAAAAACCTCAAACATATTCCCTTTCTGAGTTGATCTTTGTGTGTGATGATGAAATCAGGTTTGTCCTCTTCACCAGAGAATAGGAAAACTCCTCTATTAATTTTGTTTTGCAAAAATCTTGTTGGTCTAATAAAAGTTATCACTTCTACCACGAACCCTGATTACTTTTTCCTCTAGACCTATACGGCTACAGCCTGGATACCTGGCACTTGGAAGATATCAAATTGTAGCTGATTTTTCAAATGAAATCTTCATAATTTCCTAAAGAGGAAGCAACTTTGTCTACCTGAAACCTGAGATACTGCTCCTGCCTTTGTTCAAGGTAATTTGCATCATCACAGAGCCTCACAAGAGAGCTGATAGACAACTTACCAGCTAAGAACTGCCTGCCCAGAGGAGTATTTAATCTATTGACTCCTCTGTGAAATCCTATGAAATATGAACTTTCATTTCTACCTAGAAGAACTTCTGCAAGCTTTTCTTTGATGCCTGATGAAGGGTGTTTGTGCCTGAAAACTTGCAATCAAATTTTTTTTTTGGCAAAAATCTTGTTGGTTTAATAAAAGACATCACCTCTATCATGAGCCCTGATTACTTTCTCTGGTACAAGAGTACATCAATAACCAGGTGCAACTTCCAGTTCCTTTCATCAAGTCTTGCAGTCCCTGATTCCACACTTTTTAAAAACAATTAAAAAATTTCACTGGCTGGAATGCAGCAAGACTGGAGTCATGGAGTGAAATTCTGGCCCACTGAAGTTAATACACTTTTGCCACTGAATTAAATAGGGCCAAGATTTCATGACTGGTCTTGCTTTCCCATGTCAGAGGAGCTGAAAGAAGTTATCACCTGTCCTCATTAAAACTTTGGAAACTAAACAACCAGTAATGGCACAAGTACCAGGTACATCACAAACACTATGGTCAGGTCAGCCCACTTTCATTTGATGCCAAGATCTAGACCATGCCACCTGATGTAATACAGCTGTTCAACCGGGTGCATGGCAACAGGTTCTATTTTAGATGTGATGTTTGGCATATACCCAACACTGCTCTACAGTGGCTACATTATATCCATTTTAGGATTCACTGTATGTGGAAAGGTGATCAGGATATTCCTTACTACAAACTACCTGTTTGGAGGTAGTGTTGATTCCATAATTTTCTCACATGCAACACACTTTTTTCCCTAAAATGAGCTGCTGGCAATTAGAGTATGTATTATAACAAGAAAACAAAGTAACAGCAATTTCTGCCACTTAAGCTTTTACTGGTTAAAAACTAAAGAAAAGGCTGTACATGATCCACAAGGAGCAGAACAAGGAGCAGACTCAGGTCCCCAGCTATTGCTACTCAGTTACTACAAGGAAGGATCTTCATTCTGGCTTTCATAAACAAGGTGCACATTTTATTCCTGGATATACGGTATGCAACAAAATATGGTTTGTCCAATGTAGTACAATTGCAATATTGCAAACTGTAGTTCCACATGCTGCTACTAGGTGATCCAAATGGAGCTGAAATTTCTCCAGTCTCTGGACTTTGCACTATAACTGGCTATCATGAGGAAAACACTGGTACACACATGCCTGGACTGTGCTGGGTTTTAACCTCTATTTTACTTCCTCAAGAACTCCACGCTGAGGCTCTGGCTGCACTTTTTCTTTCACCTTTTAATTTATACACATCCTGTCCATAGCCCCACAAAATCCTGAGACCTTTAGTCAATCTTTTCCTGGCTTTGGCCAAGCTATCCATTTACCATACTAGGTAGAAGATACAGGATGGAAGAGAGATAGTCTGTGTATACACATTCAAATAATCTGGGATAATTATTTCAGGTTTGTTCTCTTGGTCGAAAAATGTATTCAGTGCCACATGTATAGACATTTGAATACTGAGGCCCCGAAGAATGGTTCAGTGAGCTCTGCAGGCTCCCTTAACCTCCCTGGCAACATATGATAGCACTGCATAGGTCAGTCCTCATTTGCTGACCTAGACTGCCCATGCTCAGCCTGTGTTTCACTGCAGCACACTGTGGGGATAGTGAAGGGGTTGTGCTTTGCTCCCTGATGAAGCAGAGTCCAGTGAGCAACACACGGTCTCCCAGGACGGAGGGGGGGATGCTGAAGGACTAAGTTCTCTTCTGAGAAAAGCTGTGGCATATGCTTATGTTCACTTTCTCAGGAGACATCCTGGGAGTGGTTTAACCCTGCTTGTTCCCAGGTTATTTTTCTCCTGGAGCAGCTATTTTTACTCTGGGAGAAAAAGCCTGAATATCTATACGACATGCATGGTTCCTTCTGGAAGATCAGCAACTCTTCCAAAAGAAACTGTAGGTCTGTATGAGGCTCCAGGCACTACAGGGCTGTTTTCTTTTCCTTTACCCATGCTCATCTCTCAGCAGAGTTTTACTGAGTGGCACCCAATGGCTCCTCAGATGCCTTTGAGAAGCAGATGGCACTAGCCAGAGCTGCCTGCTAACTGTCCTTCCTTAGCACCTTGGTCATTCAACTGCAAATTTAGTTCCTGTTTCTGTTCTATCATTTGTTGCCCCAAGGAATCACTTGCTGGGCACCTGATGTCCTCCCTCTAGCCTCTGATGGGGAATTTTAGTTCATGAGGGACTTGGGTCTGCTGTCACTGCACAACAAATTTGGCTTCCAGTGGGTCTACAAGGCCTGACTCACACAGGTTCCAGAGATGAATCATGGGGAGTCTGTGGATTTACTTCACTTTAGATTTACAGTGGCACATGCCCTTCACTCACATATAGGCAATTCAATCTCAACAGCATTTCCTGCCAAATGAAACTTCAGTAACAAGCACAAACAAAATTGCGGAACTGAATCATGCCCAAAAGCTTTGGAGAAGCCCAGGTTTCATAGCTTTATTTACAATGTAACATTCTTCCTTTGATCTACTCCCTTCCATACAAATACTGCAAACCTAATGACAAGACAATTAAAATAATTATATATGGGAAAATACTTGATCCATATTTAATTGATGCTTTAACCCAATTACAGGCAGAAAATTATGAGCTAGGCAGCGATCGTCACCCTCACAAATCTCAAAAGGGCTTTCACCCAATAAGGACACTCTTCTAGAGGGACACATTGTACTTTTGAAAGAGGCACCCAGATACCATGTGCAGAATTGCTGCATTACAAAAAGAAAATCCCCACAAATTGCACACCATTATTTATGACATAACATCCTTCCCTGGAACCTATATGGAAAATCCTCAAACAATTGCAACCCATACTAGAAAAAGGCCCAATTCTTAAAGAGATCTTTCTAGAACAAACCATCTTAGCCTTTTAAAAAGCACTGAACCTCAACAACCTCATCACCAGAAGCAAACTTCCTATGGCCCAAAGCACACTGAATGGATCTAGACTATGTGGGGACAAGAAATGTAAAACCTGACAACACGTCTCCAACCCACCTCCCCCCTCCATAACTACACCCCACGACAGAACCATCAGCATTCCTGGATCTTACACATGCACCTCCAGAAATGTAATATATCTCATCCAGTGCACAAAATTCACAGCTGGAAAATATGTAGCAGAAACCAAACAACAAATGTGTACCAGAATGAATGCACACCAAAAATCTATCAAAGACAAAAATACCCAACTATCTGTGGATACACACTTCTCACAAGATAACTACTCTCTCTCCAAACTCTCAATTCTAATCCTCAAAGGGAATTCACAAAACACCTTTTGTAGACAAGCCTATGAACTACAGTGTCAGTTGGGGGCCTCAGCTACCTGTACACCAAAGTGAGGAGCATGGAGAACAAGCAGGAGGAACTAGCCCTCCTGCTTACTAGTGGCCAATATGACGTGGTAGGGATCACAGAGACCTGGTGGGACTCCTCACATGATTGGAGCATAGCTGTAGAGGGCTACACCCTGCACAGAAGAGACTGAGCAGAGAGAAAAGGCGGAGGGGTAAGTCTCTATGTGAGGGAGTAGTACATCTCTCTGGAGGCTGACATTGGCTCCAAAGATAAGCAGCTTGAAACCCTCCGGGTTAAGCTTCAGGGGAGGGGAGGGGCTAGGTGAGAGAGACCCAATTGTGGACATTTACTACAACCCACTGAACCAAGGGGAGGAGCCTGATCTGGAGTTCTCTTGAGAACTGACAGAGGCTATGCATGCAAGGGACTTGGTTGTCATGAGTGACTTCAATTACCCTGACATAGATTGGGAAGAACACTTGGCTAGTTGGATCGGTCATGTAACTTCTTTACTGTAATTGAGAACCTCTTTCTGACCCAGGAAGTGCAAGGGCTAACCAGAGGTACCGCACTCCTGGACTTGGTCCTGGCCAAAGGAGATAATTTAGTGCGACTTAAACATTGAGGGTAGTCTGAACGGCAGCAACCATGAGCTCATCCAGTTCACTGTCCACCACAAGTTGGACAAATCATCTAGCAGGATTGAAGTTCTGGACTTCAGAAATATGCCTTAAACAGGCTCAGGGCATTAGTAGAGGAGGTGATGCAGGACCAGGGATGGAAGGTGAATGGGGTGCACGAGTGCTCATTCCTCAAGGACACGATCCTTGAAGCACAAAAGAAAACCGTTGCCATGAAGAGGAAATGTAGAAGAAGGGCTGGCAAGCCCTCCTGGCTCAATAGGGACATCCTGGTCCTCTTGAAAAAGAAAAAGAGGCATACACACAGTGGAAGTTAGGGACAGTCCTCAAGGAGGGCTATATAACAGTTGTCCACACTTGCAGGGAAATGATTAGGAAAGCTAAGGTGGTGACTGAATTTAAGTTAGCCAAGGGAGTCAAGGACAATAAGAAGTCCTCCTTTAGGTATGCAGGGAGCAGAAGGAAAACAAATGGAAGCATGGGACCCCTGCTTAACACCTCACGACAGCTGGTAATGGACACTCAGGAAAAAATTGAACTCCTGAATGTCCACTTTGCTTTGGTATTTCCCTAGACCAAGAGGAAAGACAAGTGAGCTAAGGATCACAGGGGGCATGATGAGAATGATAGCTTTCCCAGTGTGGATACTGAGCTGGTGCACAATCAGCTAGAAAAGCTAAACATCTATAAGTCAGCAGGACCAGATGGACTCCATTCAGGAGTGCTGATGGAGCTGGCTGGAGTCATTGTGGAACATCTGACAAAACTCTTTCTGAAATTGTGACACACAGGGGAGATCCCTGAGGATTGGAAGAAGGCCAACATTGTGCCCATCTTCAACAAGGGGAAGAGGGAGGACCTGGACAACTATAGGCCAATCAGCCTAACTTCCATCCCAGGAAAAATCCTGGAAAAACTCATTAAAGAATCTATGTGCGATACACTCGTTGGTGGAAAGATTCTGAATGACAGCCAGCATGACTTTGTCACGGGTAGGACTTGTCTACCAAGCTCATCTCCTTCTACAAACAGGTCTCTCACCATCTGGACACAGGAGAGAAGGTTAACATTATATACCTAGACTTCCAAAAAGCTTTTGATGTAGTATCCCATGATTTCTTGTGGAAAAATTGGAAGATTGTGGGGTTAATTGCTCAATGGTTCAGTGGGTAGAAAACTGACTGTATGGTAGAACCCAGAGAGTTCTCATGAATGGATCTGTGTCGTTCTGGTGAGAAATGGCCAGTGGTGTCCCTCAGGGGTCTGTGCTTAGACCAGTGATTTTCAACGTCTTTATCAATGATTTGGATGTGCGGGTAAAAAGCTCACTGGCCAAGTTTGCGAATGACACCAAGTTATGGGGGAGTGTGATCATACCAGAAGATAGGTTGCAGATAAAGGCGGACCTGGACAGGCTAGAAAGTTGGGCGAATTAGAACCAGATGAAGTTCAACACTCAAATGCGTAAGGTGCTCTATCTGGGGGCAAACAAGCCCCAACATATCTACAGGCTTGGTGGTGACAATTTGACTTGCACCCCAGCTAAAGGGACCTTGAGGTAATGGATTGACCATTGCATGAGCATGAGCTGGCAGCAAGATGCTGTGGCCACCAGGGCAAACAACACGTTGGCATGCATTAACTGTTGTATCTCATGCAAAACTAAGGAATGGATACTCCCACTGTACTCTGCACTGGTGAGCTTGGAGTATTTTGTCTAGTTCTGGGCACCACACTTAAACAAGGACATGGAAAAACTTGAGAGGGTCCAGAGAAGAGCCACTTATATGATTAGGGACTTGCAAGACAAGATATGAGCATGGGCAACTGGTGCCACCTTATTTGGGGGGGCACATGCCCCCCCCAGCCAATCTCGCTGATCGGGGGGAGGCATCCCCTCGCAGCCAATCTCACTAACCTGCTGATAGCCTCTTGGTCTTACTCTAATCACCGGCCCCACGCTGGGCCCCAGAATCCTCCACACCGGATCCTCCTATGATCCCTCCTGTCGGGCAGCCTCGCTGCCATCATCCGGGCTACCTAGCCCCCCAAAACCATAACCACATTGCTATCCCCAACTCCTGAGGACAACCGCAGTGCTTCCTTCCCCTCTCAGGTGTGGTACCCCCGGGACCTCTGGCACCTAGCCTTGGCCCACCTCCAGGCCAGTCGGGACCCCAGGCCCCCAGCTCTTGGGTGTCCCTTGCAGTGGGTCCTCGGCCCTTTTGACTCCCTTAGCCGTGGCCCCAGCATGGGCCACTCAAGGGTGCTCACTGGCTCGGGCTGGTCTCTAGCCCCTTGCTCTCTCTCACACTCTCTGGGTCCACCCTCTGGGCCCTTCCTCACAAACACAGGGTTAACCACCTGGCAGTGGGGGCAAAGGGGTTATGGTGCCCCAACTTGCCTTTCACTGAGGTGGTAACTGGCCTGGCATTTCCCGTGGGTTCCTGCGGCACTGACAGCCCCACCAGGCCACCCACTCCCAGCAGGGTGCAGTTTCAGGTCATGCCCAGGACCAGTGGAGCCTTGTTGCCACCCTTACAGCTCCCTCTTACCTCTGGGTGTTCTTCTCGGCAGATCTCCGGCCAGGCGATGTTGCTGCCTGCCTCCAGCAGCCAAACTGCCCAGTATATATAGGCAGCCCTTGCCACAAAATGGCTGCCCTCATCTGGCACCTGGAGGCTGCCCGCTCCAGGGCCTTAAAGAGGCAGGCATCCCTGGTGCCCTGCCACGATCTTTACCTGCGGTTGGCGCGCTCAGCGCCCCGCTGCACTCTCACCAGCGGCAGCGGGCTTACTGCCCCGCTGTGCTCTCACCAGAGGCAGCAGGCTCAAGGCCCCGCTGTGATCTCCCCCACACCAGTGGCCGGGGGCTCATCGCCCTGCCGCCACGATCTCCTCCCCAGCAGCAAGTGGGCTCAGTGCCCCGCCACACTCTCCACAAGTGGCAGGCACGCTCAGTGCCCAGCCACACTTGCCAACCACTTAAATGGCAGAACAGCTGGCTTTCCCACATGATTCTCAGCAGCAGCTGTGTGGAAGCTTCAGTAAACAAAAGCTGAAAAAAATTACTCTTGCAACGAACTCACCAGGTTTGCTTCGCAATTCTTCAAGAGCAGCTAAACATGAAAAATGATGTAGATTTCCTGCTTCCAAGTACTGTACTTATACACTGTTTGAAGCAGATATATGTTTCAAGCAAAAAGTTCATTAAATGGAATTTGAAATGGTAAAAAAAGATGGTCTAAAGCCCAAACAGGCCCACTACTTTCTACTAAAAACATTGGCAATGTGTAGGGAGTGCACACAGGTGCATGTGCACCCCCTGAGTGTGGTGGTACACTCCCTGTGAAAAGGTACCACCAACTCACCACCCCCTCTCTCACCGCTACCACTATGGATGGCATCTTCAGGTGGTCCCTGACCACTTGTCAGTGCTCGCCACCCCCCTGGCTGCTGACAGTGCTGTGGACACCTGCAGGAGCTCCCTGCTTGCCACTGCCATGCTCCCACTGCTGGCAGTGCCACTGCCACCTGTGGGAGCTTGTTGTGGCCCCCCAGCTTCTGGGAGCAAGTGGCATTCATGACTACAACATCTAAGATGGAGGGAAAAATGATTGTCTAGCTATTTTATTTTTTCCAGTGTCACAGAAATGCACAGAAATGTCGCCACATATAAGAAACACTTATCACTCATATAGTTGTTTTACAGGATATGGGGATCTAAAGCTTATTTGCTGAGTTGCATTCCTAAATTACATGAATGTGAAAGAAATATTAGATCTGTCATGCAATAAGTAGGTGAATTCTAACAATTTCAGACAAACTCATTTTTCATTGACCAGTGATTAAGGTTGGTTGTTTCTAGGAAGATTATAGCTAGTAATAATAAAGGTAACTTGGGTGCAACTAGATCTCTCTCAGTTTTTGGTGTGATTCTATCAGAACTCTGGACAGGGATTACCATTTCCTTCTTCTGTAACTCAGCCTGAACAGACTTCCATGTCTGCAAGCCACGTCTTGATTTCTGTACTCTGTATTGTAAATTCATGTCTTGTTTTTTGTCTGTTAACAGCCTTAAGGGCCAAGCCCCAACTCACTGTACTCACTCAATCCAGAGTTGGCTTGTTTTTTTTTTACTTCACCTTGTCTTATTATTATTTGTATTACTGTAGCATCTAGAAAGCTAGGCATGTAGGGCACCTATACATGTGCTCTGAGAGCTGGGGGGGGGTGGAGGGAGTTGCATTAAAAGAGCAGCTCTCAGAGCATCTTCTGTATCTGTGTCCCAATGCTAAAAAATGGTGGTGGGGAAGTTTTAACTAAAGCCTGTCAAACGAGCCTTAGTTAAAGTGCCCTTGCTGCCATTTTTCAGTGATTACCATGCTCCAGCAGACTTGATTAGTTGAGTCTGCTTTGATGCACTGTAATTATAGAGCAGCTTTGCTGCACCTGTATAGGTGCCAGTACAGGTTGATTTTTCTCCAATTTAAACCACTTTTATTTTTAACAAGAAAATAATCCCATTGACCTCAGTGGAATTACTTCCAATTTATCCTGAAAGTGACAGAAGAATTATGATGATATTCCTCTCCCCCACCAAAAAAGGTCTAAGTACCATGCAAGTTAAACTGAAGCAACTCTCTCATTTTAGTCCAGTGCAATGTCTCTTTCACTAGCCCAAATGAAAAAAAAAGATCCAGAAACTATGGCTTAGAAGAGTGGATGCTGGATTATCAAAACATCATAAAATAATCCTTTGTAGTTATATGCTGTTGTTTACTCCTGGATCACAGGTTGCTAAGATCTTTATTTTTCAGTTAGGTAGGTTTTTCTTCTTCCTGAAGTCTACGGATGTCAACTGGGACACCAGCCATAATTTTCAAAAAGTCAATTGTGCATTGGCCTTCCTGATTTTATCCCTGCATGGCCCAGAAAACTCTTATACTCCTCCCTAGTTGTTTGTCCAAGTTTCCACTTCTTGTAAGCTTCTTTTTTGTGTTTTAGCTCGCTGAAGAGTTCCCTTCTAAGCCAAGCTGTTTATATTGGTATTACTGCCAGTCTTCCTGTACATCAGGATGGTTCATTCCTGCACCCTCAGTAAGGTTTCTTTAAAGTACAGCCAGATCTCCTAGACCCCTTACTCCCTCAGACTGGCCCCCAGAGGATCCTGTCCATCAATTCTCTGAGTTTGTCAGAATCTGCTTTTCTGAAATTCAGGGTCCATAGATTGCTGCTCTCCTTCCTTCCTTTTCTCAGGATCCAGAACTCAGTCATCTTATGGTTGCTGCTGCCCAAGGTGCCATCTACTACTCCATTACCCACCAATTCTTCCCTGTTTATGAGCATCAGGTCAAGAAGGGCATGGCCCCTAGTTGGCCTCTCCAACACTTGCTCCATGAAATTGCCCCTAATACTTTCCAAAAACTTCTTGGATTGCCTTTGCACTATTGTGTGCCCTCCCAGGAGATGTTGGCTGATTGAAGTCCACTATGAGAACTAGGAAATCTAGACCTCTGAACAGGACTGACCATTTTTATTACTGTAAAGATTTCTGCAATACCTGAGCACTGAGAATGAGATCAAGGCTTCTCCTCTAATGTCATTGTATCATCTACTCTATCAATTGTGGCCACTCCAGACAGAGAATGAGGCTATACATTTAAATACAAATATGATGAAAAAAAGCTAATTAAGTTCCATTTTGATACAGCCAAAACAGAGGACTAAAGAGAGAGAATGTAGAGCTCTCTGATGGTTGAGAGGGAGCCTATTTGAGAAACCTGAAGTATATCATGGTTGAGCCTTTCAATATACCCCAGCTTTTGACTAAGAAAAGAGGAACAGATCATGTAGGACATTCATTATCCACTAGGCTGAGCATTATGGTGGTTATAAGGGACCAGCTGGTGAATAGGCCCATTCCACCGGCAGGATTAAGGTCTGAAATTGGGCTACAAGCTATGCACACATGTATGCAATGCAGTGCTGGGCGCTTTTAAAAGCACCTGGCACTGTGTTGCATGCATTTGTATACATGGCACAACATGCATCAGCATTGAGAAAATGGCAATGCGCTTTTGAAATAAAACACATCAAAGGTGTTTTAGTTTCAAAGCATACCACCGCCATTTTCTTAGCACTGGTGTGCATTTCATCATTTATACAAATGCACGTGATGCAATCCCAGGCACATCAGTTTGCATAGTCCACAGACTTGATTAATCAAGCCTGTTCCAATGTGCTGGATTTCTGGCGTGTCGGAGCAGACAAACGTATGTATAAATGCCCCTGAGACTATCGTAGAAATAAAGATATGAGCTGAAGAGCAGAAGTCACAGACAACAGCCAGGATACAAACTCATGGTCAGAAGCCAAAACAGGAAACAAACCAAAGGTCTGAAGAGAGGGTTAGAGCAACACCCACCGGCTTCACTGTTGACCAGGCAGAGTACTACTGTCAGTGCTGGCCTAAATACCTGGGTTGCTCTACCCAAACAATAAATCCCAAAATATGACTAGTGCTATGGTTACTCCAGACTTAGCTTCAAAGGATAACCCCTCCTGTTAATATTTCAATAGCCTTAGCTGGCAGGTCACTAGCCTTGCAAATGTGACAAGTGACAGAGGGATGCCAGAAACACTTTTCCAAGTAGCGTTCATAGGCCTGAATAGTACATTTATAGACAAGGCATATATGACAATGTGGCCCCTCACAGTCACTGAGCTATCTGAACAACTGACTGCACAGGCAGAGGCATAGCAGGACAACTCCACTCCCAGGGCAGCCACATCAAGCAGGGCAGTGCTTGCTGCCAGGATGCAGACTGTGAAAGCTCTGTCAGCCATTTCTGCAGCAGCAGCTATTTTTGAAACTTTGCCCCATGCCACACAAAGGTGACACCCAGGGCAGTTGCCCTGGTCACCACCCCTCAGTCAGGCTACAGTGAGTGAATTTCCTATGCACAATCTGCTATTTGCAAAACAATTAAAAGTGAAACTGGTTCTCCTTTCTTTCACAGGTTTGTTGCAGATAGTTTTTGAGCTGCAATTTACGGCTATTTTGACAGTGATGGCAAGACAAAAGGTCTGCACAAAAACATCCATTTCTTTCCCTGTTAGTAACCCCACTTTAGCCTGGCTCAGCTTCTTTCTGTGGTACTTGAAGGACTAATGATAAACTATGTGACACCTCTCTACTACATCTTCTTTTTGCTCTGCATGCATGATCAAGCAGATGAAAATGGAACAAGCAATATAGAAACACACATACCAGAAGAAAAAAACCTAGGTGTAAATTAGTCTAATCCTTTCTCTGACTGCATTGAAAAAAGGAGGAGTAAAACCTACTACCTAGATCAATAGACCTACCTACCTAGATCAATTGACCTAGTTCATGGATGTGAATGTGAATAGTATAGCCTTAATCAGAGCAGGGTTCAGAGGACTATTACTTCATCATGTGTTGTGCACCCATCAGTTCAGCCTACCCTGAATTATTCCATGGTACTTTTCTAAAACAAGGCCTGATCCTCAGTCTGTGGAATCTAGTGAAAGATTCCTATAGACTTCAGTGGGCTTGGACCAGGTCCACAGTTTAAAGAAGTACTGCCTTCTCCATGTACATATGTTGTCACAATGCATCATTTGCTGAAAATTTGGCTCCTCTTTGGATGATGCTATGTAGAAAAAAACCCCATGCCTGGACCTTGTCTGTCATCGTAGGACATGTGCACAGCTTGTTTGCATTGGGATCTACAAGAAATTTATGTTGATTTGTTTGTAATTGCTCACCTCTGCAACATTTATTTCATCAATGAAATTAACATTTAATTAACACAAATGAAATCTGAAAGGTAAGAACTAAAGTAATAAGCAAGTTTTTAAAGTGGAACTTCACACGGTTTCTGGTAACTTTTTCAGAGTTCCAGTTTGCAACCTATTATTTGATCCTGCAGTTTGTTCTTTTAGAATCAGTTGCCATAGAAATGATTGAAATGTCACAAGCATTGCAACCCCTATTTCCTAAACAAATAAGCAGCTTTTCCATGTGGAAAGGGACCTAAAATGGTACTTATGCAGCTCTCAGACCTGCTGTGCACTTGCCAAATGCTTTTGAGCAGTATATTCAGCTTTTTAGCAACTGGGTCACCAAACAGGAAGGACAAGCGAGGAAGTGCAGCCTTATTTACAAGCAGAGAAAATTGACTTTTTGCAGTTGTAGACATTGCAGTCATATCAATTTTATCATATTTGAGATAGGATTCTGTAGCCCTCAATTACACTGAGTTTTCTCTTACAAAGTGAGTATTCCCTCTGAAAATGTTTACCGGGGCCATGTTTTCATAAGTAGAAGGAATGAAAGTAATGCTGGAGCAGGCTCAACCACAGGATCAGCTCTCCTGTTTACAGTGGATTAGGGTGTTTGCAGTCCTCTAGAAGATGCTGTTGTCACTGTACATATTTACTTAGCACAATCTTTCAACTCATAGGACCACAAGGACCACAACTTGCATAATACCTGCTCATAGAGAAAGGACATCTTACTTCCCATGCACTTGGAAAGCAAGACATCAGAAGGTGGGCCAACCTGATCCTGCAGCAGGTCAGGGTACAGCTCATTTTCCCAGAGTTTATGCTTTACCCAGAACAAGAAGGAAATATTAGAAAGCTTAACTTTATTTTCATGCTCTATTTAACACCATATATCATTTATATGCCTACATGTCTCATTTTACAAAGGTAGCAAGGAACACAATAGTGATTTCCTGGTTTACAAAAGGTAGCTTTTGTGTTCCCATCAGACAGGAACAAGAGACGGGCTAGACCAGGGGTGGGCAAAATGCAGCACGTGGGCTGAATGCAGCCCGCCAGACCATTCTATCTGGCCCGCAGGGCTCCCAAAAAATTTAGAAAATTAATATATATCTTCCCCTGGCTGCCTGTCATGTGGGCCTTGATGGATTGCCAAAACTCAGTAAGCAGCCCTCCGCCTAAAATAATTGCCCGCCTCTGGGCTAGACTAAATGACTATTTTACTTCCTCTTCTTTTTCCAGTTGATTGTTAAACTCTCTCAAAATTTGACATGTTTACAAAGAGTCAACACTCCCATTCTTTGAGGGATGTTGTGTGGTTCTAGTGTTTCTTTATTTTAAGCCACCTACACAGGTTAAAGGATGCTGGCTATACCTCCCTTTTCCAGGTCAATTGGAATTCACCTGAACAAATGTTTGAAATTCAGTTAAATACACACAAATTCGAGGCCGAGCAATTTCTGGAAGAGGCTAAATTCTGACCACTGCACCACTCAGGTACATTGCTAAATTGTCAATAAATAGAGCCTAGTAACAAGTGCTTCCTTCTGTGGTGAGTTTGAAAGACAAGATAGAATATAGAAAAATTAGGTCCTGACTTCCCGGTCTCCAACTATACTAGCTTTGGCCCAGCTTTTACAAGCTAACAGGGTCAGACTTTGTCATTGGTTTTATCAAATGCTGTCCTATTTTCATTGAGAGTGCGATAGGGAATGCCAGTCCTCCAGGATCCCACAGTGCTTTGCATGCACATGAACACACACACTCACCAGCCCTTCAGGAACCCACAATGCTACACCTCCCCCACCCCCACTGTTCTCCCAACTTTCACACCCTCCTCCCTCTTCTCTCTAGTGCGCTGAACTGAGACTGGAACACAAAAACAGCTGAGTATGTCTGAGAGTGGGGAGTGTAGTGTCCTATCTTATGACTTGGGAAGAAATATAGTCACTCTATGCCTCAGGTAATTGTACCATGCATTGGCATCTCTCTCCAGATCATTAACGAACTACTACCTGAGTGTTGCAGGCACTGTGATATTAGGCTAGTTACCCTCTGAACTGATGATATCATTTTTTTTAAAAAAAAGGTCTTTTCCCTCAAGAACCTATGGCATTTTTCAAAAGTAAGCTAGATTTCGTATTCTGGCCAAATTATTCCTGCCTCCATAGTATTTAATTGTGCAGATTCAATCATATACTGCTATATGCACTCTATGTCCACTGCAGAGCTGGATATGGGCTTGGAAAATATCTAACCCGTACCTAGTGATCAGAGTACTTCACTGGAAAATAGGTCAAATTAATCTCTTCTAGAGGCCTAGAACTTGGGACTCCTGCACCCTGAAAAGTGCCCTAACCATTAGACTACTGAACTGCATACAGTATGTGAGGACTCTTCATTCCTCCTCCTCTCCAGTAGCTATGCATACGCATTGATTCTGCGTTGCCACAGAGTGAAATAGAATTTGAAATGGTGTAAGTCCCCAAAACTGCAGTTACATGACCCTGCATATTCTATTTAGGTATATAAAGTAAAATAGGATTTAGCTCTATGTCTCTACATTTTCTATCCCATAGCTACTTTAAACATTTTTAATAAGCAGTTGTTTAAACTGCAAGGCCCTTGGGCAACAGACTATCTTCCAGCATCTGGTACAGCACCCAAATACACCATTGGTTCTTAACCAATAGCTATCAACAAGCATAACATGATTTTTTTTATTATAGCTCCATACTGTGCATATTTAATTCCTCTTCTCTATTACGTATGAAACCTTTAGGCATATGGTTCAGAGCTTATCAGAGCACATCTTTTCTCTCAGATAAAGTGCTGAACTAAAGACTTCAGGGAGAAAACAACATACAACAATACCAATTTAAGTTTATGTACTGGCAATAAAACTGATGGTTTTGTCACTTCCAATCATAAGCAGATTTTCAAATGAGACTCCAGTTGCAAAGTAACCGAATCCACTCCTGGTTTTGTAAGTGATTTGTATGCTGCTGCTTAGCTGAGATTCATGTGTTGCTTAATGAGTAACACACAATCTTGCCTAATCCTTGAAATGAAAACTTTAGTAATGCCACATGAAGACAGTGACCTGATGGAAGGCATCCTTCACCTTTCTGATAAGGTGGTAGAAGTACTTAGCTCATAGAAGTTAACCAAAGGTTAACCAGCATGCAGCAGGTAATATTTCTGAGGTTGTGCATTAGGCAAATCCAGTATTTCCTCTAATCCATATGCACCAACTTGTGCAGTATCTTAATCCAGGAACAAGTTTTGGATTTCAAACTGTAGAAACTGTCATTCCTTAGTTGATTTACTTGGATTACCAAAGTAATTCTCTGTCCTGCTATATTGATCCCAATCCCTTTTGATTACAAAGTGTTTTGTATAGGAAACTATGGCAGAATTTAGATCAAGCTAAATTTGAGAAATGTGCAATTTTCCATTTCCCACACAATCGGGGCAGTCAGTTCTCTCTCTCTCCCACTCCCAAGCCCAGTTCTTCCCCTCTTCTTTCAGTATCTATGTATCAATTGTTAGCTGAAAATGCTCTATATAATCCAACAGAAGGCAATTAAAAATTGAAAGCTAAATTCTACTTAGTGTATTCCCAAAAATATCAGTAGGTTGTAAGTCAGTGGAAACTCTGACATAAACCCATCAATCATGCTGCTGGGGTTGTGGAATTTCGGTCCTGCTTTGGGTAAGGCATTGGACTAGATGACCTCCTGCAGTCCCTTCCAGCCCTAACTTTCTATGATTCTATGAATAGGCCATACAAGCTATACAGGCTAATGCAGTATGCTTATTGTGTAACTACAGTTCTAGTCAGTTAACTTATAAGTAAAACAGGGTGAACGCCTCATTTTTTCTAATGAATATTCACTCAAATAAAAATGGAATTGCTTTGCCTTTTTTCATATCCTTTGGGCCCTGATTCTGTTGCTTTATGAATGCCTTTGCCTGCAGCCTTCTGACCCTGCAGTAATGTGACAATACTGGAATCTCAGCTTTAATTAAAAATGAAATCTCTAGCTCTTGTCATTGTGAAGAAAAAATTTAAAATATGACCCGAGTATAACTATTACAGCTGCATTTGCCTGAGTCTGCATATGTCATGAATCAGTATTTCTCAGAGGTATAAACTTCACTATGCATTTCACTGTCGAGAGAGTGCCAAGACCCAATGCACTAGGAGGTGGGTTTGTGTGTGAAGACTCACAATAACTAAAGAAATAAGTAATGGTTATCCCTTTTGCTGCCATACTTGATCATCAGGGGGAGGAAACCCCCAGATATCACTTGTAAAAGCCCTATGCTTTCACATCCCCCTCCTGAGAGAAGCAAACAGCCAACACCACTGACTGCACCATGCAAGGACAGTGAAAAGACATTGGTATTATAAGCACAAGAGCTGAGCCATGGTGGGAACCACATCATGATCTATTTAGGGCCCTGGACAACCTTAATTTAACCTTGATTGATCCTCCACATACAAATAGAAAGTTGGGAAGGGGCCAGAACTACATCATGCTGCCTTCAAGATTTTGTCAGCAATGAATAAAGATCTTTGTAATAAAGCCTAAAGTGGAAGCTGTCTTGAGGCTGTTCTAACACACAGGTGACCAAATTGTACACAAGGCTTAGAGACAAGACTTGCTGAACAGTGATCAGGAATCTGAGATTCTTATTCAATAAAAATTCCTTTCAGTAGAATGGCTACCTACTTCACTGAAAGGAGACAGGCAAGTAGACACAGAAGTGGAGGGTGGCTTGGATTTCTGACTCTCAATGATGTGCTGTTTTGACTCTGGGCAATCACTGAATCTTTGTGACTCAGTTTTTCCCATCTGTAAAATTAAAACAAAAATTAATTATTACTCTGAGGTCCTTTATTGAAAAGCAGTATATAAAGGATAAATACAACTATTACATTAGAAAATATTCAACATACATCTTCCCTCCAAAAATATCTATAAGCAATTGTTTATACTCACACAGAATTCCCATTTACTAATAGGAGCTGGACATGTATATCAAAGGTAGCATTTGACTTTATAGTTTTAGACAATGCTTTTTCCTTTTAGTTAGTTCACATAATATTAAAACAGATTAGAAGCTGGTGTAACACTTCTACTGGGTTCTCACATCACTTGATACAAATGTGCAAAAAGATAAAGAGATGATGATTCAGTAAACCATTTTCTGCAATAATAAAGATTAAGTCTGAGAAAAGTTTTTTAAAAACCCTCAAATAAATAACAGTAACAATAATTAAAAAACATACCAGATCCTGGATTTACAGAGAAGTCCATTCAGTCTAGAGTGAGGCATCTATAATCAAACTGGACACTTATAGGAAGGCCCAGTGAAGTTATAAAATCCTGGTATGTGATAGCTGTAAGCTAGAAGCAGCTTAATTTACAGAAAATCAAGAGCAGGTGCTTTGGTCTTCAATGCTCTTTGAAGTAACTATTTCTTCCACCCACACAATAGGGATATTAACCTGCCGGCGCAAGCAGGTAGAGAGAGAGGTTGCACTTACATACCAGTACAGTTGAGAGCCACCCCTTGGCAAGTTCTTCACTCCTTGGTTATTTTTTCAGGGTTTTTTTTTTTTAAATCTCAACTCTAAAGAATCCGCTCTTTCATCCCTATTTCTCTGTTAATAACCGGTCTGATAGGAATATATTAGCATGACTGGAGAATCTTCTTTCAGTATGCCTACCAACAAAAATAATGCCTGCCTTCCTGCCCTTGAAGATTTTGAAACACCCTGGGCAATTGCCAGCATTTTAGCTGGTAAAAATATTTAAAAGTTGAACCCCTCAAATTAGATCATTTTTACAAAAATGTGTCCCATTTCCAAGCAGTTTTAAACCATTTCAAGAGACTTTACAAAAAAATCTTTTTTGTATTGTAAATGACCCCAGAGTCAGGTATTGTTATGAATGTTGTAATATGTCAGTTCTTAATCTAGTGTGGTCTATGTTCAGAAGCAGGCACCACAGAAGAGATTTGACTGGATTAAGCGTTTGCTGGGTTCCCAAAAGCCACAGATTCCAAGGAAACAACAGAGAATCATTTTACTAAGTCACTCTGAAACAAAAGGTGCAAATGCCCTTTAACATACACTTGCTTCAGAGGTGTCTTTAAGGAGAAACCAGTCTGAAACAAAACTCATTGTGACAGTGCAGCATACGCATTTAAAAGTAAGTGAGTCTTAACTTAACTTATATATGAGATGTTTACTGCAAAGCTGCCTAATTATCTATGCAGTAAAGTCTCAATGTCTACACGCATGGCCCTATTAGGCTGCAGGAAATTAGTTAACACTGCTGCAGGTTAGTACTTGTAAATGCAAGTACTGTCCTATGGCACAGTTCATTAGCATGCAGCAACATATGTGTAGATGGTAATGGGGCTGGCTAGGACACAAGGGTGTTTCAGTGTGAGGGCTGCCTGCCAGCTAGCCCCCTCAGTGAAATACCCTTATGGCCCAGACAGCCCCTCTGCAGGATGTTGGGCCAGGTCAGAGCATCCTCAGGCTGGCAGGCTGACCCCCCCCAGGCACCCTGCCAGCTGGGGCTGCTCTGACTCAGCTCAACGTGCTGTGGTCCCAGGTGCAAATTTAAATGCAGTACCTTGGAGCAATAAACTCCAACACAATAAGCACCAGAGTTTATTGCTCTGTGCTAATGGCACATATAGAAGCACTTACAGTGTCTGTCAATTTTCTGTGCACTACTCTATATTTGCTGCTCAGACTACTACTGGCCTCATGCTTGCAGCAGCAATCCTTGCATCTCAGACTTTCTGTTGCATCTCCCAGGTTGTCAACCTTCCCTCCCCACAGCTGTCTTATAAGATACTGCCTCTGATCTGTTCCTTCTGCTCTTGTCCAGGTTCTGACTGCCCTAGTTTAGTCTCTATTGACCTCAGATTGTATTGTTCATGCACTGGAAAAATGATGGGCACTCTACTACCTGACTTCTGAACCGGTTTATGAGGAAGTAACATCCTATATGACACAACACCCAGGGGTGGGCAAGTTTCAGCTGCAATGAGTTTTCTCTTCTGTCTATAGGGATAGGAAGCTATTTAGCTAATGATTCTTGTTTTACCACATACTTAAACTTCAGACATGCAAGTAAATCCTCTCAAATGCTATTTTTAAAGTTTTAACTGTTGCCTATTTCTGTAATTACCCTGTGTTATATTATACCTCATCAGTAGATGTTAAAATACTTTCTCCCTATGATACAGATGGAGAAACCAAAGCACAGAGAAATGAAGTGACTTCCTCAAGGTTACCTGGGAAATGAATGTCAGAGCAGTAAAACCCAGGCCTCTGGAATCCCACTTCAGTGCTCAATATACAAAGTCATATCGCTTCCCCTTCAAATGTATTTAGCGCCTCATGTTCTCTGGCCATTTCTTGTTTTGTAATAAAATATATGTGAAAAAAATAGTTTCATTTTTTCATTTTAATCTTCTCCCTGATTTTTACTTTTTAAGACAAAAATCATACTCCCATCTCTGCTCATTTTTAACATTTTTCCTTTTTAAATGTTCTTGCATTTTTATTTTTTAAAGAGAAAGTATATGTTCATATTTTTTAAAAACTATTCTTCCCTGACTCCCATCCCCCAAATCGTTTTGTACTTTCTAGGGGTCTAAACTAGTGCTCTCAGGCCCCAGGGAAATCTTTTCTATTGAGGTACTCTTACTCTCCAGATACGCCTAAGAGATGGAAGAACTTACAAAACAGGCAAGTTTTCACAAGTGGAACCAGCATTACATGCTGAATTATGCAACCTGAGTTATGCAACCAGGATTTACCTGACAAGCCGTCTACATTATTGACATACATTTTATTCAGGACAACATATAGTGCATAAATGCAGCGACACATAATGCTGGAATTTCCTTATTATCTAGATTACTGTCAAGGTTATACCTCAAGAGTGAAATCCTGACCTCACTGAAGTCAATGGTAATATTTTCATTGATTTCCCCTGGGCTGTGACATTTTACCTAATCCAAAAGACAAGATGGTCACAGCTGAACCAGGCTGGAAAGAACTTACGAAATGAACTGTAACTCAGGTAGTATATACTCTTGGCCTATTCACTCAGGTAAGGGAAAGCATTTATACCACATTCAACTTCTTTTCTAAGTACTGCAAGTACAGAACATAAGCCTTCTCTCACATAATCCAGGGTCTCTTCTGAAGCGGTCTTTGTAATTCCTAGACATTTCAGTTCTAAAGACTAACTTCCTAGATCATTTTCTGCTCCAGAGCTTTCAACAAGAGGTTCCAAATCCAATACATATTCACATAATTTCCTTTCCAAAAATAAGTTACTTATATGGCTCAATTGTTTCACTTGCCAGCTAGCTTCTTGGAAAGCAAATGAGTCCTCATTTGACTTTCTTGGGTGGATCAAAGAACACTATTTGACAATGTTTTATCAACAGTTTGCAGTTTTCTTTATCTCCTGCTCAGAGAGTATCATAGAGTTCCCATGCCTGCCACAGACCAGCTTGGAAGATTTCATTTTCCAAATTCTCTGCGGTTCCAAATGCTTCCAGGAACATTATCAAATGTCACAACCCCCAATTTAGTCTCCTGCTAGGCTCCCTTCTGGGTTCATCTACTCTGAAGGATTCAGTATCTCCTTTTTGGAAGAGATAGAATTGATTTCTACTAAATAATAAAGCCGTGATACAGAAATGATGGTAAGAAACTGTTCTTTATTTCTTGGCTTATATACATGGGCCAAGGTTACATAAGTCTGGATTCATACAACAGAAAGTCAGCACCCTTCAAGTCCACTGACAACTGTTACACAACTTATATCAAAATTATCACAAAAACAAAAGTGAAAGTATTAACCCACTAGTTGATTTTGCCTACTGGAATTCAAAATTTTTTTAAAAAAATATCAATTTCAATTTTATAAGTTCAATAAAATGAACTTTGTGTGAAAAGTTGCAACAAAAAATTGGTTGATTTGATTTGAATATCAATGTGTTAGGCATTCAGACATCAAACTTGACATGGACTTAATTTTCAATGAAGACAAAAGAGTTTTTGTATAGTTTAGGAATTAGGTCAGTAGTCAGCTTGATTGGAGAGAGGATATAGTACTTATGAAATCTGCATATGCATTCAGTCTGAACAGGCTCAGATTTCTAAAGTCATCGGCATCAACAATGTCAAACTGCCTTGGTCCCCTAGGCTGGATCTGTCAGTTGTGGTAACAAGGCAAGTGGTATCAGGGAATCACGGGGTTAACACAGCTATTTCATCCTCCACCACTGACGCAGGTCGCAGTGGGGCTGTGTACAGTGGAATTCAATGGTAGGCCCTGCTCCTGCACCTGCTCATCCCATCCCTAAAATCACAGACCCTTTAGGAGCCCTGTGGGCTATGTGATACAGCTCCGTGGGCCAGAACTTTGACACCTCTGATCAGGATCTTCATAGGAATGATCACACTACAATATATCACTGGCACAGTGACTTCCCGGTAACATTATGTCCTTTTTCTTCAGGGTTATATCAAACTATTAGCTGGATAGCTAAAAAGGTGGAGAGGTAAGAAAATTAACTTATCAAAATTAACTTTAAGGACTTGCCTGAAGAACATTTGGTCATGTTAGAACATGATGAAGTTTAATATTTCTGCTTTCATTTAACTATTGAGCAATAATTTATAAGTAGCTGTTTGGTAGTTTCTGCCCCCTCTGGAGTGTAATGTGAATAATGGTCCCTTCTTTTAAAAAGCAGATGATTTCTAAAACATGCTTCTATTTCTTTTCTGCATCTCTACCACTTCCTAGCAGTTACTCCACCCATCACATTAAAGTCTCTGCAGAAGTTGCTGCTAGCATCTTCACCTTTTTGCCTCTTGCCTAATTAGCATCCTTTGCAATCTTCCTTATGCTTATGGAAAAACTTAGAAGTTTCAGCATAGACCCTTTATATTCTTTAAAAAAACAAAAGATCTCAAAGAACTTTAGTGACATCCTTTATATAACAGCAATAATGAATATGCTGGCACTTTTTACTGACCTTTTCTGTGGCTGGTGAGACCCATGGCTACTATTAGTTTCAGACCTTTAACTCATTAACTAATTATTAACAAATGGGTAATAGACAGCAGAATTATTGCGTTGCCGTTTATTTATTTATTTTTACAAGAAAGATTTCAGTACTTAAGTGGAAAGAACCTAAAACTCGCATGCCATTCATAGCAAATGGTTGAGGCACTTTAAAGCAAATCAGTGCTATTCTGTTTGAGGAACTGACAGAGCAAGCCCTTTGGGATCATCAAATCTACTGTTTGTTGTGAGCCGCATGATCATGTGGATACCATAGGTCAAGATCCATAATAAAATTATTGATGTCACCAAGGCCATCCAAATTCCAGGGGAGAAGAATGATGTACAGTCACTTGCATAGGAAAACCGGTTGTTTTCAACACTGAAACCTTGAATCTAAAAATAAGAAAATGATAGGCAAGCCTGAATTAATTTATATTACACATTATTATTTGAAAATATATATGTTCATTAAAAAAAACTATCAGCCAACAAGCTACTTGAGCGTCTCAGCTGCATCTGATCACAGACTCTTCTTCCATAATGATTTTTCAATTCCTTTCACCTTCCAAGAAGCTACAGGTGCATGAGAGCTATTCATCTGACAAGAGGAAAATTATGCTTCCAGTTTCTGAGAGTTTAAAGGTAACGTTTCAAAGAATACAAACAGATCTAGTTCTAAAGCTAGCTGATATAGATTGATTCAGAATGGTCAAGCCCAAACATTCACAAATATAAGTCAGGGCGTCCAAAAATACAAAAATATGAGACTGGTTTAAACATCATAAGATGCAAATTTTAAAAATGGAGTAATTTTTTTTGCGAATTTGTCATCTGGCGTTTGTGTATGTAGGTACTTGCTTTCTAGCTTTTCCCTATGAGGATTTAGAAGCTTGTGTTAAAATGAAACCTAATTCCAGAAACTGGGCTTTAAGGAAAATATTAAATATTACCAGATTTATGACACACGCACACACTGTATATTGTTCTGAACCACCCTTCCCTACCACTAAGCAAAAAAACAAGATACTTTGTCCTTCATATAATTATTTCAACATATGTAATGCTGCCCATGCCTTTTGCGGCACTTGTACCAGATTGGCTACCCTAACAGTAGTTCATGGGAACAGTGAATAATAAAAACATAATCATTGCATCCCTTTTTGCCGTTTCCATTGTGCATTTATCCTTCAGAATTACAGACTAGGGACCAGAAAGCAGAGCAGCAGGGTGGGCAGAGTAAAGGGAGAAGAGTGGCACTCCAGGAGGATACAGGGCGGTGGGGGGGCCTGCCAAAAAGTTGCCTCCTGCTGAACTATTGCATGATATACTGGTAGCAACATGTTGTTTGTATTGACAGTGCTAAGTGAACAATGCTGGAGCAGATGCTACAAAAATAGGTTTCCAAAGAGAAAAGTGTTTTTGAGTCCTAGCTAGTCAGAGAGGGCTTTTCCCCTTTTGTTTATTATCCAGTTTGAAGACCAAATTCACTTGAGATGGTAAGAGTAAAGAGACCACCAGAGAAATTTGCTTTGTTTCATTCTCTCTAGGGCAGAATTATGCATTTTAATGAGGTTTGTTATAATTCATAAAAACTATTTCAGAGAAGGTAAACTGTATCATAGCTGTAGCTATATTTGCACCTGATAGATTACATCTTGGTGCATTAGCATGATCTGGGGGATATGTTGCACACTAGAGCAATGCCTAATGCTGACTGTTATACTGATCACTGACTCATTTGTTCCAAGTAGTCCTTCCATTTCAAGCCTCAGCTCAAGCACAGAGGCAAGCCCCCCAAAGAAATCTGATGTTTCAAAGCTGCAAAATCAATCTTGCCAACAAAAATTTCAAGCAACACTTCAGTCAAAGCTTGAAAACTAATCCCATACTGCAGGCACCTCACCGGATAGACTCTAGGAATACATCAAGTAAGTAGTCTTGGAGACTACCAAGGAGATTGCTGGGCTCAATACTAAGAGAAACTGAGACTGGTCTGATGAAAATGACAAAGACATCTAAGCCCTGCTCCCAAAAATGAGGACCATTCATCAAGCCTTTGTAGCACAGAGAGGAAGGCAGCTTACTGCCAGGAATGTAACACCCTTCAACAGAAACTGTGTGATATCCAAAACAGATGGTGGACTATTCTACAAAGCACTGAAATCTGCCTACAGCCCCATCTTTCTGATCCAAAGCCCACTGAGGAGCTCCGACAGCTGAACCCTACTCTTTGACAAAGACTCTGTCATGGACTGATGGTCTGAGCCCTTTCAAACTCTATTTAGTGCTAAATGCACAGTATATCTTTTTGCCAAGTCAAGAAACTGCCTGTCAGGGAGTAACTAGATGAGCATCCTACACTGGAAAAAACCTTTACTGCTATCAACCAGATAAAAAGCAACAAAACCCCTTGAATTGATGGAATTCCACCTGAAGCCACGAAATACAGCAGTCCTGCCCTGCACTTCAAGCTCCATGAACTCTTTATAGCCTGCTCAGAGCAAGGGAAAATTCCACAAGATCTGCATGATGCAGAATCATCACCCTTTACTAGAATAAAGGGGACATGTCAGGCTGTTCCAACTACCGAGGGATCACCCTTGTGCTCCTCACCAGGAAGATTTAAGCTAGAATCCTCTTCAACAGGCTGGTGCACGCCATAGTAGAAGAGGTCCTTCCAGAGAGCCAATGTGGTTTTGGAGCAAACAGAGGCACAATTTATATGGTATTTGTGCTCAGACAGATACAGGAAAAGTGCTGGGAGTAGAACAAGGGGCTGTACATCACCTTCATTGATCCTAATAAGGTGTTTGATACCATAAACCAAAATAGCCTCTGGAAGAGTCTCGAGAAGCTTGGATGCCCAACTAAGTTTTTCACCATGTCATTGAACTCAATGACAGTCAGCGTGGACAGGTCAAGTACAAAAGCAACCTCTTGTGTTCCTTTCTGACCTCCAGTGGATTTAAGCAAGGCTGCGCACTCACCCCTACTTTGTTCAGTATTTTTTTTTCCATGATGCTGCAGCAAGCATTGGACAATCTTGGGGTAGGTGAGAAAAGTACCTGTATCTGCTTCTAGGCAGGTGGAAACCTTTTCAATCTCAGACAGCTACAGGCTTACACAAAGACCTTGCAACTCATCTTCAGTTTGAAGATGATTGTGCCCTGGTGGCTTACACCCAACCTGATCTGGAGCACATGACCACTCTTTAGACTTACCAACAGTCTAAGGAATACTGAAGTTTTTTATCAGACAGCTCCAGCTTTATCAGCCATGCTTATGTGCCACCAAAGATGACTACTGAAGGAACAGACTCAAAAACAGGTCTAGAATAGTCACAGCCTACAGGACAGATGAAAGCCAAGGTGCACGGAGCTGTTGCTATCTTCACTCTACTGTACAGTGCTGAGTCATGGGTCATATATCTCCACTATGTACACCTCGCTGAGTGCCTTCATCAGTGCTGCCTCCTCACCACTCTCAAGATCTGCTGGCAGGGATATGTCACCAACATGGGGGTGCTACAAAGAGCCAATACTACCAGTATTGAAGCAATTCTCCTGCAGACTTAGCTGTGGTGGGGCAGGCAGGTAGCCTGGATGGATGACAACTGCTTACCAAAGGCCATGCTGTACAGGGAACTGATGGTGGGGAAATGCAAAAGAAAGGCCCCACACAAGCACTTCAATGATACTCTGAAGAGGTCATTTTCTGCCTGTAGTACTGACCACAAACTGTTGGAAACAGGCTGCAGATCATGATGCCTGGCAGCTCGAAATCAAAAAGCCAACAGCCTTCTTTGAATGTCAGTGCAGAGCCAGCATCAAGGCGAAGAGGAGTAGGAGAAAAATACACCTTCATCGAGCAGCAGTCAGCCACACATGTGTAACCATTGCAGCAGGATTTGCTTCTTTGCAATTGGACTTATTAGTCACCAGCAGGCCTGCAATCGGTGTGGACCGTTATCTACCTAACATCTTTGTCTGTGAAGAACCACTAAGCAGGAGACCCCTCTGAGTTACAGCTCTTTGCAAACTAGATTGTTATTAATGACTGCTTGCGTTAAGGGTCTGCAACATAAATTACTGGTGGGTTTTGGACATGGGTGACTGGTGCCCCCCCCTTGACATCAGTCAGTGACTGGGGGCGGTGAGTCCCAATCATGCTGACTGCTGGGGGGGGGGGGGAATGTCTCCCAGCAGCCAATCGCACTCACCAAAATGCTTTTGCTGGTGGCGCTCACAGGGCAGGGGATGTGGGGGCACTGGTGCTCCCGACTGCCCCCCTGCCCACTGGTTAAACAGGGAGCGTGACCTGACAAAGGGTGCACTGGTGCTCTCAGGGGGTGCATGTGCATCCCTGTGCATGTTACCACTGGTTCTGTAAGTGTTTGTGCTTAGCAGAATATTCTCTTGCAAAATACAATATCTGTATCTAGATAGCTAGATTTCACATTATATGTAAGAATGCAAGGGTGTTTATGCACATGCTTCAGGAGTGGGGAGAACTTTAAGCTAATCAAAGCACCTGGAGCATCTTGTGTAACAGCATCCCCATGCTGAAAAATAGTAGCAGGGGCACTTTAACCAAAGTTCATTGAACGAAAATGGCAGCGGGTGTGCTTTAAGTAAAGTTAACTGAACAAGCTTTAGTTAAAGTGCCCCCACTGCCTGTTTTCAATGTGGGAATGCTGATACATGAGATGCTGGAGTCTGCTGGAACACAGTAATTACCACACTCCACACTCAATTAATTGAGTCTGCTCATATCTAGGTGCTCTTAATGCCTACACTCTAAGCCCGTCAGCATGGGAGAGTGCGCCCATATGACTAGATGTAGATGGCTGTTCTAGTTAGAGAATGTGGTAGGGTAGCTGCTTTCAAAAATCCAAAGAAAGTTAGAGCTAGCCAACAGGAAAGGAGATCAGTGTGCCCGAACTCTTGCCCCCTCAGAAGCTTATGTGCCTGCTACAATCTGTGAAGTTATTGTAATCACTAGTCTGCTGAGCAAAAGGTAGGACCCTCCACATTTTGTATATGTCATCAACATAAGTTAGCCATGCTTAGAACATGCCTAACAGGTTGTGTCCCTCCAAGAATTTAGGCACGTCTCCAATACCAAATTGGATCACATCAGAGCTTGGGTAGGTAAGGCATCTAGGTGATAAAACCAGATCACTTCTGAGTGTGCACAGAAGTCCAGGCTCTAGGGAATCTTACAGTCCAAAATGGAGGGCAGTCTCCTATCATGGAAAAGGGCCAGTTTACATCGTTCTTCAGAACTCAGGTGGCTACATTCTTTTAAAACCTGCTGAAACCTTTCTGACATGAGAATGGTTCTCTCTCAAACAAAATGGCAAATCCACGTGCCGGCTAACGCTGATCATCATGATCTGCAAAACTAGAATAGATGAGAATTATTTGAGCCCCATAGGGATGATAAAGATATTTTGATGGGGCTAGTCTTCTGGACCTTTTTCTATAATTTGAGAGTCTTCCCGATTTTATCACTGAAGAGAATTTGCAAATAGTGATTGATTTTCAGTACATCCACTGATATATTTCTGATTCTAGCTGAATAATAGAAAACAAATATTTTGGTTGGACAGCCAAGTTTGTACACAGCTTTAGTGAATGCATGCATTTGCCAGGATCTAAAATTGTTAAGTCACTGTTTAGACATCAGACCAAAGCTGGAATGGGAGGCAAACAATATGGTTTGAAAGATTATTTGGAAAAAAAAAAAGCGGATGATGCTTCATGTAGTTTTCGTTCACAGAAAGAGTTGAGCTTCTGTGAAACAATACCTCTGTGTTCCAGTTTTTACAAGAACTCTCTGAGGTATTTAATAGATGGATATGCTTTTACCAGGACAGTTAATTTGCCAGGACTATAGCCAGGAAGACTGAATTTTATTATGTGCAATATAATTGTTCCATATTCAAGCAGGGTTGTGCCTGGCAAACCTTTGAGGTGAAATCTTTAATTGTACATTCTTAAAATGCTATGTCTACTTTTAGGTAATTGCTGTAGTATATACAGATTGTAGTATTGTTTTTCTGATGTGTTATCATTTTCACGGGGGTGTTATTGGATCCCAGCTGGGAGATAAGGATGCGACTCCCTGCAGACGTGCCTATGTAAAGTTAAAAATACATAATCCCTGTTCTTTATTTTTATGTATATAAAAGTATTTTGATAAGGATTCCAGCCCTCCGTAGGCTTTAATTCTAGAGCACATACTAATATAATTTCTATAAGTGAGATTACTCTATATTTACTGTTTATTTTTAAAATTGAATTATAGTCTCTATATTTTGAATGGAGTTCTCTCATCATTTGACCTTTAACAAAACCTTTAAGGAAAAAGTATTAGGTTGATTGTGGAGGGTTACCCTCAAGGGCAGCATACAATTAATATGGTTTGAAATATTTTAGCCCTAAAAACATCTTAAGATTCCTGTTCCCAGGGTTTGGGGCTGTTATTTGGAACAAAGGGTCTACAAACCAACATGATGTACACTAAAGTAAAAAGGAGGTATCTAAGGGCAGCTCTTAAAAAGAAACTTTTCATTTCATAGATTATGCTGGAATGGAGCAAAGGAACCAAAAAAGGCTTGAACGGTCATTCCTTTGACTGATCCTGGCACCATTGGTATTTATGATTGGTAGTGTTGAAGGCTCTGACCTCCTTCACTAATGATCAGATTCTGGACTATACCCTTGTCTGCAGTCACCACTCATTTCCGCTACATCTCTGCTTTCCCTGTCTCTTGCTGTGGAGCTTGGGGCTAAGTATAGACAGTCAAAAAGGCCTGAGGATGAATCAATTCAATCTTCTCAGGTTGGTTTAAGTTGCGTAGATGGAGCAGATAAACAAATGAAGAGACATTAGCTTTTGAATCCAGAAATGCAGCCATGTGCCTACAGTAGCCCAGGTCAGAAGCCAGGGGGTGCACATACACATACATATACACATAAACCAATAGATCCTCCAAACTCCTGCACATATCTAAGTGAATTCACAGAGGAGTTGGAGAGGCACTGACTGGTCCAGACAAACAGTCTCTCCAAAGGCAATAATAACTATAATAGTAACTACAAACTGAAAGAAATGACAAAGGCAAAACTCAGTAGCGACTATTTTTTCTGAGGGTGGTACAACAAAAGGGATTGCATCATAACCTTTCAAGCTGTGTTTTGAGGGTTAGGACAAGATATATGAGAATAGTCTTCCCCAAGAGGTACTTAAAGCAGCAAGAACTGCTGCATAAGTAGGAGAGGAAGAACAGTCAATGCATAGGTCTTCTTGGTGCCATCCTTAATTTGGATTCCAATAACAGGAAGTTAACAACAGACAAACAATGCCTCTTTCTCAGCTCTGAGGGGGCAACAGCTTGAGGCTTGTGTAGAAATTCCGGGAAAAGACAAGTGACAAGGGGATTCTTCCATGTTCCCGAACCTTAGTGCTATCAAAGCGCATTACACACTTTGAACCTTTCATTGTCCACTGTCTGTTTGGACAAAGCTCTCTTCACGGTTTTCTGACCAACAGCATCATGAGTGACCCACAATACTAAATTAGGTGCCACCTGCTTTTCAGCAACATGCTCAAGCTTTCCAGGCACCGGAGTCAGTTTCTGACTGGAGAGAAAGAAAAGCTCTGTGTGTGTGTTTGTATTTAAAAGGCTGACTGTATAATAAATGAACAGAGTGGACTTGCTGCTGTTTCTGGTGTCAAAGACATTTCTATTCACTAATAACAAGATGATTACCATTCCATACTTCACTCACTCCCCTCCTCCTATGCTGTCTATCACTAACGTTTTTTATATTGTGCCTTCATTTAGCTTCCATAATGAAAGCAGAGAGCAAAAACCCCACCACAATCCCTGTTTAAGTTACAGAGGCTGGAGACATAAGAATCAACAGGGAGCAATCTTAGCAGCAATACTTTTCCCATGAGCTTTCCAACAATGAAAGTTCAGTCCAGCTATGGACTGAGATCGGTTGAGATTCAGGTACAGATAGCCAAGCCCTGAATTGTAACAGTTTTAGAATCCAGATACCATGGAGTCAGCTCGTCTTTTATGCATATAATAGAGTTTGGAGTTATCCCTTGCATTTTAATGTTCCTTTGGAAGAAACGACTCAATTTTATAGAGTTTTAAACATGCTTTTAGGATATAAATGTAAACACTCTCTTCATAAGAAAACACCATACCCAAAATAAAGCATTGTTTTGGCATGCCTGGCATATAAGTACACAGTAGTAATGCCTTATGACTACAGGAAATTTGTACCTCATTCACATAAAGAAAAAAAGGAAACTGATTTCCCTCTGTGAACATATGAACTGCAGCTATACCTCCAGTGATGTCAAAGGCAAACCTCCCATTAATTTCAATAGGAACAGTATTGGGCTTTTGATCTATGGCATTATACAATAGAACTCACCATGAGTTCAGATATTCTGTACTGCTGAAAAACACAATCATACTAAGCTGTACTTTCCTGGATAAACAAAGTGCAAAGAAATCAAATAAAAACAAAGCAAGCAGCATTAAGCTACCTATAAAAACAACCACCTAAGAGGTCCATGTTTTCAATAGCAGCCCAATTCAGTAAACAGGCAAAGGAGCTACTTAGTATTTCTTTGGCTGATTAAGTATATTAACGTTTATTGTTTTATTTTCCCCCTTTTGTGGTCAACCTTATAGGGTTTTGTTGTTCACAGTTGTGCTTTCATGTTCTTCTTGTTCAGATATTGCCTTTTCCTTTACCCCTTATTGAATAGCACCCACAGGGGAGGGGACAGCTTTCTTTTAACTTTCCCTTAGGGCTGAACTTAAAATAGGGGTATTATGAATATATGCTGTTGAGCATTTACTATAGCAAGTAATTGTTCTTGGAATGGCAATGTTTACTCACTTGAAACTCAGAAATGAAAATGTCCCAGCTCTTTGCTTCATTGTTGGATGGAATCAGATTTGCACCATAGAGATTGCTTGTTCCCACCAACTGACAATGAAATGAATACTCTGCAGGAGCAGAGATGACAGAGACATTAAACCTAGCAACCTTTCCGTTGTCCTGTACAATTTCAACAGTCTCTAAAGTAAACCAGTTTCGAGCAGAGCCTGCAAAGAACCTCTTGGTCATTAGAAATCTAGAGAGAGAAAGAAAAAAGAACTAAGTAAAGAATCAAATTGACATAGGAAAGAGTTGTAATAATCAGTGAAATAACCAATGGCAGATGGGATAAATCATCATGAGCTGTTTTACCCATCATTTAGAATTTTCCCCCATAGAAGTATTTAGAACAGTGACTTTTAAATCTAATTATGCTACTTATTAAACTGTCATATAATAACCCATATTTGCCTAAGTTGCAACAGGCCAGCAGCAAATATATTATATTTTATTCTGCATTGGTGTGCTCTAATGCACTATTTCATCAGTAGTTTGCAGTTTATAATTAGTGAGATACTATCTGTAGGTTTATACAGTAAAAGCTCTGTTATCCGGCATCCATGGGGAATGGGGGATGCTGGTTAATCAAATATGCCACGTCCAATGCACCAGGGCTTTCACTCCCTGGTGTCAGTGCCAGGGGACAGGGAGGGGGGCAGGAAAGTCAGCTCGACTTCAATACCTAAGAACCTACCACAGCAAATTTAAAAAGATTCAGCTTGAACTATCCAAATGCTTTGGAACATTGGGAAAAAGGAACAAGTTCTGCCTTTCTCTTTTCAAAAGCTGAGAAAAAGAACTCGGCTCGAGGCAGTGAAACCAGAAGCAGGACTTCTAGTTTCTTTTTTGCCACATCCCTTGGAAGGAAGATTTGTATTGACAGATACCAGTTAGCAGAGCATTCTGGGCAGTGAAGTGCTGGGTAACACTGCTTTTGCTGTACTATTATTCATTAAAAATGTTATGGGATTTTTAATGCATTTTATATACATATACACATATGCACATACATACACACACACACACATAAACACACACACACACACATAAGAATACTAACTAGATAACTTTTGGTTTATTTTTGCAAGTGTTCCATGATTCAAGTCTTTCAATGGTCATTTTTATAGGCAAACACCTCATTTTATACCTGCAGGTGTTGAGAATGGCCTCGAACCATCCTCCCAAGACATAATAAAAGAGGAGACTGTGAGACTGTTATGTGAAAAAATGCCCAGCTGCAGTGATAAGGAG
>JAGPOW010001296.1:102370119-102402380 GCA_030014935.1 Caiman crocodilus
AGCTGGGGTCATCTAGACCCAGCACTCTTTCCTGCCTATGCAGGGGATCGGACTCGATGATCTATTGAGGTCCCTTCCAACCCTAACATCTATGAATCTGTGAACCATTCTGCCCTTTTTCAAAATGAGCAACCCTCTGATCTAGATAGAATTGGGATTTTTACAGTGGTTTTTCTTAAATAGTGCTGTTAGTAGGGTGAAGTGGGATTTGGGACCAAGTTATTATACTCCATGTGTTCTATGTGAGAGTGAGAATGCAGCAAAATGGAAGTTCCTTACAAAAACATAAAAGAGGAGGAGTCTAATTCTTTTCTCAAATATAATTTATATACACATGCTTTAAGACTCGTGGACTATCTAAGATTTCAAAAATGGGGGTTCAGGTGATGTGACTGGCACCACAGATGTGGTTCAGGCATCCCCATGACCTCCTACAAGCAGAGTATGCTATATGAGCAGCTGCCAGGGACTTTTTTTTTTGAGTCCCTGAAACAGGTACAATACCTCTTTTGCCTTTCCCGCCCCCTCTGTGCACCACCTCCCCTGCAATGTTCAGCACCTTTCCTTCACTGCATTTTCCCCACACACACACTTTCTCCAGCAGGACTACCCCTGAGCAGGACAGGGGAAAGAAAGGAAGACTGATACAACAATCCCACTGTCCCTTACCTAGCCAGGCATCCCATGTAGCTGCTCCCACAGTTGGAGTCCCTGCATTGGCAAGTGAAACCTGGAGAAGAGGGCTGCCAGGAGGAGTGGTAGCAGGGGTATGACATGCCACTGCACCCCTCTGGATCTGCCCCTGAACTAGTGATAATAAAAGGCATGGAAGCTTCAGAGTGCAACACAAAGGAAGAACTGGCTTACAGAGAATCTACAAGTTGTTGGAAAAATACAGGCATTCTCAGATAATAATATTCTATCTGGACTATTCCTTTCTGTGGGTGAGTCTGGTCCCACCTTGACTAGGTGCACCAGGCTGGCCCAAATCCCACATGGGAAATGCAGTTCTGCTCATTCATTTCTATCACCAGTGATAGGTACATGTTTCCAACCTTACCCCACCATACAGATATTAAAAGATGAGAGGAAGCTCTTGTCCTCCCTGCCAAAGGAGGAAAGCTTTCTCTAGGATTTTAGTGGAAGAGGTGTTGTCTTTCCTTTCCATCCTTACCTATTCTTTTGCCTCACTACAAAGAAAGCACTGCAAAAGTTCTGCAGCTGATTCAATGTTGCTCAACTTTCTGTTAATTTTATCACAACACTCATTTTATTGGCACTTTTTATTCCTAAAAACCAGCTACTGAGATTGAGACACCAATACTCTCAATTCTCAAAGACCGTACAATATAATTATTGTTAACAACCACCACCACTTTTGTAGCTACAGAGAACATTCAATAGTGTAACTAGGAGTGGATAAATAGAGCACCTGCCCCAGGTGCTGACTTAGTGGGGGTGCAAGATTGGTGGCTCATACCATGGTCAGCCTAGCTGCCACCAGAGCCCTGGTTGCTGCCACTGCCCAAGGCACAAAAATGGATTGTTACACCTCTGATAATACTTTGAAAGCATGTAATGACTGAACTCAAAGGGCTCAGAAACCAGAGGCAAAAATGAAAAATGCTGGTGTTACTGGAAATACATTGCTATTACTGCTTTATATCCTTTAGCAAAGGCTAGATTTAATTCTGGATCTCCTGTAGTCACTCTATCCATCAATAATGTTTTTGATAGAGTATCTAACCCAGGTGTATTGTGCTCAGCACAACAGGATTCTGTACAATACTTTTACTATATTTATTGTAAAAAATCCTTTACCATTTTTTTCAGGATTTCATGCAAAGCAGTCTACATTTCAAAAGGAGTGAAAGGTACGTTACCTGCTGGGTTTTGGCTGTAGCATATCCCAAGCCAGCCAGCATTAGCATGCCATGTTTTAAATCCTTTTTTAAAAAAAAAAATCCATTTTTGATCTTTATCAAACAAACAGTTTTTAAAGTGTGCTATCCTTTGCTTTTTTAATCTCAGGAATTGCTATAGGCAGCACTAATGGAACAATTATACTTTTGAATGGCATCAAAACTGAAATCTACAGTCCACGAAGTGTCTGGTTTTATTTTACTAGTAGAAAACAAATAATCATCCAAAAGGCAGGAGTTAAGATTGGATACTTCCCAAAAGACATTTTTTCTTCTAGTGTTAAGTTCAGACTCAAATAAATGAAAACTAGAAAAGACCCATTAGATTCTACCTAGCTACTTGCTGAGTAGCACCTAGCTCATTTCTTTATCAGAGCAAAATTGTTGTCCAGAACATAGGACTTTGTCCAGTCTGGTGCTAAATGAGTCCAACTGGAGCTTCCATGACTTCTGTTAGGAAACCCTTCATCAGATATCCTGATATGACAGTTAGTTTTTCATGTCTTATATTCTGCATGTTATTCCTAATATTTCTGTCTGAATAAGCCTAAAGTCTTCATCTTCCTTTTAAACACTAGAGTCTTGCAACCCTTACTGCTCAAAAGGTCCTCTCCCACCAGTTCATTGTCTGAACTCCATAGCTTTGTGAGTCTTTGTCCCTTCTCAGTGGGACAGGAGATCCTGAACCTCAAGCCCAGTTCCAGCTCCATGAGGAAGGAAGCACATGTCCTCATTATCATGGTAAGAATTCAGGTTTTAACACCTACATTTCTAAAGAGGAGCTACCTGGCCTGGTAGGATGAAACTCCATACCTTTGAAGTAAACAAAACATCCTTTATCTAATAGGCTTCATGGGCCCTTTCATCTGCTGAGAAGTTGTTAGCCATATTAGTCTGATGTCAGGAAGACGGTCAGGCAGGCTGGCACCTTATAAACTAACTAGTTCAGAGAGGCCTGAGTTTTTATAGGCATATAGGCAACAACCTATTATGTCAGATGCTATGAGAGGACTGGAGTCTAACATAGAAGGTTGCTGGACATCACAACCCTGCCATACCCTCTACCAATCTTTTTCATTTGAATTAATTCTCTGAATAGCAAAACAAAATAAACATGCTTCCTTCCCAACTACTATAAGAACCTGTTGTTACTGGAGCAAAACTTAGTTTCTGAGCAGCCCTAAGCGTCCAGAAAGTTTACATTCATAGATAGACTGAGATATAGGAAGTTTTAAAAACTCAGAATTTGAAAAATCAAGTTAATGTGTTTTTCAGTAAATGGCTTGATTTTGAAGGACCTTATCTTTAAAACATTACTCAGGTAAAATTTGTACTGGCATTAAAGAGGAAAAGAAAATGCAAATATTGCCACTGTCATTGTGCAAGCTAAAACAATCAGTCATTGCACTGAAAAGCTATTTGCTTCATCTAGCATCTTAATAAATTTCATAGATTTCATAGACACTAGGGCTGGAAGGGACCCCAGAAGATCATTGAGTCCAGCCCCCTACTTCAGGAGCAGGAAGTCAGCAGGGATCATAGGATCCCAGCAAGATAAACATCCAAAAGTCTCTTGAAGGCGTTCAAAGTAGGTGCTTGAATCACCTCTGGTGGCAGTCTATTCCAAACCTTGGGGGATGTGGAGAAGCTTGAGGGAGTGCAGACTCCCATGGGACTCCTCAGCATGCAAAAGCTCTCATCATAAGGTCTGTTTTCCTGACCTATGATCATGTGCGTGGCCCTCCTCTGCACTCCCTCAAGCTTCTCCACATCCTTTTTAAATTGTGAAGCCCCAAACTAGATGCAGTACTCCAGCTGCGACCTCACCAAGGCCAAGTACAACGGGAGAATGATGTCCTGGGATTTGCTTCAGAAGTATCTGTGGATGCAAGCCAGCATTTTGCTTGCTTTACTAGCCGTAGCATCACACTGAAGGCTCATGTTCATCTTGTGGTCAATCATGACCCCCAAAGCCCCTTTTATCCATAGTGCTAACCAGCATAGCACTGCAGAGCCTATAAGCACGCTACAGGTTTTTCCTCCCAAGGTGGAGAACCTTGCATTTTTCAGTGTTAAACACCATTAGGTTCTCATCCGCCCATTTTCTGAACCTGTCAAGGTCTTCCTGGATCACCCTCTTGTCCTCAGGTGTGGATACTTTTCTCCAGAGTCTGGTGTCATCGGTGAACTTGGCCAGTCCACTGCTGACACCAATGTCTACATCACTGATGAATATGTTAAATAGTATGGACCCTAGGACAGAGCCTTGAGAGACCCCACTGGTCACAGCTCACCATGACGATTGACTTTCATCAACCACCATCCTCTGGGTCCAACTGCAGAGCCAATTCCCCAGCCAGCAGATCGTGGTGAGGCTAAAGCTGCGGTTAGCAAGTTTTGCCAAGAGGTGATCATGGGATACCAGATCGAAGGTTTTTTTAAAGTCAAGATACATGACATCAATCTCTTCCCCCTTGTCCAGGTGACAGGTCACCTGGTCGTAAAAGGTAATGAGATTGGTCAAGCAAGACCTATCTGCAACAAACCTGTGCTGGCCATCCCTCAGGATGTTGCCATCAACTGGTCTGTTAAGGATGGCCTCTTTAATAAACTTTTTCAAGACCTTTCCCAGGATAGAGGTCAGGCTGATGGGCCTGTAGTTTGCTGAATCCACTTTCCTCCCTTTCTTGAAGATAAGGCACCACATTAGCCATTTTCCAATCTTCAGGCACTTCAGAGTGCCAGGAGTTCTCAAAGATTCGTGCAAGGGACTGTGCTATGATGCTCGCCAGCTCCTTGAGTACTCTGGGGTGTAGATTGTCAGGTCCAACTGACTTGAAGGCATAATAGAGAACTAGTTCTGAATTAGACAGCCAAAGAGAACACAGTAAAATCAGACACCTATAGTTGTTCTAAATATAGCTTAAATTATGAAAATTTTTGGCAAAAGGAGTTCACTGACACCTGTCACTTCAGTAAGTCTTAGAAGAGTTTGTCTCAAAGAATGAACAAACTTATTTTTCAGCAGCTTGTGTAGAACTGTGATCCCAGACACACATTGTAGGGCAGTAGATTTGAATGTATTCATGAGTAACAGGAGAGAGAATTGAGGCACCAGCAGGGCCAGTCCAAGGGTAACTGGTGCCCTAGGCAAACTGTGTACCTCAGCGCCCCGACCACTTCCAAAATATCTTTTACGATGATGTTGCCAACGGTATGCTCTTGTCATAAGTCTGATGGAGAGCTGAAAAGATAGGAGTTGTGAGCAGAGCCCAATGGAGCCATAAGGTGCACTTAAAGCCATGTCTAATCCCTTGATGTATCTGTGTGGAGATGATCAGGAGTTCTAGATATGAGGGTGGTCAATTCTAGTGATCTTTCCTCTGAGATCTTTTCAGAGGTCTTTCTCCCCTCACCAAACCAAAGGTCTTAGACCAAGGTAGAGACGTAGCCAACCAGGGGTCTTATATAGAATGGTGTTCCTGTTACTTTGTTTTGCATATAATTTTGGCTCCCCCCAAATTTTGGCACCCTAGACGACTGTCTCGTTCACCTAATGGTTGGACAGGCCTTGGGCACCAGACATATTTACTAGGCCTGTGCAGAGTAGCTAGTATTCACTTTGGATTCAGATTTGGCCGATTCAGGGGACAGTGATTTGATTTAGTGATTTGAATCACTGTCCTGAATCAATTTGGCTGAATCTGATTCAGAAATTCGGCTGCTGTCAAATCAGCCAAATCTCCAAATTACACAGGCCCCATCCCCAACCTATGTTCAATGGCTGCCCCGCCTGGTCCTACTCCCAACGCTTTGAAAAAAAAAAAAAGCCCCACTCACTGGCTGCTGCCAGATGGAGGGGCAATCCCTGCTGCCCCCACTGCCACATTGGGGGGGGGGCCTCCGCCACATGTTCCCTGACCCCCCCCCACAACGCTTAGCCCTTTAAAAATAAAAACAACAAACCTTGACTCACGGGCTCCTGCTAGGTGGGGGACAATCACTGATGCCCCCTACTGCCCTACATTGCATAGGGGGCTCTTCATTGAGCCCCCAGAAACCCTGAGGGGCGGAATTATTTTTGTTTTTAAAGGGCTGGGAGCTGGGGCAGGTAGGGCAGCTATGAGGGGGGCTGGGAGAGTCGGCAGGGGTCAGGGGTCTCATGGCAGAGCCCCCCAAGCAGTTTGGGGCAGTGGGGGGTCACCCTCCCCCCCACGTGGCAGCACCGGGTAAGAGCTTTGTTTTAAACAACCAGGAGCTGGGGCTCCCATAGTCTCCTTCCCCCTCCTTCAGCCTCCCCCTCCCCTGCCCCCTACTTACTAGCATGGAATCCAGGTCCAACTCCCTGATGCAGCCACCAGGGACTATCCAAATTGCCGAACCTTTCTGAAAATTTTCCAAACCAATTCAGAGAGCTTCTAATCAATTCAGACCTTTTAATTGGTCCTGAGTCAATTCAGATTTGGAGATTCAGCTGCTGAATTGGGCTGAATCTCCTCAGAATCGAATCAGCATCCGAAGCTTCGCACAGCCTTAATGTTTACAAGTGCACACCAGGAAACTTTTGCAAAATAGAATGTAGTTAAACTGGTGTCAGGCAATTTAGTTCCTCAGAAAGAAGAAATTAAAACTTTCAGAAAATTAACCACTTTGTCACTTTTTTGCCCTTCATTAGAAGGGCTCTTACCTAATACTGCTAGGTGGGTTGTATGTATTTTATTTTGAAGGAATAAGTGCAAATGTACTGAATCTATATTTCTTTGCCTTCTTATCCCTCAAGATGGAGCTCTTCAACTTTTCCTCATTGTGACTTCCTGTTCCTTTAATTCTCTAACCTTCATTCTTCCTGGCTTGAGACAAGTTATTCTAGTCAGAGGCACAATAGGGCAGCTTGATGCATGGAGTAGCAGTTCCTCTTGGCTGCTGGCACCAGCTGCTACTATTCTTCTGCTGCCCCCAAAAACCTCCCAAGTTGGCACCAAAGGCTGCTGTGCGCCAGTCCCCCCCACCCCTGCAAAATTATGCTACTGATTTGAGGTAAAATGTTGGTCTTTATAAGCATGTGCTAGAGATGAGGGGGTTAGAGAAATGGACAAACAAGGAGATATGGTTAGGTTCCCTGCTGAAGCTACCAAACTTTCACTTTCTCCATGACATACGCTAATCAAGAAACAAAATGGCTAAGACAACTTTACTTAGAACTTAGCCTGTACTCTCATGTTCCCTGAGATTGTTCATATTCCCGAAAACAGACTTTAGTATTTCTGTTCCTAAATTTCCTCAGCTCTAAAATGAGTATAACACTTTTTAACTCACAGGAATGAGTGCACTCATGCTTGCAAAGTACCTTTAGATTTTCAGATGAAATATAAAATAAAAATGCAAAGTGTGGTAATAGTTATTTTAACATGACTGTATTGCAGCCTGTGTGAAATTACTTTGGAGAAAAAGCCCAGTTCTCTGTGGATAAGCACAGAAAATGCCTGACTGCCAATGTCTGTAGAAGCAAGCCCTTTTGAAGAACCCTTTTTAGGACGCACAAGAGATATCTTGACAATGTCTTTCAAGGAAAGAAAGCACTCCTCTCCATTTTCTGTTGCAAATTAGTGTAGCTTCTTGTTATTTCCCCCCCATACAGTTTTCAGTTTTACTAGTTGGGCCATATATGCAAAGGAACTGAAGGCCTAAATCTCAACTGTTCATACTATATGGTCTTTTATACCAAAGTTTTGCAACTGACTAACAGGTCCCCCTCAAAAATCTTGCTTTCAGAAGCTTCAAATAGAAAAGGATGTATTTGGATGGAGTGAGGGATTTTTACACTTCAAATTTGGGATGAACTCAGCAGATGAAATTCTTCCAATGAAGTGGATGGTATTTTGATTTTCTGAATTTTTAAAAGTCCTTTACACCCCTTTTTAAAATCTGATGTTCTAACTTAATAAAAATCAAAAGGCAACTAAACTTGCTGGCTCCCAGAAGTGTTTGGATGGGCTACAGAAATTATTGTGTCCAGAATCTGGGGTTGTAGAATTTATTGTTGAAGGTGGGAAGGTCCCAGGTTTGCCAACTTAAGAAATATTTTATACTGACAATTAGTAAGTTTTTGCTCACAGCTAAACTTTTTTACTGATATATTTTCAGTGATATATGTTTTACATAATGTTAATGTAACTCTTCTACTATGTCCTGCCTTGCTGACAGACCCCAGTTAGAAAAGCTGGGTTCAAACTTTAGCCATAGTAAAAGGTAAAAATGTGTGACTGTCAGTAAAAGGTTTGTAGTAATCTCTGTCTCTCCTTGACAACCTTGCTTAACTGCAACAATGTTTTTATGCTGTGTATCTCCTCCCTCACCAAAGGCCCCTTACTCACTCCCACAGACTGATATCCCCAATTGTACCCTGCACCATTCTGCCACCCCAACTCACCCCCAGTTTACTTCCATTGGCCCCATTCCCCTCAACCTTCTCTGGGGCATGGACTGCCCCAAAGAAGCCTACCTGTGACGCATCAATATTACAGGCAGCATGTGATAAAGCAGGAGCACATAGCTCAGAGAATGCTCCCTACAAGGTGCTCCACTTTACTCAGACACCAGGTGCTCTGTCTGTCAAAGCTTCAATCAAGTTGTGGCTGCTTAGAGTTATTTCTGACAGCTAAACTTTTTTTTTTACTGACTTGACTGACAGCCATTTTACTGACAGTCTATAAATTTACTGAGAATTGGCAGCTGGAGGGTTGATTGTATTACATGCCATAAATCTTCTTCAAAATCTGCCATTGGTTTATCACAAGCATGTTATGAGCAAGGAGATGATGATTGTCATCATCACTGTCAAGATAAACAAAAAATAATTGCTTTTAGCCTGTTCTTCCTCAGTCATTTCTCATGATTTTGGGGGAAGTTTGACACAAGGTTTTTGTACTTTGTGTGATGACAATATTGTAAAACTAATGCTTATAGAGCAGGGACTTTGACACCTCTGAAAGCAACACACCAGCCACTTCAGTCTCTGTCTTTGCAGCAGTGATGAATTGTAGGGCAAAGGCCAAGAATGGTAGTAAACATGATCTCTTTTACAAAGAGCTTAGTTGAGACATGTTTCTTCACAGAACATTAAATAGAAAAGGTCTTGTCTTCTGTTTTGTTTTCTTGTACTTGGTGACCTAGATGATTTTACTGAAAGCCTAGTATCATTATGCAAGTTAGAGTATATCCAGAGCAAAACATCAATAAAGTCCACAACAGCATGCCTAGATAAAGCTAATCTTATAACTAGTATCTCAGCCCTTTGGAAGGAGACTTTTAAGAATCTCTACTTGGTAATTTCCCTCCACCCATTTTTGCAACACGATGAACAGAAAATCACTGAAGTCCAATTCACTCTTATGGTGAACACAATTCCACTCATTCATTTTCTGTCTTCTCAAAACTATTATCCCACCTCCATTTGCAGATCTAGCTTGTCAATCAAAATGAGGCAACTCATTTTAGCAAGATTTCTGAAACAGTTACTGCCAGTCTGTCTCTGTCATAAAAACCACTATGGAAACCTGATTCATATTATATGATATGGTTAGGAAATACATACCAGTCAGTCAGACCTCTATACCTGGAAAGATCATGAAGCATGTCATCAAAGAATCTGTTTCTAAGCATCTAAAGGATGCCACATTTATCAGGAAGAGCCAACATGGATTCATTGAGGTAAGTAATGCTTGACCAACTGATTTCCTTTTATAAGGTAATGGATTTTCTGGATGCAGGAGAGCAGTGGAGGTGATATACCTTAGCTTTAGCAAGGTTTTCAACTCTGTCTTTCATGACATCCTTATTAGTAAGATGAGGAAACAGCTAGACAAACATACTGTCAAGTGGAGAGCTACTTAGCTGCAATAGTGAGCTAAAGAGTAGTTGTTAATGGCTCAATGTCACAATGGCAAGGAAATATCAATTGAGAGGTCCCCCATGGTCTGTCCTGCGTCTGGTACCATTCAATGTTTTCATTCATGATTTGGAAGATGGGACTGAATGCATGCTCAACGAATCTGCTGGTAACACAACCCAGGGGTAAAGTTGCAGGCACCCTGGATGGTGAGAACAGATATCATAATAACCTTAATAAACTGGAGAAATGATCCCAAAAAAGTAATTGAATGAAATTAAGTAAGTACAAAATTCTATATTTAGGATGGAACAACTGCATCCATAAATGCAGATTTGGGAATGACTGGCTAGGTCACAATATTACAGAAAAGGATCACAGTGAACCATAAGCTAAGTATGAGCCAACAATCTGTTCTTCTTGAAAATAAAAAGCCAATGGCATACTGTGCTGCATTAATAGAAACATCACTTGCAAGTCAAGAGAAGTGATTCTTTCAATTCCATTCAGCACCAGGGAGGCCTCACCTAGATTACTGTGTCCAGTTTTGGGTATCTCACTGCAAAAAAGATGTGTACAAACTAGAAAAAATGTGGAAGAGATCAACAAAAAAAATTAGAGATCCAGGATATATGACTTATGAGGAAAAAATGAAAGGACTGGGACTACTTAGCCTGGAGAAGAAAAGTTGAAGGGGAGGGTGGCTTGTTAATTACATTTTTCAAATACACAAAGAGTAGTCATAAAAAGGATGATAACAGATTATCCTCTTTGGTTGCAGGGGACAGGACAGGAAGTAATGGTCTTAAACTGCAGCAAAGAATATTTATGCTGGCTATTTCTCAGTATGAGGGTGGTTAGCATTGGATTGGATTACCTAGAGAGGTTGAGAATCCCTTTCCTTGGATGTTTTTAAGAGCAGGTTAGATACTTTTATGGAATAGAGTATAATGCTAATAGCACCAAAGTCACAGGTTTGGTCCCCACTTGTACTAGATGATTTACTGAGGTCCCTTCTAGTCCTGCTAAACTATGAAACCATGAATGGTTTAGATAGACATGACCCTGCCTTGACCAAGAGAATGGATTATGTGACCTCTTGAGATCTGTTCCAACTCTACTTTTCTATGATTCTATTAAACTAAATTTCTGTCAGCACTTCCATGGGTGTCACAATTTTACTGTACCAATTGCCTCAACTCTCTTATAAGAGTTTGGCAGCATGCCACTTAAAGCCATGTTGTCTCTGCTGGAATAGTTGTGTGCTGTCCTTAGGAAAACTTCCTGCCACACCTTGACGTTAGAGAGGTGTCAAAACACTTTTGGGAGACAAAAGAATCAGTTGTAGGCTCAAGAGATCAGCTTATCTTCACAGGGCTCCACCATCCCCATCTCCTGCCCTAACTACACCAGATGTTCCGGGCATATTGTTACTCACCTATGATACTGAGGGTGTAAGACTGGTCTCAGTCTTATGGACTCCTTTGCTGGGGACTCATCCTCTAAGTTTGCTGGCTTGCCCCATTCTTCCCTGCACAGGTCCCAAGGCAGCCACTTCTTAGTTCTAATCCTGCCTTCAACCTTCAGGACCAGGATGGATTTACCTCTCTTTGGGGTGTAATCTCGTTCATGTCTCTTTTCTCCTCTAGGATCCCAAAGAGGTTACCTTCACTCCTCAAAACTGGACACACTGATGAAGCAGTCTCCTCTATCTCTTCACTGGCTCTCACCAGGTAAGTTGGGGACCAGGGTTTTCCTCCAAACCCCAGGGTTGGCTCCTTCTCTCATCAGCTCTCGCTGCCTTCTCTCCTTCTCCTTGTTCCCCTCTTCTCCGGTCTGATCACATATGCTCCCTTGGTATCCCCTTAAGTTTCCCCTCCCAGCTGGCTGGGCCTGCCGTGGCAGCATGTAATTCACTGCCTTTCCAACCCAGCTGTCTTTTCAGCATGGCTTTTTTCTTTTTCTTTGGTCACGTCATTCTCCCTGTTTCAGGCTCAAACTGAGGCACCTGGGTTTGTGGCAGCAGCCTTTGAACTGCCACGGTTCCAGCTGGTTCCCTTAATTAGTCAGAGCACAACTGTCTTTCCCACCCCAGCTCACCACAGTTTCCTCAGTGTCTCCTGGTAAGTTTCTTTTCTTTGTTTTAATACTCGTGTTCCCATGGCAAGGTGCTTCAGCCACCCTGTCACACCTCTCATCTAGAGAGCCTGTGCAGCCCTCCTACTCCAGATAACTCCAAGTTTCACTCCATACTTGCACATCCCAAAAGCTAAGTACAGACAATCAAAAAGCCCAAGGCTGAATTGATTCAGTCTTTACAGGTTAGTCTAAGCTGCACAGATTAAACTGAGAAGCAAGTGAACAGACATTTACTTTTGATTCAGAAAATGCAGCTATGTGCCTGCAGTGGTTCAGGCCAGAAGCTGTGGGATGTTAGAGCACACCTCCCAGCCACTGCCAAAGGGAAGGGAGGAGAGAAGCCCTCTAAGGCTTTCCCTTCTTCCCCGCTCAAGTAGAGAGGCCTTGGCTGGGCCCCAGCCCAGGGCTAGCACATTGGAGGATGAGGGTTTAAATTCCCTCCCTGGCCCACATGGGACCCCAGCCCAGGTCTGCCTGGGCAGGGGGGCAGTGTCTGCCAGGTTTCTATCCCCTGCCCCCTCCCACTTCCTACTCAAAGTGGGGGGGGGGGGACCAACCCCTGCCAGGCTGAGAAAGGGATAGATGAGGAAAAAGGTAGTGGCATTGAATTAATAAAAGCTTGAATAGGAATAGTCCTTTCTTTGAAGCAAGCATGTATTGAACATAGCAATTTTCAACCTCAAGCACACAACAAAGAACCACCGAAAATCTTTGCCTAAGCTAAGATATAGCCCAGTAAAACACAGGGAGAGCACACACAGCTTAATTCAACTTAAAATGGAATGTAATAAACCAAAAAGACAATAGAAAGCCTTGCATACGTCTTACATGATCCTTAGGGCAGAGTGTCTCCTTATAGCCAGGTATTCAGAAAGTCCTTCTTAGGAAATCAGCAGATAGTCTTAGGTGTTAGAATGGAGATCCCACAAGCTGCATCTCTACTTGGGTTTTTACAGGTGCACTTATACCCCTTTCTCTGCCTTGGGTGCCTTGGCATTACTATGCTTGCCACCTATAGCATCTTTGGCAGGACACTTACGCATTCAGTGTCTTTTGTCTCTTCTTAGGTATTCCTGTCTCCCATCTTTTACAGGTTTTGCTTTATAATGTAAATATAGTTCCTTGCTTTCTTTGGTAACACCAGCCCAAGCAGTCTGGGACCCTCTTTTGTTCCCTTAGCTCCATCTCTGGCATACATGTGATGACTGTACCAGGTCTTTCCAACACCTCCCACCTCTCAGTCTGGTCCTGCAGGGCTTGGCTCTGTGCTCACAGGTGGCAGGGGAGCAGTCCCTCCAGCCCCATTTCCCCAGCCTCTTCCTGCTCCCCCATGGCCTGGGGGAGCTGAGGGGAATTACATCTCCTTCCCCTCCCCTTACCCCCTTACGGCTGCTTGCCTCAGTCTCTGCCAGAGGGAGAAAGGGGGTGGAGTCTGCTGGTCTCCTGCCAGCCCCCTGCCAAGCAGACCCTGGCTGGGGTCCTGTGCTGGTGGAAGAGGGGTTTTAAAGCCCCTGCCTCCCCTCCACCTGAGCCTGCCTGCCCCCTCTGTCCAGTGGGAAAAAGTCTGGCAGGGGCTGCCTCACCCCCCAGCAGACCCAGCTGCAGTTCCCAGCTGGGTTTCCCACCCCCGCCCCCTTGTCAGCCAGCCCTCACTGCTCCACCTAGGGAGCAGAGGGGCTGGGCCAACCCTGCTCTCTGGAGCAGACAGCATAACCCAGCCCACAGCTGCAAAGAATCCTGGGAAGCTGGGGGACTGTGATTTAACTTGAACCAGGAAGGGGTCTAGGACAGAAGTTTCATAAACTGAATTGACCTAAATCAGTTAAGTCTGATACTACATTCAACCAGATTTATCTTATACCAGTTTCAGCAGTTTTGGCTAGGGACAATAGTTACACATAAACAAGTTTAAATGATCAGAAACTGATTTAAAACCTGTAACAGAACAGAAGCTCAGTGAACATAAACCCATTCCAAAATGGCTGAAAGTGGTTTAAGATAAACCCGGTTGAATGTAGTATTAGAATTAACTGATTTGGGTCAAATCAGTTCATGAAACTTCTGTCCCAGACTTCTTATTGGTTCAAATGAAATCACAGTCCTCAGCATGCTTTGCAGCCCTGGGCTGGGCTGGGCTGTCTGCTCCAGAGAGCAGGGTTGGCCCTGCCCCTGTGCTCCTTAATTGGAGCAGTGAGGGCTGGCTGACAGCGGGGGGATGAGGGAGAGAACTGGCCCACCCAGGCAAACCCCAGCTAAGGTCTGGGGCCATGGAAGGGGGCTAAACACCCCTTTCCCCATTCAAATTTACTGCTGGCTGTGACTGTGGACTACAAATCTGAGAGACACCTGGAAGCAGAAAGAGGAAGTGATGAGCAACCCTGCAGTTTTGTTGCTGTAATTCTGAACTGCAAATCCCAGAGACTTCAGGGGCAACACAAAGAGGTAGTGAAAACACAGCCAGAGAGCCATGTTCTAGCACCCCCTAGCTCCTGGCCTGAGCCCATGCAGGCATGTGGCTACATTTCCTGAATTAAAGGTCAATGTCTGTTCACTTCTATTTCAATTTAATCTGTGCAGTTTAGACTAACCTGAAAAGACTGAATCGATTCAGGCTTGTTTTTTTTTTGCCTGTCTGTACTTAGCCTTTGAAATTGGTTTATGTGCACTGAACTTTTGTTCTGTTAAAGGTTTAAACTAGTGTCTGATCACTTAAATTGGTTTATGTATAACTTCTGTCCCTAGCCAAAGTGACCAGGCTTCCCCCAGACTGGTTTGCAGCCTGACAAAGGTTTGAAGGAGATGATATAAGAGGAGGGACATAAGAAGAGCAGAGACTGGAAAAGAGATGGCTTCTCAGCACTGAGGTGATGACTGTGTCTGAATCCGACAACAATTAAGTTCTATATGTTATTGCATTTCATGACATCACCATTGCCTCGCTGAAAGCGTATGAAGCAGATATCAGGGTGTCAAACACCGGAGGTCTAACTTCACACACCATGGTTCTATCATAGTTTAAGTAAAATTTGTATATAGTGCTGCTATTTAGAAGTTAGGGCTAATAACATATGTATTACTGAAGCCACTCACTCATTCAGGACAAAATAAGAATGATTATAAAGCAAGTTGCACCTTGAGTGGAACAGAGTGGATTCAGATTGTAAACTCTTTGGGAATCAGGATGACATTTTTCCGTCTCTTTTATGCTGCTCAGAGCACTATTGCTATGTCAGCTACCAACAAAGACAAAACAGGCCACGTAGTATCAAATCTGATACCAGGCAATAGTCTCTGCAGTCTTATAAATTTGGCTTCTATGATAAATTTCCTATTAACAAATTAAATAAGAGGCTTGTACATTTTTACAGATCCTACCAATAAAAAAGGACAAATTTCTTGCCTGGGAAAATAAGGTCTCTCTCTCTCTCTCAAAATGCATTTATCTATTACACACAGAGTTCTGCCTCTGCAGAGATACTATCACCACAGGACATTAGTAACACAAGTCTAATAGGCTTAAATAATTTTCTAATGTGAAAGCTTTTTAAACTGTAGCATTATAATCTCCGTTTAACTGTAGCCCACATATTAACCAGATACTTCCTTGCTGCAGTGTCAAGGTGTTGGCAGTGCGGTCACCACCCCTGCTTTTGTTTATAGCATGTAATAGGGAATTTTTTCTTGTAACTGCGGGTGAGGATTTAAAGTGGCAATTTTGGGGATTCTTTCAGTTAAACACCTATGAACACAGGAGACTGAACTTGATGGCCCAGGAAGCCCCTTCCAATCCTGTGTTCTTATAAAAGTTAAATAGTCAGATGCAACAAATGAGCTTATTGAAATGTGGTACAATGGGACTTCAAGTATGTCAGTATCTTTGTACAGATATATTTTCCACTGTTTTGAAAAGGCATAGGAATTGTTGCTGGGACTGCCATCAGCTGATATGATGGAGCTGTTATGTCTTCATGCTGAAGTGCCTGGCCCCCAGATGGAGGGTTGGCAACGTTTTCCAGCAATAGGCTGGAATGATCCAGCTCATGTCTGAGGCAGGTTGGAATTAGGACCCAACCCCTGCTGCTTGTCTGTGCCCACATAGCTGTGGCCCAGCGTGGCAAAGTCCCCCTCTACCAAAGCCTCTGTCTGGTGTAGCATGACACGAGCAGAACTCCCCCTCTGCTGAAGCCTCTGCCACTCAATTGTGACATGGCATAGGGAGAGGCCCCCATTGCTAAATTCCTCCGAAGCCATGGCTCTATGGGATGGATGCACCCTGTAGGGTTTATCCACCCTAAATGGTTTTGCTACTCTTAAATCTCAAGAGGATCATTCAGAAACAGTGGTGTAAAAGGGCAGTGACCAGGACTCTGGCTGCTGAACAGGGGTTGTGGGGAGAGAAAGGGGGAAATAGCAGCAGCTGTAGTGCCAGCCCAGCCACTGCTGCCAATCAGCAGTGCAGCCCTTGATCATATTCCACATGCTGATGCCACCCAGGAGGCTCAAGCATCCACAACTTGATACAGAAGTAACATCAGTAACACTGTTAAATATAGCCATTATTAACCATTACAAACCAGCAAAGCACAGGTCTCTGAGAAAGCATGAGCCCGCACTTTAATATATACAAACATTTCCACAACTGTACATCAAAATTGTTTTGCACCCTGGCCTAATTCCTAACCTTCCCATAGAAATTATGTGAACTGAGACTTGTATGCACCTCCAGGTTACTAGATGTTACAGAAAAGTCATATAGCAGAAGTTATATAGCAGTAACTTTTATATAGAACACTGAAATACGCCAGCATTTTTGCTCTACTTAGGGAGTTTGACAATATCATGTGAAAGATGTGATAAAGTAATAAAATGAAGAATGAACTTTTTGCAAGAAATATCTTACAATTGCCAGAGGCTTCTGTATTGTAAAAATTTAATTTATTTTCAGCCTAAGATGGTTACATGTGGTTGACCCTTCTATGCAGTTGTGAAAGTTGGATATTGAAAGACAAGGAGAGATGAATTGGAGTATTTGAATGTTACTGTTATAGAGGAATGTTGAAAATCAACTAGATATCCAGAAATACAAATGAAAAGGAGTTGAGGAAGATGAATTTAAAAAGAGTTCTGCTACTTTAAATTCTAAACAAAAGAAAGAAAACCTTTCTATGGACATATCGACCAACAATCAACAAAAAGTCAATCCTATTACCTGTACTCTGAAGCAAATAAAAGAAAAGAGGAAGAAAGGAAGCCATCCATGTCAGTCACTGAAAACCAAGTGATGCCAAATGAGAGGGGACCTTTTCAAGCTGTGCCATGGTCATAAGATAGAAGTTATAGATTGATAAATTCCAAATCGAATACCATCTAAAGAAGAATCCATCACTTCAGGGGTGCTGTACTCTATTTAACTCCACATAAAGGATCATCATTCTGTATTAAATTCTATTCTAATTTAGAGATATTGATCTAGCTCTCAAGCTGGTCATAATATATTCAACAAAATGTTTTCCCATCAGAAGACACTGGTTGAAGGCACATCAAAATGGTCTGTGGGTGTATGTAAATTGATGAAATTTCAATCTTTATCAAATGAAAAATAAAGTAAAAATAAAAATCTAATTGACACTACTACTGTTTTTTTTAGCCACAACTTGTTTGATTAGCTTCTCTATTACCATTAATACATAATAATTTATAGTATGTTCCTGCCAGAGTATGGAATAGAACCAAGGAGTCTTTAACATCTGCATTGTACTGATATCTAGTAAATAGTTGTTAATACATACGTAGCAGGGTATATGCAGTATTCCTCTCTATTGTGTTGTCAAAATAGTGACTTTAGAACTTTCTTCTGTACTTCATATAGTAGAGGTGCATGCTAGGGATCAAAAGGTCTGGGGTTCAAACCCTGCTGCCAACACACAGGTGAACATGTTTGTAGTTTTACATGATTTTTTAAAAATTTAATTCAGACAGTGAGAAACCTTGTTTTAAAAGTGATTTCATAATTAAACCTTCTCTGTCAATTACACCACCAGATGCACCAACATACAGGTGTAGATTGCTTGTATCTTGTTGCTTCATTGGTATGTTGGAGGGCTGTATGTTCTACTGATGGATAGTAGACAAAGAACAGGCCAGCCCTATCTATCCTGTGAAACCTGCAGCCACAGGGAGCCCTGCAACCAAGAGGCCTCCTGTGCCCAGCCACTCGCCCCCTCAATGGATTCGTGTCCAGCCCCTTGTCACCCACCCTACACCACTGCTGCCAGCTTCTTCAGCTGCTCACCCCTGCCCCGGCCCCGCTGCTGCTGCCACTAGGTTCTTCGCATGAGGGGACCCCAAAACTATTTCTTGCAGTAGGTCTCAAAAAATTGTGGGCCGACCCTGGACAGAGCTTAGTAAAATAAATCAATAGAGGTAGAAATGGTCACAAACTGTTAGAGGAAGAATGTTAAGAACCTATGCAATTTTGAATTTCATAGATTTCAAAGACATTAGGGCTGGAAGGGACCTTGGAAGATCATTGAGTCCAGACCCCCACCCAAAGGGCAGGAAGTCAGCTGGGGTCATAGGATCCCAGCAAGATAAGCATCCAATGTTCTCTTGAAGGTGTTCAATGTAGGTGCTTGGACCACCTCTGATGGCAGGGTATTCTAGACCTTGGGGGCTCGGACAATAAGGAAATTCTTCCTTACGTCTAGCCTGAAACGGCCTTGTAGTAGTTTATAACCATTCAACCTCATCATCCCTTGGGGCGCTCTGGTGAACAAATGTTCCCCCAGATACTGGTGGTCACCCCTGATAAACTTATAGGTAGCCATCAGTTCACCCCTGAGCCTGTGCTTTTCCAGGCTAAAGAGCCCCATAGGTCTCAGTCTCTTGTCGTAAGCCCTGTTTTCCTGACCTCTGATCATGCACATGGGTCTTCTCTGGACTCTTTCAAGCTTCTCCACATCCTTTTTGAATTGTGGAGCCCAAAACTGGATGCAGTACTCCACCTGCGGGCTCACCAAGGCTGAGTACAATGGGAGAATGATGCCCTGGGATTTGCTTCAGAAGCATCTATGGATGCAAGCCAGCATTTTGCTTGCTTTACTAGCTGCAGCATCACATTGAAGGCTCATGTTCATCTTGTGCTCAATCGTGACCCCCAAGTCCCTCTCGTCCATAGTGCTAGCCAGTGTAGCACTGCTGAGCCTATAAACATGCTGTAGGCTTTTCCTCCCAAGGTGAAGAACCTTGAATTTTTCAGTGTTAAACACCATTAGGTTTTCGTCTGCCCATTTGCTGAGCCTGTCCAGGTCAGCCTGGATCACCCTTCTGTCTTCAGTTGTGGATGCTTTGCCCCAAAGTTTGGTGTCATCAGCAAACTTGGCCAGTCCACTTCTGACTTGAATGTCCACAACATTAATGAAGATGTTGAATAATATGGGTCCAAGGACATAGCCTTGGGGGACCCCAGTGGTCACAGGGCACCATGACGATTGATTTCCATCAATTACCACCCTCTGGGTCTGACCACAGAGCCAACTGGTTGTAAAAGGAAATGAGATTGGTCAAGCAAGACCTACCCGCAACAAACCCGTGCTGGCTATCCCTCAGGATGTTGGTGTCAGCCAGTCCATTAAGGATAGCCTCTTTTATAAACTTTTCTAAGACCTTCCCTGGGATAGAGGTCAGGCTGATGGGCCTGTAGTTTGCTGAATCCACTTTCCTCCCTTTCTTGAAGATAAGGCACCACATTGGCCTTTTTCCAATCTTCGGGCACTTCACCAAAGTGCCAGGAATTCTCAAAGATTCATGCAAGGGACTGCGCTATGATGCTCGCCAGCTCCTTGAGTACCCTGGGGTGTAGATTGTCAGGTCCAACTGACTTGAAGGTATCTGGTCTCTCAAGGGGTTCATTCACGAGGTCAGCATTGGTGGAGGGCAAGGGATCTCCATCACCTGGACCTCCCTGCATGCAGTGGGCATGGGCATCCCATGGGACTGATGAAAGACTGACGCAAAATACCCATTTAATAGGTTGGCATTTTCCTGGGTGTCAGTTGTCTGTTGTCCCATCTGGTTTAGCAGGGGTCCAATGTTGCTCTTTCTTTTCCTCCGGCTCTGCACATATCTGAGAAAGAGCTTTTTATTGTCCTTGATACTCAAAGCTAGTTGGAGTTCAGTTACAGCCTTGCTATGATACTGCTGAATATTGAGAAAGAGAAGTAGATATATGTGGATTCAGAGAGAGATTAGAGGATGTATGTAGGTAGCCATTTATTTAGTACTTACACTTCCTGCCAGGCAGGACACAGACTGGGTTACTGAAGCAGTGTAAAATGCTTGTAAGTGAGTAAAAATGAAAATTTCACAGAAAACTGTGTCATATCAAAGGTGGTCTCATTTCATAGTCCCCAAAATGGATCCATTCTTTATTGTCATATTCTAAAATAAAACATGCTTATGGAAATATTTTATTTTCTGAAAATCTAGTTTATAATAAATAACAATAGCAACTATCTTGATAATATTTTTGTATATGATAAGAATTTGATTTTTTTCAAGTTGAAATATGCAGTTTTTCAATGAAAAACTAAATGCCCATTTTAAAAATGTAATTAAATGCCCACAATCATATCCCGTACTGATACTACAGAAAGTAAGGCAAAAAACACCACAAGCTGCTTAGGCAAGGACATACCATTGCTCAGTTTATATACATTTGCTACCAGCTGAAATAACTGGCACATATTCATCCTGTGCAGCACCTTCTTAAACACTGAATATTTTCAGAATCTCCTTCTTTCACAACTAAATCCAGCTCCCCCAACATAACCTCATCCACAACAAAATATCGCCACCTCAAGAGTTCAAAAATCTTGATTTAGACTCAAAAATTATGAGATTACCCAGCAAACATGTTTTAAAAAAATTCAAGAATAGACCAAAAATATATTATAACTTTCTTGGCAGTTCCCAACATGAACATGAAAATTACAGCCTTGCCAGTACCTGCAAGTGCCATGATTTTGGCCCATGCTGTCAGAACTTGTGTTTGAGGATCCAAGTAACAGTTAAGCCCTATTGTGCTGGGCAGTTTTCATACCTGTAGTAAAACGTCCATGCCCTGAAGGCCTGCCAACTTAATATTAGGTAGACAACATGATGGAGAGTTTGGAAGTGAGACTGAATTGGGACTCAGATTTATCTACATAGGAAGCATTACATATTTATTAAGATGGGAACACATTTTAGTCCCTGCTGATGGGTTAAATTAAAATACAATAAAAATCTCATCCTTATCTTAAGCTTTGCGTTAATTACTCCAGGATATACATCCACTTTTACACCTATATAGTTCATTTGTTCACTCTAAGAGTCATAAACAAAGTTGAACCCATTGCCTTTAGTTCCACAGCACAGATCTTCCACTTCAGCCATGTGAATGACTAGAGAAAAATGTGAGCTGTTATTCATGGTAAACTTTTTCTTTCCTCATTTTACCACTTCCTCCTATTGGAAATACTTCCTTTTTAAAAAAAGGAGTCCAATGAGTCTAAGAGGCCAACGGCAAATTAGAAGGGGATTCAGAGTTAGGTACAGAGAATCCATGCTAAACGTATTCATCATTGGTCTTGTGCCTTGTAGGAAAACCCACCCATTCCAAATGGAAGAATGTGGGGGTTCCCTTCATGGAGCATTCTTACCCTCTGGTTGCTTCTTCTGGCCCTTCATGAAGACTGTTACAAGGTTTTGTCTCAAGAAAGTATTCTGTAAATATGCTAACCTCCCAATTCTGAGATATTCTGCCTTGCTATATCTGAAAATAAATGAGTGTCCTGATCCAATAACAGGAAACGAAGAAAAAAAGTTGTACATTTCTCTTAATTTCCCCTGAAGTCAATAGAAATGCTATCATAAATCAAAAGAAGAACTTTTGAAAGTATAAAACAATGAACTGCTAAAGCACTAACAACATTAGTGTATGTGCTCAGAAAGAGCAATGCAGCATGTAAGGTTAAAGGTTAAAAGACAGACTCACAGTTATTTACATTGTCCTAAACTAGGACATGGAATGAATTACACTGATAACAAATCATTCTTATTCCCCTTCCATTCTGCTTCCAAAATAAGTAGGTTGATTTCCCCAATCCTTCTTCCCTCAGAGTACTGGGCAACTAGCTTCAACCAGCTCGAAGCAGTTCTTCTGTATTTTAAATGACTCTGCATATAGTATGTGCAAAAATCTGGCTGAGTTAGCTGGGAAATAATTAAGTACACTGTCTACATCCACAGGTCAAAGTTTATTTTTTTAATTGTAAAGGAATTCTCCAAGCAGGGTGGGGGGTGGCGGAGAGGGGGGCAAGGGCACAACGGGGAAAAGGAAGGATTATGGGAATTTCCAGCTGTTTCTTCCTCTTTATAGCGGGCAGTAATAAAGTTTCAGTATGGCACAGCTTACTTCATTCCCTCCCACAGAACATTAAAAAAATGCTAGACAGTAAAGAAGTGAGTGAATCTCCACTACATGTCTGTATGCACTTCACCTCATCCACTTTGAACTTTAAGAAATGGTCCTCCATCTGTACCAAAACTCCTGTTATTGGTGATGTCAGGGATGATTTGATTTCATAGCAGAAAGCATAGCCAGGTGTAATCACCTTGGAGTCCTGAAGCTAAACAGGGCTTGGGAGAAAGAATCAGCTGTGGTGCTAGTCAGAAGAAGAGGAAGTAGCTGTAGAGAGCATACAATCAGTGAAAAAGGGCAAACTACAAATAAAGAATTTGCCACCTTAGACAGTGGCCACAGATGGTGTAATCTTCCTAAACCATTCTCAGGTGAGAGGCACACCCTGATTAGCCTCATTAAGAGACTCTTGCAAGAACCAGCTACAACCAGGTGCTGAGTTGAGCAGAAGCTCATGTAACGGGCGGTGGATCTAGACATCATGATCAGAATGCGGGTCCCACGGGACATCACTTAGGGCCCACGGCTCTGAATCTTTTCTGACCCAACACCTAGGCCTGGGAGCAAAATAAATTTAGAATATCCCTGACAGAAGAACAGAGCTTTTAAAAGCTCCACCAAGGTCCTAAAGCACTTGATATATTTCAGAGCATTTTCACTTAGCTTGGGAAGGGGAGGCTAACTACAAAGCTATGCCACAGAAATTTGAATAGCCCAGTATTTCTTGTATAAAAGAAACATGTGAGTGAGTGATGGAAGTCTAAAATCCAGAAGTCTTTGTGACTGATTTTAGGGTAAGTCTACACTGCAGCTCATATAGATATACCCTGAAGTAGCTAGTGTACACTATGCTAACAGCATAGCTGCAGTAACATAAAGAGTCATGAGGTAGCATGATTCATGAGGCAGCCAATTAGGTATTTACCTGAATCCAATATGACTTTGAATTTTAGAAACTGCTCAAATAATTAGATTCAATTCATGGAAAATTATAAATTTGTATAAATTTTTCATGTATAAAATCTAATTATTAGAGAATAGGGACATGGAGCACACAGTGACTCTGGTACCAGTTGTGGTAGCAGCTCCGGCCCTAGCCTCAGGCGGGTAGTGGCAATGGCTGTAGCTCTGGCCTCGGCTCTAGGTTGGGGCCAGAGCTGGAGCTGCAACAATTCCCCTGCCTTTAAGCAGTTTTCCCTGTGCCCCTCACCTCATGCCATACAGTCTCCACTGTGTCCACCACCATAAAACCCCTCCCCTATCTTCCCCATGTCCATATACTGCACAGACTCCCCTGCACTCTCTCTAACACCCTGTTTCCCCCACAAACTAGGGAAGGTGCTAGCTAGGGCCAGAGCTGCAGAAACCACCCGCCCTGGGCCAGTATTTGAATCCAAGACAAGGGTCACTCCCCTACTGAATGAAGAATAAACCTCACCTCTGATTCAAGTAAATACAGTCCTTAGCTTCTGGGGCAGGTTTTCTAGACCATACTGAATATGTGAGTTTAGATATACTTTAAGACTAAAGAGTCATTCTGAGGGGCTAGTTGACTCCCTGATAAATGCAAGCTATGATTGGGACCTGGAATAAAAACCTCAGTGAAATACTACCAGAAGATCTAAAGCAAACTCTTGACAAAGCTATTGTTGTTTGCCAAGCAAAAGAAAACGCCCTGTTCAGACTGAACCTAAGGGAAGATGAAGAATGGTTTCCACTGAACACGTAAGAGTACTAAAAATACTACAAGAAAAGAAACCTGAGGCAGATAGGCATGCAAAGCTCTAAGTCAAGTCCAAAAAATACAACATGGAACTGCATGTATATGGAAAACTGTACAAGCCAAGACAATGCTTAGCATTTGAGAAAAGATTCAAAACATACAATAGATTACATCACTTAAAAGAGTATACAAAAGCACCAACAGTGTGTGCAAAGTAAGGATAAAGAACATGACAATAATAACATTAGCTCAGAAAAATTATTTTTAAGAGTAATAGAAAAGGTTGTGACCAAGAATGAATAGACTATCAGCCTCGACAGAGTGGAACATTTAATAATTTTAAATTGGACACAGGTGAACAAGCTAATGTTATGCCAGAAACACTAATATTAGCACTGAAAGAAAAGCCACAAGCAGTAGGACTAAATTTGATACAATTCAGCATTTTCAGTGACTAGCAAATCACCATGCTAATGCAATACATGAACTGAAAACATGGGCAAATAAGAAATCCGAAAAATAAAATGCCTAACAATACCAGAGAAATCATACTCATTCCTGTTTTTAAAATGTTTCAAGCCATGGCCTCATCAAGAAGGTGTACTCATTAGAGGGGCAGAGGGGGCAAAACAACTGAGGAAGAGTTTTAACATCCTCTTCCAGAAACTGGGAAATTTCCTATATAGGACAGAAAAGTTGAATTAACTCAGTCATTCTAGGAATTATGTACCTAAAAAGGGAAAAGCTAAATGAGGACCTGCGTTATATTATAGCTGTGATAATAACGTGATGCTAAAAGTTGCAGTGGGTCCACATTTGCCTTTTGCAGAAAAAAAAAAAAAAGAGATGAAATCCTTCACTTGTGTATAGAGCCAAAATAATTTTATAAATAAAAGAGAACATGTTTACTAACTATAAGGAGAGACATTTTTGGAGAAAGATGGCTGATTTTATTTTATTTTTTCTATGCTGGATATCACAGGGATTGTACTATATACCCTTAGGAAGACAGGGCACATTCAACAGCACCTCCTTGGGGAGATATTGCTTCCTCAAATTGTCATGAAGTATTTGCATCTAAATCATTTCACTGAAATTAGTAACAAAGTTCAAATGCAGTAGATCAGGAGTGGCCAAGCTGTATCATAGGTGCCACAAGTGGCATGGATAGCTTGTGTGTGCAGAATTGGGAAGGGGTGAGGCAACACAGCATCATATAGGGCAGGGAGCAGAAAGGAGAGCTGCAGATCAAGTAGGGGAATGGGATCTGAGTGACACTCAGGGAGGGTGTGGGCCTAATTTACAGCACATCTGTTGAAAAAGTTGGCCCCACTGCTGTACAGAAAATTCAGACCTACAGGGATGATGAAAAACAGTAGAAGACCATGAGCAGAAGCTCCAACAGCTATGGAAATTGGCAGAGCTCCTTGGCTGAACTGAAACAAATAAAGAAGCAAATTCTACATGACAAATATACCACACCTAGAAAGAAGGTTAAAAACAGTAAGGTATAGAGATAGATCACAGTAGCAGAAGCCATCACTAACTTGCCTGCCAAAACTGACAAGGAAGAACACAGTTTCCTGGAACAGTGACTTATGTAGAGAAGTTTATGCCTAATTATCTCATCAAAATAGCACACTGAAAGGACCACTGTGTAAAGATGGTCAATGGGATGCATTAAGAAGCTCAAGAAATTAAAGAGGTCCATTTGTTGAGAGACAATGACTGTAACTAAAGATATCTGCAGAAAGACACCTTCCTCTTTCAGTTGCCTGGGCATAAATGGAGACCAATGGCTTATGCATCATTAACAGTAGGGCTCAAATATGACACAAGGCAGTCCTAGAGCCACTGGAGTTACAACCCTGTATGTTGCAAGTTTGGTGAAAGGGACCAAAACATTTAGAATCTATCCAAGAACATCCTAAAATGGACAGGATCAATATGGACTGCTGTAACAGATAAGGCGGGGAAGATACTACAACCAAACCCAGTATAAAAGATACAAAAAGTATGTGGGAATGTTGTAATTAAGTTGCCAAATGGCCCGTTGGCAATGATGCATACTTAAGTTAAGCACTTCTAGTGTATAAAAATGGTGGAAAGGAACTACACTTTGGATTTGTGCTTAACCCTGCTGTTGGCCAGTCTGATCACCTGGCTGATTGCATAAATAAATCATAGAATCATAGAAAATTAAGGTTGGAAGGGATGTCAAGAGGTCATCCAGTCCAGCCCCCTTCTCAAAGCAAGACCATCTTCAACTATATTAGTGCTGCCCTGTCCAGATCCTATGACTAGGCATGGGCAGCCCAGGGTTGCACATGCTGTAGCAAAGATTTCCAGGGTTGAGGGGCAACTCTGAAGCCCCTTTGATAGTTGGCACCCAGGGCTAATGCCCTGCTCTATTTCCACTACTGGGCTCTACCACAGCGTATTTCAAATAATCATGCTGCTATTCAGTAAGTATATCCTTAGTGTCACATTCTATCATGAGATGATTGGCTTAGTAGTTTTGGGAAGAGCAGTGGATGAGATGTACCTTGACTGTAGCCAAGCATTTCATATTCATTCACAACATTCTTCAAAGCAAGCTAAGGAAGTATGGGTTGCACAAATGATCTGCACGGTGGATAGAAAACTGGTTGGATCATCAGGCTCAGAGAGTAGTAAGTCAATGGTTCAATGTCCAGTTGGCAGCTGGCATGAGTGGATGGAGTATGCCCTTAGCAAGTTTGCAGATGACACCAAACCATGGTGAATAGTAACATGTTAGTGGGTGGGACTAGGATTCAGAAAGATCTTGACATGTTGGAGGATTAGACCAGAAGAAGTCTCATGAGGTTCAGTGGGGACAAGTGCAAAGTCCTGCACTTAGGACAGAGTAATCTCATGCACTGGTACAGGCTGGGAATCCACTAGTTAAGTAGCATCTCTGCAGAAAAGGACCTGGGGGTTACAGTGGACAATAAGCTGAACATGAGCCAGAAGTGTGCCCTCGTTGCCAAGAAGGCTAACAGCATACTGGGCTGCATTAGTGGGAGCATTGCCAGCAGATCAAGGGAAGTGATTATTCCCCTCTATTTGGCATTGGTGAGGCCACATCTGAAATACTGGGTCCAGTTTCCCCTGTCCCCGCCACTGTGGAAAGAATGTAGACAAATTGGAGAGTCCAGCGAAGGGCAACAAAAATGGTTAGGGGCCTGGGGCATATGATTTCTGAGGAGAGGCTGAGGGAACTGGGCATTTTTAGTTTCAAGACGAGAATACAGAGGGGATTTAATAGCAGCCTTCAACTATCTGCAGAGGGGTTCCAAAGAGGATGGAGCTAGACTGTCCTAAGTGATGGCTGATGACAGAACGAGGAGCAATGGTTTCAAGTTGCAGCAAGGGAGGTTTAGGTTAGATATTAAGAAGAACTTTGTCACTAGGAGGGTAGTAAAGCACTGGAACAGGCTACCCAGGAAAGGTGGTGAAATCTCCATCTTTAGAGGTTTTTAAGACCAAGCTAGACAAAAACTTGGCTAGGATAATATAGTTGGGGATGGTCTTGCGTTAAGCAGGGAATTGGACTAGATAACCTCCAGAGGCCCCTTCCAACCCTAATTTTCTATTATTGTATGTTATCCTGTATAATAGATACCTTACAATTTTTGATTGAATTACATTGCTTTTAGGGATGCAGCCAATCTTAATTTCAAGGTATTTTTAGCCTTGTATTGAATATCACTATATATTATTCCCAGGCAGGTTTTCCAGACTTGAACCATTGTTGTGGTTCTTTTTTTGAAACCCTCTCCAATTTTTCAAGTTCTTGGGTTTTTTTAGTTTGTATGTACCAAAACAAGTCAGACAATTCCATTAACAGTGTCCCCAGTACCTAAAACAGGAAATACAATCCTTGTTCTGAATTGATATTATACCTTTCTCTTTCCAAGGATCAAAATAGATACAGCTAAGATGTAACAGGGAAGGTCCTGTACTTGTGCAGTGACAATGCATGGGGCAGTACCAGTAGCTGTATGCCTCCTACCTAAGCTGGAGTCTGAGGCTCTTGCCCCAGCCCCCTCCCCTCTCTCATAGCCTTAGTTACACTACTGAGGCACAGCACCACACTAGGAGTTCATACATTGTTGGCTATCCACTATAACATGTAGCATAATTTCCAAAGTCACTAGCCATTTTTACCCTGCAAAGTTAACAGATCAGGCAGTAATGTCCTCAAACTCACACTCCTGTTTCATGTGGACTGAATGCTAGATCAGAAGCAGTGCTTCTACATCCTTGCTGTGTCACAGGTGGCCTAACTGGAACCATCACTTAAGTGTGCTAATTAACCTGCCATGAGTGCTCAACTGTTGCAATTATACTGTAGTCAGTTTAGGAAGTAGCCCATGGGGACAAGCATGTGATATTTGAGAATGCTGTTAGCATGACCCACTATTTCCACATGCCCCCATGCTGTTAGTATGACTTACTTTCTTTGTTACTAGATGTTTGATGGCCTTCCATTTGGCTTTATTAAAAGTTAACATGCTGCTTGCTTGCAATCAGTTGGCCAAGTGAAACAGGTCACTCTACATAACTGACCCATCCTCATCATTATTCAAGCACTTCACCAGGTATCTGAAAATATGACCAGAAGACAGACCAATGTCCAGTTCCATAGGCGGTTCTGGGGCTGTTGGTCGTAACCATGTTGGTCTAAGGATGTAGGCAGACAAGTTTTTTTTGGGTAGATGTGATATCTTTTACTAGATCAACTAAATAGTTGTAAAATATGTTCTTTGTAAGCTTTCAGGCACAAATGGCCTTCTTCAAGCATAGGGAGACTCTGCAGAGTCCCAGGTGATACTATCCTACAGTGGAGAGTCTCCCTATTTTAATAAAAGATATCACATCTACCCAAAGAATCTTGCCTGCCATAGGCAGTTCTAGAACTTTTAAAAGGGGGTGCACTGTCAAACTATTAAACAACACATTCTTCACCAGTTAAAAAGAAAGTAGAAGCTTTACTAATGTTGCAGGGCCTAGGGCTATATTATTCAGTTGAAGATCAAATTAAAAAACAAATATAACTTTATCAGAATGTGCATTAGCTATGTATAAAAAAAACAAATTAGGCAAAAAATTAAATACAAGATGTTGTTTCTTTAGTTCTATAATCATTAGAATTAAATGTACATTTTTTTTTCAGCTTCATAAAACAAACTCCAGTCTTCTTGAGCATCTTGACAGTTCATCCAAATGTTTCATTGAAAGTTATTTCCATACTTGAATTAATGGTTTTAGTTAGAGTTAAAACAGTCTGCAGGGCTATGAAATAGGAGTGACCTTACCAGGAGTAGCTAGCAAACAGCAGAATTTCAGAAGAAAGTATAGCTTAATTTTGTATACTAGCTTCTACTCTACCCAGGAGAGCACACAGTTCACCAGCAGACATCACATCTACTCAAAGACGTTGGTGCTTGGAGCATGAAGGATGCAGATCACAGCTCTGCCCTGGCTCTGGACCACACTATCACTGCTGCAAGATCCCAGCCCAGCCCCAGAACGGTGCCCTGCCAGCACTCCTGGGGCCAGTCTCCACAGAAACCCTGGCCCCTGCTAGCACAGCACAGAACAACTGCTGCTGGGGTCTCCATGGAAATCAGACCCAGCCGCATGGGCAAGAGCTTCTGAGAAACGGAGTCCACTGCCAGCTGGATCTGGCCCACAGGCCAGACTTTGCCCATCCCTGCCTTAGACCAACATGTGCACAACCAACAACCCTAAAGCATGGAAGATAGCAAATTTAGCTTAATTAGTGGAACATCAAAACCACTAAAAAGGAGAGAGGGTCATTAATACCTGTACAATGAATCACTTTAGGAGGATTCAAGTCTGAGCAATGAGGTCAACTGACTTCTTCGCTGCTGCCTGAACAGAAATGCTGCTGCCACTGTCAGGCAGTCGGTTTTAAACTTTAGATGGGCCAGGAATGAAAGATGGATGCAACTGCACCACTGCACCCTGCCAGATCTGCTCCTGTCTACATCTATCTTGATTATTGCTCCTTCTTCATAGAGTGTACAACCAGGGGTGTAACTAAATTTTGTCTACAAGATATTAGATCAATGGCTCCCGACCTTTTGGTCCCACAGGCCAGATAAATGGCAGCACTATGAAGTGGCCAGCACTATGAATCCCTGAGCCACCCCTGCCCGGACCTACAGGCTGGGGTAAGATTCTGATGTCCTGTGCTGCTCATGCTTAGCCCCACGTGCCAACGTCAGGCTCTGGGGCGCTGCACTGCCCTTGCATCATAGATTTCATAGATGTTAGGGCTGGAAGGGACCTTGAAGCTCATCAAGTCCAGCCCTCTGCCCCAGAGGCAGGAAGTCAGTTAGGGTCAAAGGTTCCCAGAAAGATAAGCATCCAAACGCTTCTTGAATGAGTTCAGAGTAGGTGCCTGCACCACTTCTGGAGCCCTGTGTGCTGGGATCAGGCTCTGGGGCCCCATATGCCAGGATCAGGCCCCATCAAACATACAGGCTGGATGACTTGGTGCCAGGTGCTGTAAACAACATGTGCCCCTGGTGACTGGGGGGGCATGGCTGCGTGAACAGTAGTGGGAGCATGGCAGTTGTGGCGGGAGCCTGGCAGTGGTGATCAGGGAACTTCTGCAGACACCACCAGCACTGTCAGTGGCAAGGTGGTGAGTGCTGACCATGGGCTGGCAACCACCCTCAGGCACTACTGGCAGCAGCAGCAGCAGCCAGGGGTGATTGTGGACCACCCACAGATGCTGCCGGGATCACCTGCAGGCACCACAGAAAGTGTCAGTGGCATCTTCTTCCAGGGGGTGCACGGCCACTCCTGCCAGCGGCTGTATCTGACCCATGCACCCAGGACTGAGCACCCCTGTGGTAGATTGGCAGCAATTACATATTTTACACTGTACAATTAACCCTATTCTCATTAAAAAACTAGGGGACTGTGGCATCAACACCTACACAGTCAAATGGGTCACTAACTGGCTGGAGAGCAGCACCCAGAGTGGTGGTGAATGGGTCATTTTCAACCTAGAGGAATGTGGACAGTGGGTTTCCCAGGGCTCGGTCCTCAGGCCTGCACTGTTCAACATCTTCATCAGCAACTTGGATGATGGGGTAAAAAGCACTCTGTTCAAATTTGCAGATGACACTAAGATGTGGGGGGAAGTGGGCAAGCTAGAAAGGAGGAATAGGCTGCAATCGGACCTAGACAGGTTGCTGGGGTGGGCAGATGAGAACAGGATGGGTTTCATCACTGACAAGTGCAAGGTACTGCACCTGGGGAGGAAGAACCAGCAGCATACCTACAGGCTGGGGAACTCCCTTCTCGTCAGTGCAGAGGCAGAAAAGGATCTTGGAGTCATTACTGATGCCAAAATGAACTTGGGTCCACAGCATGGGGATGCAGGCAGGAAGGCCAACCATAACTTGTTACGCATCCACAGATGCATCTTAAGCAGGTCCAAGGTGGTGATCCTCCCCCTCTATGTGACATTGGTCAGGCCACAGGTGGAGTACTGCATCCAGTTCTGGGTGCTGCACTTTAGGAGGGATGTGGACAACATGGAGAGGGTCCAGAGGAGGGCCACCCACATGATCAGGGGGCAGCAGGGCAGGCCCTACGAGGAAAGGCTACAAGACCTGAACCTGTTCAGTCTCCACAAGAGAAGGCTGAGGGGGGGGATCTAGTGGCTGTTTACAAACTAGTCAAAAGGGACCAGCAGGCATTGGGGGAGTCCCTGTTCCCCAGAACATTCCCAGGAGTGACAAGGAATAACAGTCACAAGCTGGCAGAGGGTAGATTTAGGCTAGACATCAGGAGGTGCTACTTCACAGTCAAAGCGACTAGGACCTGGAACCAACTTCCAAGCAAAGTGGTGCTGGCTCCTACCCTGGAGATCTTTATGAGGAGGTTAGATGAACACCTTGCTGGGGTTGTTTGACCCCAGTACTCTTTCCTGCCATGGCAGGGGGTTGGACTTGATGATCTAAACCGCCGTTTGGATCGACGGTTAGGAGCAGCAGCAGCGAGCGGCGAGCGGAGCAGCTGAGGAGGCAGCAGCAGCAGCAGCTGATTCCCTGAAGGTAA
>JAGPOW010001296.1:102402480-102443401 GCA_030014935.1 Caiman crocodilus
TCATCTGACCCCGGTGCTCTTTCCTGCCAAGGCAGGGGGTCGGACTAGATGATCTGCCCAGGTCCCTTCCGACTCTAGATACTATGATACTATGATCTGCTCAGGTCCCATCCAACCCTACTAACTATGAAACAAGCCTCAGCTAATTAACAACTTCCAGCTAAGATTTGAACCTGTGACCTATAAATGAGTAGTTTGATAATCTATCCAGTGCTTCATGCAGTATCTTTGCATACTAAATAAATTAATAAATAAAGAGTTAAAGAAGAAAAAAATCTATAACATTGAACTCTTGAAGAAAATTATGAGTTATAATGAACACTGAAAAGATGGCAACTTTACATAATCGACTAAAAACTTCAGGGCTTTAATGATTATAAGATGCAGATCCTACATATGAAAATGTATGCAATTCTTTCCTGTGTAGTCACATATAGCCCAGACAGCTTACCTCTATGCTCCCAAGTCATTTACAACATCCATTAATAAATATTTAGTTGTTATATGTCAGAAATTTGACAGTTCTAGACCCTGAAGATTACTCACCCTTGAAGATCTCATTGCAGTATAAATTACTGAAAAATGAATTCCTCGCTCTTGCAGACTCATAGTCAATCTTCCAATTACTTTGTCTATAAATAGAAACTTACATAGCTTACCAAGCTCTAAGCTGATAAAACTAAAAATCTATGATAATTGCAACACAAGTAATGAAGTATATGGGCACTTAAATCAATTTATAGGAAAACTATAATTCGTATGACAGTTTAGAAAACTAGAGTAATGCTCAAGAAATGTAAACTCTGCCTTAAATAAGACGAATGCAAGACAGTTCAGATAAAGGAGGGATTCTGAATTCTAAATGAAATTTAAATGATCTAGGAGAGGATATTTTAGGAAAGTAAAAGGAGGAAAGACAGAGCACGAGCAGATGAAACCAGGATGCTAAATACCATCTAATAAAAATAAAGCCGAAGAAATTATGTTGTGTGTAGCCTAAGATGCTCAGAGTACTTGATCACTGGAAAGTTATCACCAAAAGAAATTTTGAAGGATTGGTAAATCTTAGATTTAGTAATAATACAGTAATACAGTGCCTTTGCAAATAGATCTGACTGGTCTGAAGTCTATGGAAATGTTAGTATAGACTTAAATAGGGGCAGAAATAAACCCTTCATTAGAACAGCTGTTGAGTCAAGTCACAAAAATGGTAAAAAAAATTCCACACATGGATGAATTACTATAAAATTAGTACAAAATTAATGTGTTGAAGTAAAGTCCAAAATACTCTTTATGGGCAAATCTTTATTTTTGAAATCATACGTAGTCTGCATGTGCACTTTCCTGTGGAGTTTATTAATTAGCCCTGCAGTAAAGCATCACAGTCAATACACGTGCCTGTGTTAGAGGGCAATTATTAACTCTACCATAGGATACTATGATCCAGAACAAGTAATTTGTGTAATTTATGCCACCTCGGTGCACATGTAGATGGTGATGGGGCTGGCTGAGGCATGAGGATGCTACAGTATAGGGCAGGGGTGGGCAATTATTTCAGGTGGAGGGCCTCTTACCCAGTTTTGGCAAGCTGTCGAGGGCCACACGGGTAGCTGTGCCCCTTGACAGGTGCCCTGCCCCTTGGTCACCATCTTGGGACCAATGTCCCAATGTCTTGGAACAAATGTTCCAGGGCCAGCACCGGTGGGGCCCAGAGTGGGGCGCAGGCTGGCAGGGGTCTGTGGAGCCAGGCTGGGCTGCACCGGAAGAGACGGGGGGAGCTGGCTAGGCTCCATAGAACCTCTGGCAGCCGGGACCCTGTACCCCTGCTGCCCCACTCTGGGCCCTGCTTGTGCTGACCTTGGGACACCGGTGTGGGCCCCATGCACCCGCTCACTCCCAATGCCCCGCAGCCCCACAGTACAGGCGGGGGGCAGTGTACAGCCCTGACCCCTTGCTCACAGGCTGAGAAGGAGCTGGTGTGGAGTGCAGGGAAAAGAAGTCCCTCCCTCACCCTGTGGCTGGTGCTCCCTGCTGCAGCTGCTTGCAGCCCATGCGGGCTAACCTGAGCAGGCACAGGCAGCCCCACCTGGGCTGTTAGTGGCTGCAACACGGAGCGCTGGCCACGTGATGGGCCAGGGACCGCTTTACCCCACACTCAGCACCAGCCTGGGCCCTGCACCAGCTCCAGAATCACCCACTGGGGCTGTGCCACAGCAGCATCAGCAGATGCAGCCCCCCCACTTGCTGAACTAGACAGGGTTTGCCACTGCTGCCTCTGGGCAGGCAGCAGCAGCAAATGCTGCCCAGTTTGGCAAGCAGGGGAGCCACAGCTGCTGTCACCATGCACAGCCCCGACGGGTGAGCCCAGAGTCGGTGCAGGGCCCAACCTAGTAGTAGGGGCAGGTTACAAGCTGGTGCTAAGTGTGGGTAAAAAAGTGGCCCCTTGCCTTTGCCTGCTTAGGACAGCCCTGCACAGACTGCAAGCGGTTGCAGCAGGGAGCGCTGACCACAGGGCGAGAGAGGGGCTGCTTTTCCCCAGGCTCTGCTTTTCCCTGGACCCCTTCCCTGCCCAGGGTCCTTCCCCACCCTCCCCCATCCCTTACCTGAGGTTCCAGTGCGGGGGCAGCCACATGGTCCCAAGCCAGAAGTCCCTGCTGGGGCTTCCGGCTGGGGGAATGGGAGCCCACCAGGCTTCCCCTGGGTCCTACTGGCCCTGGTTTCTGTCACTTTTGACAGGAACCAAGGACAGATCAATATTCATTTGCTAAATTTTTTAGATGCCCTGCGGGCCAGATAGAATGGCTTCATGGGTCATATTTTGTCCATCCCTGGTATAGGGGATGCCTAGCCCCATATTGTAGCATGCTTGTGCCCTACCCAGCCCCTCTACTGCCTAGAGCCTGGGCTGACCCTCCAAACCTGCTTCCAGCCTGGAACTGCTCTGCTCTGGCTCTAACTGCAGTAAGTGCTGTGCCCAGGAGCTGTTGACTCCGACACAAACTGCACTGGAGTTTATTGCTCTGTGCTAGATGCATGTGTAGATGAACCCACTCATAACAAAAACTTATAGCTTATTAATGTTGCCAGATTTTAGCCGATAATGCTGGGAAATAATTTAGATAAAGCACCCAGTGGAACTTGAGTTGTCAGATTTTTCATTGTGACTGATGAAGGAGTTAGGTAAAATAACCTTTCTTATCTTGTGATGCGTTTATTTTGGTGTAATTTACTCTAAGCTAACAGGAATGCTTAGGTAACTTGGTGAAACATCCATTTTTCAGCAGGGTCTTGCCAACCTAAGACAATTGCAGTTTTAATCAAGAATAGTAGTCATATAAAGTAGTATTTTTATGTCCATTTGAACAAAGCTATCTATTATAATATCTATACACAGTCTTGCCCCAGCAAAATAAATGATATTTATCTATATGTTTGGTTGAGGACTTCTAAAAATTATACCATGAAGTTTATTTTTATGTTTTACAAGAAGAATTTCTATTTTAAAAAGAAATAACAGAAACTAGCATTTTCAGCTTTTATAATACTAGGTAAATGCATGTGTTTCTCCCTTCATTAAGATAAAAATGCCTGTGATAACAACACAGTATTTAGCATTTCAATGTAATAAGGAGATAAAAGTAACTATAGTTACCAGGAAAAGGAGTGACTTTTTCCTTTTTAAAAGGTGGAAAGGTGATCTATTTGTTCATAGAAACTGTCGTGTCAACATAGTTAAGGACAGTACAATTGATAAAGACTTAAATCACTTGTTTCCAAAACTCATTTCAAACCAGACCCTATCCATTTCTTATAAAACTGTTAATTTGCCTTAGACCGTAACTTCTTCAAGGTATGTATTTGTACAGCACTCACTACAGTTACACCCTTAGTTGCTATGTTATATCCAACATCCTTCTGGAAAAAACAGAATCTGAAGCCACTCCCAAGTAAAAGCTAATTCATTTCTCTGTGTTTCTCAGTAGGAGCTAGCAAAATGGAGAGGCCTCCAGACTATCACCTACTCTTTCTCAAATAAAAGGGAGGGAGCGAATGTTGAAAGGAGACTGTGGAAGAAACAGATAAAGCAGAACTTCTGGAAGAAAACAGTGACTTAGACAGCTGAAATAAGCATGCTAAAGGGGGAGGAAGGTGGAATCAGGTTGAAGAAGTAGAGACACAGTAAAAGTTATGATTAACTATTCTGTACAATATATTCCTTATCTATATACAGAGACAGGAAGAGATCAGAAGTGAATGGCATGTCACACAGACTTACAAATCTGAATACTTGGAACTTCGGAGAGATTTTGCATTTGAACATGAACCCTATTTGCACAGCTGGTCATATTACTGTTCTAAATATTTCCCTGGCCCAACTCTGAACCATGTCCAAGGAGAAAATTTCTAAACTTTAAGGACATCTATACACATACATCAAGAAGTTGTTCCAACGTGCTGTAATTACAGTGCATTGGAGCAGACTCAATTAAAAGAGTCTGCTGGGGAGTGGCAATTACTGTACTCCAACAGACTCCCATGTTACATGTATCAGAGTCATTCAACAAGCTTTAGCTAAAGTGTGCCTGCTGCCATGTTTCAGTGCAGGCACACTGCTACACGTGGCGCTCCGGTTGCTTTAGTTAGAGCGGCTCTTAGAGCCACTCTAATTAAAGCACTCTCTCCCTGCCTCCCAGAGCACATATATAAACATCCTGCTTTAAATCTAGATTTGAATTTTATTGCTTGATCAAATCTCTCATCCTATGCAGAGCGGTGTTTGCCATTAATGTAGAGGAGATATTCTTTTGGCTTTTTGTTGTGTTGTAATATAAAACCCTGTACGAGGGTGGAGGGGGAGAGGTAAAGAATTTATTGCAACAAAACATACACAGCTTTTTGAGTGTATGGCTATCCATGCCAATGGAGGACTGTAATATTTAGCTAGTCTGATTTTATTGTTGATTGTCAAGAACAACACATTATATTTATTGGTTAATAACATTCTTGTCATGTTACAAGGATGTGACAAATGGTGTTTTTTGTACTAAATAGTAGCCATCAGCAGTCTGTAAGTAGCATATACAAATAATTAATGACCTGGCAAACAATTATGACCTTGAGAGGTCACCTGATAGTGGTAAGATTTGGCAAATTGACAATGGTGTGGTACCAGTAACACATAGATTTGCTGGATCACAGAACACAAGAGTTGGAAAGCTATAATGGTGGCCTCTTATTTAAAAAAAATTGAAGAAACAGAATAATAGGATTCCCCTATGATTTTGTATCATCAGCACTACAGACTTACAATAGGATTATTCTAAGAATCAACCATTCAGTATCTAAGTTAAAATTCAGTGTCCCTGAGTTGCTGGGATTTATTCAGCAAAGCTCTGAGTATCTGCTTTGGCATCACCATAGTAGGCAAAAGACCCAAAGCAAGGTAATACATTTTGGATCCAGCACACATTTCCATAGCTGTACAGCTGAAAATATAACTGAGATGAAGGCAAGGGGCAGTTTTCATTAGCCAGATGGGCAAAGGACACAGAAACCATTCACATCTTTCTTGACATAAAATGGGGTCTTAAAATGAAGGTAGTAAGTATTACAAAAGCCTTCTAACTAAAGCAGGCATAGAATATAGCCACATTTGGAGCCTGAATCTAGAGTCCAAAGAAGTCAACGGGGGTCCTTTTACTAAATACCAACAGTTCTTGGGCAAGATTATTAGTGCCAAAATATGTGAGGATTGACCACATAAAAATACTATAGATGCAGGTAAGTAAAATGAACTTAAAATATTAGCAACAGTATCATACTCTATGACATCTCTAGAAGATACAGAATGCTCTAAAATGACATAAACAAATCATGACATATTGGCTATAATCAAGCCATGTTACTTACCATTTGCTGCAAAAATCTGTGCCATAGAAATGTCATTTAATCTATTCAAAGAAAAGAAAGATGATTTAAAATATTTTAGACCAGAACACAGTTTTTATTTTCATGAGTTCTTTCATAACAATTTGGAGCAAACTACGATGGTCTGCAAAGGCAATACGTTTCTCCTCCTGCTATCCTTCCTTTAGAATTAGTCCTTCTTCAAAGCCTAGGAGAAAATATTATTTACTGTATTCATGAAAAAAAAACAACATTTTTATCTACCAAGGTATGGAGTTCCTCAAATGGAAGGCCAGTCCTTCCCTCCTAGCCCTTTTTCCAAGCCATTACATCAACTAGTATTAGCTTGTAAGCTCCTTGGGACATGTATTAGGATTTCAACTGTACTGTAAAATGCTCTACAGCATTGCATTTACTTCAGATCCAGTTACCTCTTTGGAAAAGGAAGAATCAAGCTGGTAGTGGGAAGAGCTCACCACTCAAGTAATGATCTGTATAGGAAGCTAAGGCAATGGTGGTGAACTGGGCAGAGGGATTTGCTGCATGTGTGCAAAAGTGCATCCAACTGTACTTGGAAATGAATGGAAATGATGATTAGAAACACGTCAAACGATGGTAAAATTGATAATACTATGAATTATCACCAGGGTGGTTAAGATCAAAATCCCAAAATCAACCATTTATCTGGCTCTCTTGAACTTAAATGATTTGCTGACAGTGTCTAAAAGAACCATCTGTGAAGTTCAAACCTTTTTGCTTTGTTGCTGTTCCAGATAAGAGCCATATACTGGCTCTTTAGTATTCTGTGACCAAGAGCACCTTGTACCGGACATACCAGGAAGGTGTAAAATGTCCATACAATTATATAACAACATACCTGTAAAAGAATTGTTTAGCAGACACTGGTTGTTTTACGCACTGAAACATGCAATTATTTCTCTTTTACCTTCCTGAGCTCGGTTATAATGTGACCTAGCGCACTATCATTTAACAGCCTGCTAAGATCTGACCCTGATCCCAATAATGATGATTTCTGCCTTGCCACACATGCAGGCAGGGGATGTGTTTTGGGGAATCAGATTGTAATAGTGCCATTACTATCTGCTAATACACAAGGGGCCCCCTGTATTGACAAGTTGACAGCCAGGTGCCCCCATCTGAAGCTAACAGTCAACTGACCATTAGCTCTGCTTGACAATTTCAAGTCTTGTTTGAGATCTCGTTTGAGCTTTCCAGGGACTAGGGCTGACAATGAGCTGATTGTTAAAACCCCAGGCCAGACAACAGGAATCTCATAATGTTCAACAAGGACAAGTGCAAAGTCCTGAACTTAGGACAGAACAATCCCATGCACCAGTAAAGGCTGGGGGCTGTCTGGCTGGGCAGCAGCTCTGCAGAAAAGGACCTGGATGTTACAGTGGACAATAAGCTGAACATGAGCCAGGAGTGTGCTCTTGTTGCTAAGAAGGCTAACAGCATACTGGGCTGCATTGGTAAGTGTGTTGCCAGTAGGTCAAGGGAAGTGATAATTCCCCTCTATACAGCACTGGTGAGGCTACATCTGGAGTGCTGTATTCAGTTTTGGGCTCCGACTACAGATAGGGTGTGGACAAAGTGGAGAGAGGGCAACAAAAATGATGAGTGGGTTGGGGACATGACTTATGAGGACAGAATGAGGGAACTGGGCTTATTTAGTCTAGAAAAGAGGAGACTTCAACTACCTGAAGGCTGGTTCCAAAGAGAATGGAGCTAAACTGTTCTCAGCAGTGACAGATGACAGAACAAAGAGCAAATCTCAAGTTGCAGCAAGGGAAGTTTAGGTTAGATATTAGGAAGAATTTTATCATTTGGTGGGTAGTAAAACACTGGAACAGATTACCCAGAGAGGTGGTGGAAGCTCCATCCTTGGAGGTTTTCAAAGCATGGCTACACAAAGCTTTGATTGGGATGATCTGGTTGGGGATGATCCTGTTTTGTGCTCGGTGTTGGACTAGATGACCTCCGGAGGTCCCTTCCAGGCCTAATTTTCTATGATTCTATGAACATTGCTCAGAGCGTCTAAATGGGAGAAGCACAAGCTCCCAGCAAAGGAACCTTTTGGCTTCACCCACTAGGGACTTTAAATACTGTACTGGGCAGCTCTGGCTGGGCTGCCTGGCATGAAGGTAGCCTACTTAAAAGACTGCCAGCAAGATGGCTGCCATCCCTGCCCTGCTGACTGGCTGCAAAAGCTGCCTGTCATGTGGCCCCACCCCTCTCCAACAACTGGCAGTGAGGGGCAAAGCTTATGATGGGCAGCTGTCTCAGCCAATCAGCAGCAAGGGGTGCAGCCACCAGGGCCCCTTAGACAATCAGAGGTGCAGGGAGGGGCGCCATGTCCCACCTGCAAAATGGCTTTCAGGCCCTGTGTTCTACCCACAAAGTCAGGGGGCTGACTCCTCAAATTCAGTAGGTCTCTACCCATTATGAAGCCGGCATCAGGCTGCATGGCAAAAGCCATGCCACACATTCCATTTAAGACACAGTGGAAACCAGCTGCACTGTTTTCCATTTTCTCATACTACTAATTACCTTAACTTAGAGCTAATTTACTATTTTAGAAGTGATTAACAGGCTAATTCAGGGGTGGGCAATTATTTTGTCTGGAGGGCCACTTAATGAGCTTTGGTGAGCAGTCAAGGGCCACAATGGTAGCCCTCTCCCTTGATAGGTGCTCCACCCCATTAGCACTGTCTTGGGACCACAAGTCCTGCTTCCTAGCCCCTGATCTTTGCCACCAGAAGTTCCTTCCCTTGCCCCCAGAACTACTCCTTCTTAGTTGCCATCTTGGAACCAGAAAAAAACCCAAAAAATCATATACTAAAAGTCAAACATCTACTATAATGTATTTTAATTTTATTTTTTAAAATATTTTTGTCCTGATTTACATGTGGTTTTCATAGTATATATAGAGGCAATTGCATAATAGCTCAAAAATAAGGTTTTACTCTTGTATGTTGCATGTGGGGGAGTGTGTGGGGTGTGTATGTGATGGGATGTGGGGTGTGTGTGTATAGGGGGTTGTGAGGAGGTATGGCTGTGTGTGGGGTGTATAGGGTATGTTGGAAGCTGTGGGTGTGTATACATGTTGGGGGTTGTGGGGTGGGAAGTAGGGTGTGGGGATCCCCCCCACATAACCCCCATAGTGTATGGTCCCTGCCACTGCCAGCAGCAGCAGGCCCTCAGGGTGCTCATGGCCTTTGCAGGTGCTGGTGCCCAGCGGCGCACAGCTTCAGCCAGTTTCAGAAGCTACACATGGTGGCAAGGAGCAGAGCCAGGCCAGCCTGCCTCTATCATGTGGGACTCACATGCAGCTTCCAGGACTTGTGCACCACCAGAGCCCCACTCCCTACTTCCTGATGGAGTCCCAGGAGCTGCATATGGATGCAGGATATGGGTAAGGCAGACAGCTCCATTACACTGGGCTTCCCCTGGTGGCGTGCAGCTTAGGTACCCCTTGTTTTAGTATAACAAAGCAGATAAAATAGGAATGTCTAATTGACCTTCTCTACACCATTCCAACATTATACTTAGTAAACATAACTAAAGGTATGAAATAATACAGAATGCACATTTACACGTAACAATAACTTTCCTAATTCTGTGCATTATTGGTTCACTGACTTTTCTACATAATTAATCCATATAGCATTTTTAAGAAGCCTTAAGAATCCTGTGTACAGACACATCAGTTCCAACCCTTACCACAAAAAGCCCCATACCTGTTGCCTGGCTGTAGGTTTATCACAAATAGGTTGGACTTTGATGTATTCACTTCCATCTCTGATGCATCATTGAGGTTATCTATATTTGTTAACTTCCAATCCACAACTCCCAGAAGATAGTCCAAAAGATATCTAGCAGCCTCAGAGTCAACAGCAGATAAAATTAAAGATGATGATGAAGATTTAAGAATTTCCTGTAATACATATATGGAGCATTTAGCTATCTGCTTTATAATTAAGACATGAGTCAATAATGTTTTATAGTTGTACAATATTCAAAGAACTCTATACGACTCTGAACATGTATCCAAATATATATAGTTTAACAAATAGAGCAAAACAAAGTACTGGGAGAGATGGAGGGTTTAAAATTACCAAAAGCTATAAACTTTTGTTTGCAAAATTATATATTGCAAGAACATTTGGTTGGTTTAAACCAGTTTATAAAATCACTGAAATGTCTGTAAATTTGGAATTTTGACTATTAAAATATTCAACATTTTAATATAATCATTTTGCATTTTTCAACCAGCCCTAAGTATTTACATTTGTGCAAATAAGTGTGTTTTTGTAATTGAAATTGTTATTATGTTTTATTTAGAATATACCACATTTCAAACTATGAGCCTGATTCTGGAAAACATTGGACTGATGCAGTATCTGGGTTATGACTCTTTCAATACTCAAAAACTAGCACAGAGCTTTGCACAATTCTACAACTGTGCCCCAATCCTCGTGGGACAACTCAATAACCCAGTTTCCATGGTTTATATACCTGTCCAATATATAAAAGCCACAAAATAATCATTAAATAACTATGTAATGCCATTAAAACTGAAACAGATATATAAATGATAGCACAAGCTACAGAAGTGCAATAAGTAGCAAAGTCACATTACTAGTATCAATTTTCATTATTTATTTATATATTAAATACCCTTTCCTGATAAGACTCTATCATGATTGATTTTGTCTTGACGATGACTAATTTATAATAAAAAGTGTTTGGACAAATTTGACCTTAGGGCTTAAAACATCTCTATAAACAGATTGCTAATTTCCTTTTACTTCATTATTTCATTTCCCATTCATTCACTATATAATACCTTCATAGTTTCCATTTATTTGCTGGTTTTGTAAACAAAATTTGAATTGTAAAACTCAGAATGAGTCCATTAAAATGGGCAAATATAATATTATTTAATTCTAGGGCAGGCAATATTGTCAATTGACTGGTTGATTGACTGCATATTTTTGACTGATCAAAGATTATAGGAATTTTACAAAAAACCTATCTTTTGTATAGTTTTCTTGACAGAAATATGATTATTTAATTGTTTTTGATACATTTCTTAATGGAAAATTTGTATTTTTTGTGTGTATTATTTAGACCTATAGGCATTTTTTTAAACAATTTTTTACCAATATTAGACTGGTCAATTAACCAAACTTTATTTGACTGGTCAAATACCCAGCCCTGCTTTATTAAATGAGCTTAACTCTTTTACTCAGGTCTCTGATCCAAATGCTGATAAACAGTAAGTAAAAAAAAAAACAACTTAATAAAATATTGAGGCATTCATGCTTAACATTTTTTGCAATTAATTTTAACAAATGCAATGCTCAAATAAAATGTTTAAGAAAAGCAAGTGTGAATAGTCTAAATAAAGTTGTTCAGAAATTTAAATGAATATTTGTGTATTTTCCCCCACTGTGTCTACTTTACCACATTTTATCTTTTCTTCAGCATTTCTAAATATATAACTAATTGACACTACCTAGCACTCTGATGTTCAGCTTGTTATAGACTTTCTCTTAGCTGATGCATTGCTAAAACTTCTCTTCTTTTTTCTCCCCTTTCTGTTTTCTGTCTGCCTACCACTTTCCTGACATTTTACTTAGTATTGCCAATTGCTTGGATCATTTCTTATATCTTATGTTTTCCTCCCAGTGCTGATTTATTAAAAAGGCGCAAACTCCAGGCTCAGCAGACAGTTATTTTCACATTTTACTGATTGCTAACAGAAGTAAAGTGGCAACATGGGTTAGATCTCTTGCTAAAACTCTGGATGTATGAATTCAAGTCTCACTACAGACTTAGGGCAATGGCTGTTCCAGTTGACTCAAGGTTAGTTGGCCATTTGGATCAGGGAGTCAAAAGTTGCTGGCCATAGTACTAATCACATCCTTCCCTTGTGGGCTTTTGGCCACAGAATCTGGTGTACCTTACCAGTGCCAACCCCAGCTGCCACTAGTCATGAGAGGACCTTTGACCTTTACTTGCTAGAAATAAGAAATACTTTTATTTTTATTATTATTGTAGTACCTAGAATGGTAGAAAAAGCAACTCTAGGAAAATGAACTTTAAAAAAACTGCATTGTTGCACAAGGAAGGAAATAGGAGGTGAGGAGGAATGTAGTCCTGCCTTGCTAGCTTTGCTTAAACTTGGAAATAGATCACATTTTGCATTTTATAAACCCGAGGCCATATTTAAGGCTGACAGTTTTGTTATTTTAACCTCCTATCCTCTATTACATAGTTTTTGTAGCAATATGTACTAAACAAGTGAACGGTATGACCATTACATGCAATAAAAGAATCTAGATGGTAATTTAGATGATATTTAAATCTTTAGGTGATGTTCCATCTATTGTGCATCTTTTATTTTCTGTAGTCCTAGATGACTTTAAAAGTGTGGGGAATGCATAGAACTAAAGACAGGCATTTTACAGTCTAATGAAGAACTAGACATATCAGCACAGAAGAGCCCAAGGTGTGAAAGGGAAATAAATCTTTTTCCCAAGACCACGAAGTGATAGTGGAATCTCTATGTGGAAGCTGCTGTCCATGATATTTGTAAAAGAAGTTTCTTTTGGTTATGTTAGATCATTCCACTAATGAATACCTTTGACTTCTTAAAAATCTCCTGAAGCTCCTGCATTTGTGCAGGGGTTTGGACTCAAAGTCCCTCATGGCACTACAGTTCAATGATTCTCCTACAATGGAGCAAACATTAAGAGGTACATTGTTAGTGTCTTTTTTCTCAAAAAGATTATGAATAGAGGGTTTTCAATCCAGTTTCTAAGAAATCATATTTGAGGTAAAAGATATGCATTTGCTCTGAAAATATCTGGAAACATACTACCAAAGCAGACGAATTGATAAATGAGATCCTTGAAATCTGCCTTTTTTATCCTTAGGATATTCAAATATTGAAGTTTATTTTCTACAACACCAATCTATTATTGTCATATAAAAACAAATCAAATCAAACTGAGCTATAAGAACCATCTGTTTCTATGCGTGTTAATCACATGGAAAATTAGCATTGTTACTCTTTCAAAAGCTTGTATTAATTTTATATTTTTTGATTTATGAAACCAACTTATTATGCATAAAATTATGTATTATGGTTCACATGGAGAGGCAGCTAGCCATGTTAGCCTCAAGCCAGGCCGAAGATAAGGCAGGGTTGGCACCTTCGAGACTAATTGGTTCAGAGGTATGAGTTTTCATCAGCAACAACCTAGCATCAAAGTAGATTGTTGCCTAGTAGAGGCTCATGCTTTGCTAAATGAGTTAGTCTCCAAGGGGCCAACCTTGCCTTACCATCTGCCTTATCTCATCTCTAGTCTTTTACCCTTTTGTATGATACAAGTGAAAATTGGTGTGATATACTTTTAGCAGATATTATTTCAACTATTGAAAGTATTTTTAAATAGCTAGTTCTTCATTCTATTGCAGTTCTCTTCTAATGTTGTGACAGTTGTTTTATTCATTTAGTTTATGTATGTATTTAGCTACTTTTGCAGAGCTTGAACTTTTTTATAAATAAATTCTTTTTTTAACTTCACAATTATGAAGAGCGTTACATCCCATCCCTCTTTGCTTGCTTTACCATGGAAATAGTGTCTTTAAAATATGCCGTTTGTTAATTCCTACAGCAACTTTAGGGGTAGGTTTGAATCTTTAAAAAAATACAACTTTTGTTAAAAAGTTAAGTACTCTTTGAGGTAAGGTACATGTAAAACAAAACAATGCAAAACAAAAAACAATCCAAGGCCTTGAATTTAGTAAAAAACATGCAAATGAAAATGAGTTTAGAAACTGGATCCAGTAAGGAGGCAACCCTCTTGTGCTAACACACTCATTTCAGAGTAGTAGATGTCAATTTAGCTGACGTTGGTACAAGGAGTATACAGCAGTAGATTTAGGTATCCCACATGAGTAACGAGCAAGATTTCAGCCAATTAGCCAGAAAACAAAGAGCGGAGGACTGGTCCACTATATACTTTTTGTACAATGTTGCTATGGCAACATGGATTTTGAACCAGATACAGTTAAATTGAATTATACGTATGTACAAAAGTTGTCAAAATATATATATATATATATATAATATATATATATATGCACTAAGTAAAAGAAAAATGTTTAGTTAAAAAAATACCATAATTCAGCCTCTGGGATGAGTGCAGTAATATCAGCATTTAGAAGCTCATATTGATATACCATATTACTATTAAGCAATCCTGCTGAGACAGGATTGCTGATCCTACTCAGCCAGCTGATAAGATAATCAAAGCTTTCTGCTACCAAATGCTATTTTTTTCATTTACATGCAGGGCTTTGTTTTGTCTAATGAGATTATGCTTGGTTATCAAGGAATATCTGTGCTTTTCTAGTGTCTAGAAAGTCATATGGATATGCATATGTACATGCATAGTAGAAAGTTCTGACTTACAGTAGTAATTACACAACTGCACAGCTGGCAACTAATTAGGTTGCTTTATTACACATTGTAATTCAATAGAGTTAAGTATTGCTCAGGGAACATCAAACCTATATTAGAGAAAAACGGTTTGTGGGATACATATTCAGTTGACAAAACTTCTCCCAGAATGCCAGTCTCTGTATGTTATTATTTAATAAAAAAGTTATTTGAATGTTTAAAACAAATGATGTACTTATAACATCTTTCTCTGCCTTAACTGGGAATGGAAGTCCTAATTGCACACACAACCATTGATCCCAAAAGCTCAAAACAGCTCCTCATGTAGAGAGCTGCACAAATCTAATATCTGAAAATGTCTGAGAGTTACAATCCTATAACCTTTTTTTGCAAATCACACTTTTTTTTCTTGAATTACACATGCTGCTATATGCACATACACATATTAAATAAGATCTCTGGTTTAAGTCTCTAAATAAATTTGCATCACTGAAGGTCAAGAGGAGGATATTCAGGTGACAAGCCACACCTACTAGATTCTAATGATTCACTTATACAACAAAAGCCTATCAAAGATGTAAAAATTGTGATCATGCAACATTAAAATTAATTTATCTTGGTGAGGCAATTCAGAGTTGCCCTTTACTCTGTGCCTGAGAAAGAGAGAGAATTATAATGGGATCCTTTGTAATATGACCAAGACTGGATTTTTTTAAAGATATCTTCTAACAAAAAATGGAATGGGTTTGATGTAGGAATAATTGGGTTAATTTCTACAACCTGTTTTACAGAATATCAAAGTAAGTGACTATAATAATCACTTCTGGCCTTAGAGATTATGATCACAGATGCACAAGTGTCATCAAAGCTTTACACATGTAAATGTAAGTGAAAATAAAATGATCATCTTAAGGGTGTGAGAGAGAAGGATTTTTGTGTCATTTCTCCCATTGGAACAGCCACAAAGTTGGATGGGATATAGACACGTTTTCAGGTCTCCCTTCCTGGCAAGGGTGGGTGCTTTACCTGAAGGATTCCCTGGCTTCAAGCAGAAGGGAAGAGGGAACTGGAAGAAAAATATTGAGAGAAACCAAGATGAACAGAAGTCAATTCAGAAGATCTCTATGCTACAAAAAGCCTCCCAGAGACCTGAAGAAAGGCAGTTGGTACCCAAGAGCTTGCCTACAGTTGGTCTAATAAAAGATGCCACCCACAAAGATCCTGATGCTATCTTAAAGATTCTATTTTCTTTTCACTACAATATATTCTTTTACACATGCACATAAACTACATTAGAAAAGCATTAAGATTGCAAAATTCAGTACTCAAAAGTTAGGGAATGACAGAATTAAGATTGTCTGTGCAACCTTAATGTGTGTCTTCCTTCCTCCATCCATATGTATTATGACTAGGTTTGGCAGGATTTGATTTTTATCCATAACCATCAATTTCACCTCACACTCACAGACCAACAGAAAAATAGTTCCATCATTAATAATAGAAATTTATAGAAGGGAACCTAAGAATAGGCTGCTGCTACTGCAGCATGAAGGCTCCTGCTGAATAGCAGCTGGAGGCAGGGAGCAGGCTGGGCACTGCATTGGTGTGTTAGTTTGTACTTGTTCCCACTGCTGCCTCCCCAGCTTGGTGTCTGCAGGGTGCTAGCCAGCCAGGCCCTGCCTTGCAGACTTGGGTGGGAGCTGGCAGGCAGAGCAAACTGCTGGCTGCAGGGGGCAGATGTCGCTGCAGTGGCTGGAGGCTTCCTTGCCAGGGATCTGTGAGGGGCTGAGGGGCCAGAGGGCAGTGACTGTTGTGTGACAAAGGAAAGTGGGTGCCGGGATAGGCGATGCCATGCACAGGGGCTGGGCAGTAGGCTGACCACCTGACAGCACAGTAACTTTCCCTGTGCCTGCTGTGTGTTGGGCTGGAGAAGGAAGCAGGCACATGTGGGCGAATGCATGTGTGTTCATGCATGTGTATGGACATACTCCCACACCCCTGATTTCACACAATTCTGAACAATTTAAATTGATAAGAATTGAAACATATGCTTAAAAATACACGTTGATTTTAGCTGTCTATATATAATTCTGCTAAGTCTAATTATGACAGTCTTAATTACATGATCATGTGCTATTTTTTCACAGAATTAATGCTCTGCAGGAAACAATTTACATATTTCATGAAACAATGAGAGTTTAAAGGCTGTCTCTATTCTACACTGTGTGGAAACGAAGACTTCTCAGTTTTGAGAGAGAGAGAAAACACATGGGATGTGTACGACTCGGGATCAAGTCTCTCCTCTGCCACTCTCTATAGTGAATGGTCCACCCACCAAGCTATCAGCTATTTTCGGATATGTGTCTCAGTCTTTTCTGCTGGAGCGATCTCATTTCTTGTAATTAAGCATTCATTGAAACAGGACTGTAAGACAGTGTCTTTTTACTACACTTAATATTCAATTATTTATACAAAGTTGAACTGCTTCTACACAGAAAATTGTTGACAAGCCCATCCTAAAGTAGCCAGCTGCTACCCGGCATACACAAGTCAGACTCAGATCCAAGTCAGGCCCTGCAATGACTTGAAACTGGGTCTCCAACATCCCAAGTAAGTGTGCCAGCCACCAGCCTGTTTGGGATTCTGATTCTGGTCTTCTCTCCTCTTTTGAGCAGAAATTTCAGCCTAACCCTGACATATCTTTTCAGATGAGAACTTTACCAAATTTTCATGCTTTCCTGTGGAAATTTTTAATTTTTCTAGAAAAAAAGCCATTGTTCCTGGGATCCGGAGTGCATGCTGCTCTGGGGGAAAAGTCCTATCTGCTCTTCCTTTGACTTGATCAGCATGGCAATGAAAGAGCAAATTGCTGGTACCAGAGCCATCAGGGAATAGGTAAAGTGGCAGACTGCCCTAAGCCCAGCTCCTGGGGATTAGAACAGGTGGGGAAAGTCCCATTCCTCCTCCCTACTTCACTCTAGGTAGCTAACAACAAAGCTACTGCAGTAAGGGAATGAACTGTCTAGCAGGGAATGGGTCAAGCAGCACCTTGGCCTGAGCCATGCTCTTCAGAATTAAGTTTTCCCATATGCGTGGCCAGCTGAGCTCCAGGCCCTAAGATCCTGTAGAAGCAGAAACAACAGCAGTAGTGAAAGCCTTGGCATGCCTTTAAAGGCTGCCCCTGAAGGCTTTCCAGAGGAGTGACTTCCCAGAGTGTGTTTCTGTAGCCACTCTTGCCATACTTGTTGCAGTCCCATACCTTATAGGTATTACTCAGTCACATTGCTACTTATTGTTCTGGAGGCAAGGTTTTTTTTGTGCTATGTTTATTGGGCCAACTGTATATTTTTATATTTGATATATAGCAAAATAATGCACAGTCCTATAAAGTTGTAGATGTTTTTACTTCTATCTCAAATCAAATAATACTGATGCATCCTACTATTTGCACCTTCCTTTTCAAAATCCTAGATCTGCCCATGGTTAGAAGCCTGAGTAACCAGGCCTTCTACTAGCATCATGGAGGTTGTGAAGAAGTCACTTCTCAAATGCTTCTCTTGGCTGGAATAAACCCTGTAGCTTTTGATGTTGTCATGGTTAAAAACAAGGGATGGAAGAATTTGTATTGTAGTTAATTTGCTACCCCTTAGTCAGAACATGCCTTTTATGACCAAGTAGCTAAATCCTTGGATGACGGTGTCACCATGGACGTAGTCTTTCTAGACTTTAAGAAAGACTTCTAGACTTTGAAACTGTCTCTCACCCCACTCTCATTAATAAATTAAGCAACTGTGGCATTGATGACTACACAGTTGGATGGGTAAAAAGCTGGCTGATGGGGTGCACTCAGACAGTAGTGGTGGATAGGTTGTACTCAAGCTGGTGAGATGTGAGCAGTGGGGTACCTCAGGGTTTGGTCCTCAGGCCCGCACTGTTTAACATCTTCATCAGCGACTTGGACAAGGGGGTTGAAAGCACATTGTCCAAGTTTGCTGAAGACACTAAGATGTGGGGTGAGGTGGGCACACTTGAAGGCTGCAAGAGAGAGGTTGCAACTAGATTTAGACAGACTACAAAAGTGAGCAGATGAGAATAGGATGGGGTTCATCATAGATAAATGCAGGGTGCTGCACCTTTAGAGAAGGAATCCACACCATACCTACAGGCTGGGGAGTTCCCTTCTTGAAAGCACAGAGGCAGAAAGGGATCTTGGAGTCATTATTGACTCCAAGGTGAGCCGCCAATGCCAGACCACAGCCAGCAAGGCCGGCCATACCTTGTCATGGATCCAAAGGTGCATCTCAAGCCAGTCCAGACAGGTGATACTTCCCTTCTCTGCAACATTGGTCAGGTTGCAATTGGAGTACTGCGTTCAGTACTGAGCGCTGCACTTCATAAGGGATGTGGCCAGCCTGGAGAGGGTTCAGAGGAGGGTCACCTGTTTGGTGAGGGGGCAGCAGGACAGGCCCTACGAAGAGAGACTGAGGGACCTGAACCTGTTCAGCATCAGCAAGAGGAGGCTGGGGGGGGATCTGGTGGCTGCCTACAAGCTCATCAGGGGAGATCAAAAGCAAATAGGTAAAGCCCTATTCTCCCCAGCACCACCTGGTGTGACGAGGAACAATGGTAAGAAGCTGATGGAGAATAGGTTTAGGTTAGATATCAGAAGGCAAGATTTTACAGTTAGGGTGGCCAAAATCTGGAACCAACTTCCTAGGGAAGTGGTCCTCGCCCCTACCTTGGGCAAATTCAAGACGAGGTTGGATGATCTCCTGTCTGGGGTCTTGTGAACCCAGCATTTATTCCTGCCTGTGGCAGGGGATCAGGCTAGATGATCTGTTTAGGTCCCTCCTGACCCTAGCAACTATGAAACTAGGAAACGTGTACACATGTACCAAGGCCCTATCAAGGAAGATTATTACCTGACAAGGATCTTGCAGGCATTAATCCGTCTTACTTATGCATTAGGGATGTTAGTTGTAGCTGTGTTGGTCTAAGGACATAGGCAAACAAGGTTCTTTGGGTAAATGTAAGATCTTTTATTAGACCAACTAAATAGCTGGCAAAATTGTTCTCTGAAAGCTTTCATGTACAAACAACCTTCTTCAGGTTCCTTTTTACCCAAAGAACTTTATCTGTCTTATTTATGCAGGCATGAATACATCTTAGGTAGACCTTTGAACTGAAAATTTACCCAACCTGAACAACACATAGGAAGGGGTAAAATTTGCTCTTGAATGAACCAAGCACAGGTCTGCTTAGACTTGAAACCACAGGAAATTAAGCACCCCCAGTAAAGAACTTAATGCCTCTTTCTGAGGCGTCAGATACTGGATCACAAGTCATACTTTACTGTAACTCCAATAATGTATTCATCCCAAAGTACACATTTACATCTTCTGTATTGTTAGTAAAGTCTGTCATGGTACAGGTGATCAGCTGAAGAGTCCAGGAGTCTAATCATCGTGATTAATCACATCATTGCACCGAAAAATCAAGACAAATGTCTACATGCTATAAAATGTCTTCACAGTTACTATTGGGTATGTCACTAGGGAAACAAAAGAAGTTAACTTTTGAAGAACAGATATAGGAATTTATTCCTATAACTATTTTCCCTTATGCATTAATTCTTGTAAGTGGGTTTCATTATGTCACTTTAGAGTATTAGTATAGGATTTGTTGTTTTATACTGTAAAATGTAATGTTGAAGAAAGCTTCTGCAGCAAACTGTTGATTTACTAAAATCCATTTGTTAAAACTGAATGCCCATTTTTAAATCATCAGATTGTCTTAACTAAGTATAATTCATTAATAACCTTTTGTTACTTTTTTGTAGCATTATTTTTTCTTTTGTTTCAAGTACAGCTGTGAGGTTGACTAGGATAGAGAAATGCTTGCCTGCACATTGTGAAATGGCTTTTCGGTGCTGTAGGATTCACTGTAATATGTGAAGTCATCTATGCTAAGCTGAAAAACAAAAAAGAGAGTATAGGTTACCAAGTGCCATGCCAACTCCTTATCCAGAGGTTGCACTCCGTACTGGCAAGATTAGACACATTACATTACGTACCATATCTTGAAGGAACAAGAGAAGGTTCTTGGAACTCTGGGTAAAAATAGGTTGCAGCACTGTAGGCAGCTCATGTTTTGTGATAATGTGCCCTTCATGTAAAGTAGTTTCTGAATTCCACAGTGAGCTAAAAGTAAAAGAATTTTCTTTTAGTTCTAATGCAACAGTTGTCAGTTTTTCTTTCAGTTAAATAGACACGGACAAGTAACATTAGGTATAATAACAGTTTAAGATCAGATAAGATTAGGTCCAATATTAGTTTAATATGATATGGTTTATTAGGCAGATGAATGCATATTGGCAATGTTTTCATATTGAGTCTGTTCAATTATACTAAGGATAAATTTAGACCACTAAGAATTATTGCTTATTCCTATTACTGCTTATTAATTTTTTGATACCAACACTATACAATGGGCTTATGGACAATTGTAAGGTGGAGCTCCCTACCCTTGAGAATGTATATTTTGTGGTCCCAATTTGACAGTTATTATTAAGCATACTGCTCACCACTGAGTAATTCAACTGTGGCTACTGAGGTTATTCATGATAACAGAAACTGTTGACCCAACTCTGAAAACCATCTCTATTCAGCAAAGCATTTAATCATTATGCTTATTGAAACATATATGTTTAACAGTACACACTTAAATTGTTGGGTGAACTGGGATGGCGTTTAGTATATGCTGATCCATATCCTGAGTCAAGTGCCTTGGTAGATCATATACCACAATCATTGTGTAAAAAAGCAAGGGGATGGAAAAATGAATTGAAACACAATGCCTCATTCCTTGTTAATGTCATGTTTTTAGCACTTTTTAAAATGTAAAAGATAAAGAATAGATTAGAGAAAATTGTCAATATGTGTAAGCATTTTTTCCATTACTTCTGTGTTATAAACCTCCATATTAAATCATCAGATAAATATAGGATATTTTGGAAACAAAGCTGATGCCACATTACGACTTTTTAAATAAAATAAAAGAAAGTCATATCACTTGGTGAGTTTAAATCCAACAGAGACTTTCAGTTTGCTTGTGATGGCCCTTGTAATGGCTTTTGCCCTCTAGAGAAGCATGGGTACAAGCTGTCCTGTGCTTTAAAATTGAAATAGATTAGTGATCACAGCTGTTCAAAAATGGCCTCACCAAAATAATTTGGCACAGAACAACAGAACTGGTAACTCTCAAATGACAAGGTCTTATTGCTATAACTTACTGGTAAAGAAAAATAAAACTTTGTGGTGCATATATTTGTACTAGACTCTAACATACTTTCCTAGAAACAAACAGAAGAACTAAGTAGCACTTTGGGGGACTGGTACACATGACGGGGGTTTGGTACCTGAAATTGAAATGGTAGGTTTTTAATTGTGATAATTAAAAACTCACTGTTTCAATTTAGGGGCTTCCATCATTATTATAGTGTGGGGTCTGACCTTTTTTTTTTCCCCCATGAAGCCTGCCCACCTCTCCTGCTGCTAGGGGCCAAGCTGTAGTGGGCTGAGAAGCCCCTGAGCTGCGGGAGGGCCTGGTTCTTCCCTCCAAGGCAGTGGCACTCCCTCCGGGGCTGCCTGGCTTGGGCTGCAAGCGGGCATGGGGCTACCCCAGCTTGGACTTGGGAAACAGATCAGGCTGGGTGCTGCCTCGAAGCTGGGGCAACATCCATCTGCTAGCAGCCCACCCAAATGGCCTAAGGGGTGCCACCATTGCAGAGGGAAGGACCAGGGCCACCCACAGCTCAGGACGCACTGACGGATTGCCCCCTCAGCCACAGGAAGAATCCATGAAAAAAAAAGTACTGGGCCCCTCACTGCTTTTTTTGGTTTGTTTTTTTCCCCGTGGAGTCTGCCAGCATGAGCTGCCAGTGAGCCACATGGCCCCTGAGCTGTAGGGAGTCCTGGTCCTTCCATCCATATCAATGGTGCCCTCCAGGCCTGTCTGGGTGGACTGCTAGCAGGTGGGTACTGCCCCAGCTCAGAGGCAGCATTCCCTGGATCCAACTCTTCCTTGAGCCTGCCCAGGGAGCAGCACCCTGTGCATTGTCCCTGCTGCCTTCCCACCACCTGGGACCACCTGGGAATGGGCTAGCTAGCCTCTGGAGCAGTGCAGAAGATGGCAGGATGACAGCTGGGTGTGCTGGCAGCTGGAGAAGGCAGTGGGGATGGTGCATGGGGTGCTGGAAGCCTGGGGGGCATTGTATTGCGTGCTTTTGAGCTGAGGCAGCACCCACCTACTAGCAGGCCACCAAGGCAGCCCAGGATGGGTGGGGCACCACTGCCACGGAGGGAAGGACCAGGGTCCCCCACAGCTCAGGGGCTGTCCAGCCCACTGGCAGCTCATCCCCCAGCCATGGGAGATGTGGGCAGGTTCCACCCCCCCCCCCCGAGGATCAGGCCCCTCGCTGCTTCTGCCTTCAGCCCACCTCTGCCACGGTTGGGTGGCGAGCTGTCAGATTAAAGGCTGAAACATTACAAGTAGCTACATTGCAAACTAAATGACATGATGTGGTTTGTTTGTAATGTAACAAACTCATTTAAATCACAAAAAGCCCTGCACATGTCAAGTGCGACAAACTGCAAAAACAGTCCATTTTTATCATGTGTACAAGCACCCTTGGAAAGCATTTTGGATAACAGCACTTTTGGGGAGGCGATATAGAAGCAGTACCCCGATCATTACTCCCAGCGCACTTCTCTTATTTTTGAAAGATAATGGGTTTTCAGACACCCAGTTTATCACTAAATGGCTGGTTAAAAGAAGCATGAAATTGTGGTGCCCGATTTAGAAAGGGCAATAGTTGATTTCTGAAGAGGGTGGCAAGGTGGCTTGGCTTATTTACTATGGTGACTAATGCTGAAAAACTGCCACTTAGTCATATTTCTGTCACTTCTGTACTATGATGCATTATCATCTTTCATTTGATCTTTGTTGATTTCCAACAGAGGACCACTAACCCAACATTGAGTGAATAGACCCACTTACACTGCTCCTATTTTTGCTGGCAACTGACATGTATAAGAAATAATTGAATCTTTACACTGCAATTTAGCTCTGTGAAATTTCCACCACAGTACTTACATAATGTAGGCAACCATCATGGTGAGGGGTGAGCAATAGAATTCCTGTTACACTGCTTACGTTTTGATATCACATAAACATTCACAAAGCATAACAGACCTTTTCAGGAGAAAGTGGAACAAAATGGAATAACATGGCAAAAGTTTCCAGAGAAATCTTCATATAAACATTAAACATACCCATCTCATAGCAAGGTGGATGGGGATGGAAGAACTGAGCCTTCTACTTAATAAACTACTAAAAATAGATATAGGTAAAATTAGTATTTTTCAAAAATTTTTCAGATCCATTTCATAAATTATCAAAGCTTGGGAAGAAGGGGATCCTAGATAAATTACTCTAGATTTGCACCTCGCAAGCATATTTAATTTTAATTTTAAGTAATTCATTTTATAGAAGCATATACTGATATCTTGAGAGACTGACACTGGCAGCTATTTGGTTCAATTTTATACATAGTATTATGAAAGATATAGTTCCAATCTAAAAATAATAAACATAAACTCTGTGGGAGAATCCGTCTCTAAATGCCTTGTCTAAGGTAATTATGAACCTGTCCGGAAAGACTAGAAGTATAAGTTTAATTTTGCATTTCCCAGTTATTTATCTATCTTAGCCAGGAGCACATGAGAAAGTTAGTGCTCTTAGCCTGAATAAAATGGTTTCCAAGATTATAGATAGCAAATGGAGAATTTACTACTTGTTATTCTGCCAGGTATTTTATTGTAATTTGATTTAGAGGTTAATATCAGATTATAGTGGATAGGAAGGGTGTTTTTTGCTTTGTTTTATTTTACATTACAAAATGTTGCAGGGAAAATACTTGAAGGAGTGCCTTTCCTGGGGACAATACTTGACGCATTCTTCCACCACACAACTGTGATGCTGGCAGTCAGGAGACACTGCAATGGATGCGGGGGACAGGCAAATGGTGCAATGGAGTGAGGAAGGGGGCATCTATGTGGTGTATAGCCCAAGGGCCTGGGACCCTTACTGCTGCTACCCAAAGGATATGCAAGCCCAGGCTGCTTAGAAGTTTAATAGCCCTGCCTTAAAAAAAAAAAGAAGAAAAGAAAAGTAAAGCCCCAAGGACTAAAAATTGTTATCGAGCCCACTACATTGAACTGGTGAATATTCTATATCTGTATGAACAAGATGTAACACTTTTAATATTAAAGAAATTGGATCTGGATTAAGTGATGTAAAGATGGTGAAATGGGAACTGTGGGGGAAAGAAAAGCAAATGTTTTAACAGTTATTTTATACCCATTCAAAATGCATTTCTTAACAAGCATTAGCAAAATCATACAAAATATTCACTGGATTTCTCAAAAGCTTTTTTTATCTGCAATTAATCAAAAAATAACATGACACATGAAACAGCATTAAAGTATTTGTAGCAATGCAATGGCAAATGCTTTTTTCTTTAATTCAACAGAGAAACACCATAAAGGTTTTGGGAAGCTCATGATCCCATTAGAAAACATGGTACTAGAGTCTCTTTCTTCATAGGACCTGCACTGTGAATAGGTAGCTTCATGGCTTGGTTGAGACACTTTGAACATAATGTTACTCAGAGGCTTAGAAATAACTTTGGGTAACTCAAGCTGGAGTCCAAGCTAGCAGGTATTAGGGTAAATAGAAAGAAGTGGTTAGCCCAGAGCCCCTCCCAGTATCTCTGTATACTAGCCCAACACCTTTCAGATTGTATGCTTAGGCTTTTATTTAATCCATTCTCTTTTTAGAGAAAATTGGAATTTGGACAATGATTTTTAAATGAAACCAAGGTTTCAATAGCCCCTGGGTCTCAGGCTTGGAGGATAGTCTACAATTTTATATAATCTCTTTGTAGATTGCACATAAAATCATCTATAGATTTTATTTTTTCAGTTGTCTTTTTCAACTGGCAGCAGATTACTAGGTAAGATATAGCTTTTTTCTTGCTGCAACAAAAATAAATATGCCCACAGCTAGTTAATAAACTTCAGTGGGAATCTTTAAACACAACCATTAGACATCAAGTTTACATGTTGCCACTGTTAATGGCAGCAGCAGCAGAATGGAAATTGAGGACTATTGGACTAGAATTACAAAAAAGGTAATGAAGCATCTTATTGTACAATATCACCATGGCAGCCCAATGCGTTTACAGCTAAAAGAATACATTTGGAGTGGCAATCCAACAATGACCTGATATAAAATGTCATCTTGCAGCTGAGCACCTTTTATTCTTCTTTTAGAAAAAATGTCCCCAAGGAAGTCATAGGATTTCTCAACTTCTTTGTATTCATTGGATCATTTCTATATGCTTAAAAATCAGAGCAGATTTTCCTTTACACTTATAGCTAAGAGAAACACTGCAATTGTAGTGTTTGGCATTAACTCATACTCAAAGTCGCTTATAACCTGCATTTATTGTATGAAACTCAGCCTCTCAATCCTGAAATAATGCAGGTGGCTGTCATTAACCATGGTATGCTAGTATTGAATGCAAGCAAAGAACATTCCTAAGAACAGATACAATATTTGCAATGTGAGTATTCCTCTCATGTCACCCTGGGACTACAATCTAGTCGTCCCTGTCCTCTCCTCCCCCCGTTTGCTACTGAAAATACTTGGATGTTCTTAAAAGGGTGTGTACACATAATTCTTACTATAGAAGACCATAATTAGTAAACCAAAGTTGTAGAAAGGATTGCTCTCATATTCATTTTATATTTTACACCCAGTATATGTTGAGAACTGCAGGCTTCTTAAACATTATTCCTTTAATAAAAATTTTATATGTGATAATTACAACATTAGTGACAGATTTTGAAATGTGATATGAATAATTTAGCATTTACTTGGCTTTAGAAACACTATTTTTAAGAGCACTTTTAAATATGTTACGTCCCAAATAATCCATGCCCTATAATAGTAGAAGGCAGGGTTGGGTGACACCGCACAGTCTAACTTGTTCAGAGAGGCAGGAGCTTTTGTAGGCTATAGCATACTTCATCAGATGCTATGAATGGAATAGCAGAGAGCAGGAACACTAAACAGAAAATAACAAAGTCCTTTAAAGGATGGGGAAGGGGGTATGAAAGCGAAGGATCACTGCTGAGAGAGTTGAAGGTGAATTGAGATAAAAAAGGATAAACAAAGCTGTTAACCCATTGAGGGGTATGAAGATTTTAAAAGCAAGTCTAGGTAATGGGATAAAAATCCAGAGTCTCTGTTGAAACCATACCTAAACAAAACCCTGGTCTGTGGATAATTTATTTGTTCCACAATTTAACATTCAGGTTGGTTTTCAAATGTTTTGCTGTTTAAGACCGGCTACTCTGAGCTCAGCGATGGAATGTCAATGTCCGCTTATAGTATCTGACCAAGCAGGTTGTAGCCTATGAAAGCTTATACCTCACTGAGCAAGTTAGTCTATAGGGCTAAGAATAGACCATCAAAAAGCCCAAGGCTGAATTGATTCAGTCTTTGGAGGTTAGTCTGAGCTAAAAAAATTAAATTGAGACACAAGTGCACAGACATTTACCTTTGATTCAGGAAATGCAGCCACATGCCTGCAGTGGCTCAAGCCGGAAGCCAGGGAGTGCTACAGCATAGCTCTCTGGCACGTAACCAGCATGGGCTGTGTTGGCTTCCTCTTTCTTCTGTGTCTTGGACAGGGACAGATAATTATTTCAAGCAGAGGGCTACTTACCAAGTTTTGGTAAGCTGTTGAGAGCCACATGGGTGGCCCTGCCCTTGACAGGTGCCCTGCCCCCTTGTTGCCATCTTGTGACCAGAAGTCCCACCTACTAAGCCCTGAGCTTTGCCACCAGAAGCCCCTCCCCTTGCCCCTGGAAGTACTCCTTTCAGCAAGGGGTTTTGCCATCTCGGACCCAGAAAAATACCAAATTATATTCTAAAAAGCAAACATCTAAAACATTCATTAATTGATTTTAAAAAATGTTTCTGTCCTGGTTTACACGCATTTGTGTAATGTGCACAGAGGAGATTATATGCATAAAATCTCATTCATATACAAGAAGTCTCATTCTTGTATATTGTGGGGGCTGTGGGTATGTGGGGGAGGGTGTGGGTGTGTCTGCAGGGGGGGTGGATACATTGGCAACACACGCACCCCCTGAGATAGGCTGCTGCCACTGCTGCCAGCAGTGTCTGTGGGTGGTTGCTGATCACTACTTGGTATTCACCACCCCCACCCTCACTGCCAATACTGCCACAGCCAACTGCTGGAGGTCCCCACCTGCTGCCACCATTCCCCCATCCCTGCCATCTGCAGGTGGTTGCCATGCCCACCCCCAGCTTCAGGAGGAACAAGGCACTCATGGGTGGATAGGTGTGGGGGGTGGGTGAAGGAGCATGTGGGCATGTGTGTGGATATGGGGTTTGTGGGGGGCTGTGTGTGAGGGGAGGGTACCTGGGCTGTGTGAAGGGGTGTGGGTGTCTGCGTGTATGGCAGTACAAGGGTGGGGCATGTATGCGAGACTTGCCCTATAAACACACACGCGCGCGCGCACGCGCACACACACACACACGCACGCACGCACGCACGCACGCACACACACACACACCCCCCCCCCCCTGGGATACTGGTGTGGCCATGTGTTCCTGTGGTCCAGGGATGCACCCATGTGGTGCTGGAACAGTGAGGGGGCAGGAAGTCAGGGAAATGGCTCAGGGGGTGGGGTGGAGCTCCCAGCTCTGGGTTCCATTGCCCCTGGCTCCTGTCATTTGAGGGAAAGCCAGCATGGATTTGTCATGGGTAGGTCTTGCCTGACTACTCTCATCTCTTTCTATGACCAGGTGACGTATCACCTGGACAAGGAAGGGATTGACATCATATGTCTGGACTTTAAAAAAGCCTTTGATCTGGTGTCCTATGATCTCCTTACAGAAAAAATGGCTAACTGTGGCCTCAGCTATATTACAATCCAATGGCTGGGAAATTGGCTCTGAGGTCAGACCCAGAGAGTAGTCATCGACAGAAGCGAACCATTATACTGCTCCATGACCAATGGTGTTCCCCAAGGCTCTGTCCTTAGACTAGTTCTCTTTAACATCTTTATTGGCGTCAAAAGCACGCTGGCCAAGTTCACTGATGACACTAAACTTTGGGGCATAGCATCCACACCTGAGGATAGGCTAGTGATCCAGGTTGACTTGGATAAGCTTAGAAAGTGGGCAGATATAAACCTGATGACATTCAATACTGAAAAATTCAAGGTACTCCACCTTGAAGGGGGGGGGAGGGGGAGACGGGACTTGCAGCATGCTAACAGGCTCGGCAGTGCTATGCTCACTAGCACCACAGCTGAAAGAGACTTGGGGGTCATGATTGACCACAAGATGAACATAAGCCACCAATGCAATGTTGCAGCTGGTAAAGTAAACCAAACTCTGGCTTGCATCCATAGATGCTTCTCAAGTAAATCTCAGGATGTCATCTTCCTGCTGTACTTGGCCTTGGTGAGGCCACAGCTGGAGCAGTGCATTCAATTCTGGGCTCCACAATTCAAGAAGGATGTTGAGAAGCTTGAGAGAGTCCAGAGGAGAGCCACGCACATGATCAGAGGGCAGGAGAACAGGCCTTATGAAGACAGGCTGAGAGCTATGGGACTCCAGCCTGGAAAAGCACAAGCTCAGGGGCGGCCTAATGGCTGTCTATAAGTATGTAAGGGGTGTACAACTGGATCTGGGGGAACATCTATTCACCACAGAGCCCTGAGGAATAACAAGGACCAACAGTCATAAATTTCTCCAAGACCATTTTAGGCTGAACATAAGGAAAACTTCTTTACTGTCCGAGCCCCCAAGGCCTGAAATAAACTGCCTCCACAAGTGGTGCAGGCACCTACTCTGGACTCATTCAAGAAATGTTTGGATGCTTATCTTGCTGGGATCCTTTGACCCTAGCTGAGATCCTGCCCCTCAGGCAGGGGACTGGACTTTATGATCTTCAAAGTCCCTTCCAGCCCTAATGTCTATAAAATCTTTGGCAGGCAGCCAAGAGCAAATAAATATTCATTTACTTAATTTTTATTCAGCCCATGGCCCATATTTTGCCCACCACTGCTCTAGGATTTGTAGTACAGAATCACAACAGCAGGACTTTGGCTTAAACTGGCTTAAGTGTAACTTCTGTCCCTAGTGTTAGAGTATGGCATGTAAAAACTGAAGCCAAATATATAGAAGTGTCTTTTCATGCAAACTAAAGTTACCATTGGTTCTGCCTTATATACATTTTTATAAATATCTTTCATCTTTACTTTGTTTGTTTTCACCAGAAATAATTTCTCCCACATCAAAGTACTTGCCTCCCCACCACACACTGCTCCCCAAACAACGGCCTAACAAGCAGAATTGGGACAACTCTTGAAGCAGAATGGGGCAAGGGGAGAAGGACATGGGTTCCAACAGCAGGGGGCACTTGGGTTGTGAGGTAATGGGATACAGTACTCCTACTCGTTCCTGGAACTCCAATTCTAATTGAGCTGCTGCTGGCATGAATGCTCTTCCCCTCTGGCTATTGCTCTTAAAGTTGCAGGAGCTAGCTATAGTTTCACAGTTTCTGGCATGGAAATCCTGCCAGGGCATAGACTCCACAGTGGTAGGGATGATTCTGGTGCCCCTGCCAAACTGGCACCTGGGGTGCCCTCTCACATATCCCCAAATATGCTAGTTTCCCCCAAAACACAAAAGGTCACAGATATAGGTACATTTCTTTCTGGAAGAGTTGTTTTCATGTAAATATAAAGCTATTTTCACCATACTTGTCTACCTGATTTTCTTGCTGTAGACTAGCTAACTACCCTGAATAAACTGCATGGAACAGGTGTTAATTACTTGCTAAAGCAAAGCTTATTTTTGTTAGTACTCTAGACTACCTGACTTCTGCTTTCCAAAAGCTCATCTTGCAATGACCTTTGTTTTAACACAAGAGCAGCACTTTGTTTATACAGGCAAAAGGTGTAATGTTTACATAAAATAAGAAGTAGGAAAACAGAAACGTTGATCTTAAGAGACTGAAAATGGATCCTTAAAAGAAAAAATTGTTATCAAAATTAGTTGGGTTTTTTTTAAAACACACACTTTTAGATCTTAGATTTTATTTAAAGATACATAATTAGTAAACTTTTAGAGTTCTGATTGAAGTCAAAGCCACTGACATCAAAGGATCAATTTCAACCTTCTTTCAGAAAAGAAACACCATCAAAGTTAACTAATTTAATTCAGCCTCATAGTCGTATTTAGATTTTTCCTACTCCTCAGGAACCAAAGATTCAATTTCCACAGATACCTTAGAGAAACATAGGCATTTGTCAAGAGTGGGGTTAATCAGCAATGATGTAAAGATGAATTGGCTGGAATGCAGAATACTTTAGAGAGAGAGATACAGAATGCATCCTCTTATCCATCTGTCAAAGGCAATTGCTCATTAAAGTATTGCATTTAGAAGAATATAAGTGTTATGTATAAAAACAGAACTTAATTCCAACTCCTGCTAGTGGAAATACTTTATAGTGCTTCATATAATATACGCCTGGCCAAGGTCTTGAGGAATGTGGAGGAGACCAGCTCAACTAACTGTCGTAGGTTGATTTTTTTCCCAGAAACCACTGACCTGATTCCATTTTATTGAGGTGTAAAACTAAGGCAACTCCACTGAAGTTAGTGAAGTGATACAAGTCTAAGAGAATCAGGTCTCATATATCCAGACTTGCCAAGTCTGCATGCACTTTGTAGTGGTCAAAAGGTGCTCAGAAGCAGGACTACTCCCCGTCCAAGAGCAGTTTACCATATAACCTGCTTGGGAACTTGTGACCGAACAACATTACTGAATCACCTGCAAGACATTCCCTGCCCACCATTGCTATTGATTTTTATAAAACATTAAGAGATGAGCACTACTGGGAGGCTACTGATAGCAGGGGAAATCATTCCATCATGACAAAGTTTGAAATTATTTAGGGGAAAAGATGTCAAATTTCCAGAGTGAAATAGAAGGGAATTATCATTATCACTTCAGCATCTAATGGCCCCAGCTGGATTCCAGGCCATGTTACTAGATATTATACATGCTTATATATATATATATATATATATATATATATAGGGTTAGAGATGGGCTCTGCACTGAAGATTTTACAATCAAAGAAGACAGGATTAAGAGCAGGTAAGTAGTACGGCACAGAGATGAGAACAATTTACCTAAACCCACCATTATACAAGTCTGCTCGGTAGCAGAAACAGTTTAGGCATGGCAGTTCTGTTACCTCTATTCTCTGGAATAAGGTCATGAATCCTTTTCTGGAATACCTCCAAACCTGGTCAAAAGTAGTTTATGACCTTACAATTCCTTTTAAACCCTCTTACTTTCAAGTGTCTCATGTCAGGTTGAAAAGTATATTAAAATTCTTTGTATTGAAACTTCTTGTGGCCTTGAAAAAATGCATGCCCTTCTAGCTATTTAACTTAATGAACACTACAACACATATACATACAAAAAGCTATTAAAAACAAATATGAAGGTGTAAAATCATGTATGCAAAAGTAAGGAAATGCCAGGATTAATTCAGCTATTTGTGTATATATATATGCCACTACAGCCTTTGATTATATGATCACAATTGATATTTTCTACACACATCAAAATACAGCCAAATAAATAGAACTGATTTTTAGCACAATAAATGCAGCTGTACATTTTAATTTCTTACCTTTGAGTTGACCAGAGCAGCATAGGAACATGGTCCACAGCCAGAGCCACTTTGAACAGCCCAGTGAGGTACCAGAACAGCTGGACTGGGGCAACAGAATAGAACCTGGCCATGTTTCCACTCAGATTAGAACATGACTGACTAGCTGCAAAGAAAACTCTGAACATATGGCAAAGCAAGCTGCATTTGCCAGTTTAATCTGCAGTATCTGGATCCAGCCAGAGTGCTAGGCAGAGCTGTTTGATATCAACAGTATGAACTTTCAAAACATCCACTTCATCAACTGAACCTGAATGCTAAAATTTTTTAACAATTTTCAGTGAAAAAAATATGCACAAATATTCCATGGACTGTGCGTGCCTTGAATCGTACACACAGATCTATTAACTGCTCATCCACAGGACATTGATCTTGAGGCCTAAATTTATTCCAATCTCCTGTTTGCTAACTCACTGCAATATCATTATAACATATTGGCTAAATTGCTAAATCTCAAAGTTAAAGAAAACTTTACTTGAGTTGAAGAAAAATTAATTGCACAATAATTCCATTTTTTCCTCTGCTATTTATTACCCTGCCCCTCAGCTTTAGCTCCTTCACACATTGCAGAAGCTAATGTCACACATTTGGTGTTGGCAGGTTTGAAAGTTTCAGTGTATTTGTACACTGCAGCTTCCTGTGATGTGAGGAGGAAGAGCGAGTGAGAAAATGATGAGTCTGGAACTTGTCAGTTAAAATGTGGGATTGTTCAATTCTCCTTTCCTAGAGAAAGTACTGACCCATACAACAAAAATGCCTAAAGTCAACAGCAAAGTATAATGTCTTGACTATAATGGCATGACTTAAATAACTTGGAACATAATAGAACAAAATGGTTACAGGAAAGACTTCTTTCTAATAATGCGCCCCCTTTGTATGTTTCATTTTAAAATTCTGCTCTGACATTTTCAAGTACTGAACTATATTGAAGTCATTCATGTGCATTTTCAACTGTTTAATTAGGTAGTATCATAAACATTAGAGTCATACTGACCCTTCACAGAGTCAGAGAAGCACTCCATGAACTGCTGAACTAGGAACTGGGGCTGTGAGAAGCTTCGGGTACTCATTCGATTTGGAGGAGATTCAGCCCAATTTGGTGGCTGAATCGCTGAATCCAAATCGAATCAGACCAATTAAAAGGTCAGAATCAATTTGAAGTTCTCCAAATCGATTCGGAATAGACTTGGAGATCTTCAGCAATTTGGCAGTCCCTGCTCACTGCAGCAGAGCTGGATCTGGACTCCAAGCTCATAAGTGGGGGGAGGTGGGGATCATGGGGGGTACCTGTGCCAGGCCCCATCCCCTGCCTGCTCCTCCAGCTCCCCCCAAGTGCCCCCGACCCCTGCTTGCTCTCCTAGCCCCCCACCATGGCTGCCCTGCCCGACGCCAGCTCCTGGCTCTTTAAAAAAAAGCCCCTATTCACTGTCTGTTGTCAGGCAGGGGAGCGATCCCTGTTGCCCCCCACTGCCCTGTGCTGCATGGGGGGGGCTCTCTCATGACCGCCCTGACCCCTGCCCACTCTCCCACCTCCCCCCACCACATGGCTGCCCCACTTGCCCCAGCTCTCAAAAAAAAAAAAAGCCCCAACTCACCAGCTGCTACAGAGGCCTTGTGCCAGAGCCCCCCCATGCAGTGTGGGGCAATGGTGGGGGGCAGTGGGGATCATCCTTGCTTGGGCAGCAGCTGGAGAGTTGGGGCTTTTTAAGGCCAAGAGCTGGGGTGAGTGGAACAGCTATATGCAGTGGCAGCTGAAAAAGTGGGCGGGAAGCCAGGGAGCTTGTGATACAGAGGCCTCAACATGGTGTGGGGCAGCAGGGGGCAGTGGGGACCCCCCCCACCTGACAACAGCCAGTGAGTTGAGCCTTTTTTTAAAAGAGCTGGGAGCACGGGTGGGGGAGCCATTGAGAGTGAGCAGGGGATGGAGCCGATTTGGAGATTCAGCTGATTTGGCTTCAGCTGAATTTCGGAATCAGATTTGGTTGAGTTGATTCAGGAGAATGTTTCAAATCACCAAATTGAATTGCTGTCCCCCGAATCGGCCAAATCTGAATCCAAAGAGGATACTAGCTGCTTTGCATAGGCCTACTAGGAACCACACTTGATCTTAGGCTAAGTGCAGCAATGATACAGAAGGACCAGTGAAGTGCCATCAGCAAACTCAAGGAAGCAGGATATGAGCAGAAGTGGAAGCAGGTGTCATACATTGAAACTTTAAGAGCATTAGTGGCTTGAATTTTTGTGACCCATTTGACTTGATCTTTAGTTTATTTCTATATTATATATAAAATTACTTCATTTTAATATAAAATCAGCTTTGTGATTGAAGGGGAAAGCTACATAAAATTAAATGTAAACAAACTCCTCTGCTTACCCGCTTTATAACACTTTATTTGTATCCCAGACAGCTTTTACCATCAATAGCTCCTCCTACTTTTGAAGGTTCAATTTCGATTTTTTCATTCTTACCAAAGAAATACTATAGGTCAAGGTAAGGCAACACTAAAAGGGAAAGAAGGTAGAACCAACTGGAGTGTTTGAAGAGGACAAGTTCAGTCAGAACACAAAATACTGTAGACATGAGGAATGTTCCACTTCACACTGCCCCTACGTTGGGAGTCTTTTATAGCGTTAGTCTTTATTTTTCCACAGTAGTTCTGGAAGACTCCTGGATTGTGTTTTCATGTACCTGCTGCCTGCAAAACTCCCTCTGGTAAGATTACAGTTACCTAGCTGGGAGAAAACAAGACGACTGAGCAGGTGAAAGCTAGGGGAAAAAATATATAAATGAAGAATACATGGATGGAGTTGATACGATACAAGATTTTTGATGATACCAGAATCAGGTTTCAGTGAGGATACTCCATGGTTGATGTGGCATCACGAATACAACACATGCTACTAAGAGCTTTGTATCAAAGTTGCTGCGTTTTTGGCTGTAGCCATGTTGGTCTAAGGCAGGCAAGGTTCTTTGAGTAAATGTGATATCTTTTATTAGACCAACTGGGTAGTTGGAAAAAAGTTCTTAGCAAGCTTTCAGATATAATCACCCTTCTTCAGACATAGGAAGTCTCTGCTATTCAGAGTATTACTCAAGAGTATAATTATATTAGAGTAGTACTCAGAAATCTTATCAGGGTTTGGCCTTTATGAAAGCCAAGAAGAAAAACAAGGTATTGAATCCCTAGTTTCAAGAGCTGTTTCATAAGACACAGTATTAACAGATACTGATGCAATGCCTTTGGCAGGCAACTCCTTAACAATTGTCAAATAGCCTTCATTTAAAAGGCTAAGTTAGGATGTCTTTACAGGGCTAGAAAACCCTTCTTTTCAAAACTTCAATTTTCTTTTCAACTACTTCTAGTGTGAAGCGTATAGCATTCCTGTCATAAAATCTGAGCTGGAGAAAGAAGAAATCAGTGTAAAGAGGGTGTACTGGTGCTTGGGCCTGCGTGTGGTTACCGTGCGTTACGTTACATTACGTTAGCGTATGCATCAGATAGCTGAACACGGTGGGTTAAAAAAAAAATAAAATAAAACGGAGAAGCTGTGAAATGAGAGAACGTTTCTTTTCCCTTCTCAGATAGAAAAGAGATTAATGAGGAGGTTTGAGTTGTAGTTTTGTTTAAATAAAGAAAAGAATATGAGGAAATTATAGTTGGGACTTTATTTTGCCTCCATCAAAAAGCCTGGCTTGCATATGAACATAAAGACATTTTCTTTATTTCCTTGTTTTGACTGCTAGTCCTTAAAAATAAAATTTTCATGACAAGTACAGTAAGAAAAGACATAGCCATTGTGGGGGAAGAGTTTTGTAAAAAAGGTGACTTATCTCGAACTGAAGTGTGAGGAGATCTCAGGACTCCATTTTTCTAATCAAGTAGCACGCAAACAGTGACCTACATGTTCAGATTGATGTTATCTAACAAGCAAGAATTGTGTAAAATTTACCATTATACTTCCCTCAATATTTATCCTTAAATTACACATGAACTAAACCCCAGATTTAGACAACTTAGAACACTGAGGTGTTAACACCGAACATAGATTTAAAATCCTGTCACTCAGACTAATCTCTCGTTTTTGAAGTGTTATTATAATGAGGAAAGATGACAAAATGTTACTTTCATCTCCTCTCTTAGCTACAAATCAATTTATTACATGAAAAAGGGTATAAATGCTGATTTCCCCAAGCCCATTTTGGATTTCCACTCCCACTCACTTGTCCAAATTTACATGTTTTCTTATTCAATCCTATGCAGAGACCATAACCCACATCTTTCTCATCCTGTCAAACATGGGACACACATGGGACACATGGGACACACACACACACATGTAAAAAATAGTAGGCAAGGAAGAGGGATGTGGGCTTAATTTCTTCTTCCACTAAATCCTTAAACAAAATCTCTCTGCTTCATAATTCTGCATCCCTGCCTGACTTAAATAAGTCTGAATAGAAAGTATAGCTACCAGATAGATGCAGATGAAGGTAAACTTAGGGTCCTAAGTTATCACAAGGGGATATCTTTTGTGACAATAGCAATTCATGGGTATAAGCAGCCAATACAATGACTGTAGAGAGGAAAAAAAGAAAGGTCAAGTCTAAATATGACCCACAAAACAGATTCAGTAGCTGGCATGCAGTCTGCAACTGCATATTAAGATATTCCTTAGCAACTGTGAACAATGAAAGCATGTTTGTATTGATTCTGAGTCTTAAAATAGGCTAGAGATTTTAATTCTGATGTCAGGTATTACCCTTGCAAGGGAAAAATAGTGTCAAATGTTGATCACCAATCATTTTACTATCATCAAACAATCCATCACTACATGCATCATTTTTTGATACAAAATGTGTATTCATGCTTTTCTAATTGCAACTTCCTGTTAGGATCCAGATTGCCAGATCAGAGGTGGGTCTTCTGGTCTATGGGACTTCCTAATGCAGCAGTCAGCAGTGCAGGAGCCTCTCTGTTGGCAGCAGGAGCTGAGTTAATGCTGCTTTCACTTAAACCCCATTGCTATAGCTGCAGGAGCCACTGCTGACACTTGATCAGCATGCGGCTCAGCATGCCAATGCCTCCAATTACCGTGGTGACAGATGGGGAATGTTAGGGAGTGGCATTAACACTGTGCAGCTGCAGCATGAAATGCTGCAGAATGGATATGGAAGTGGGTTGTTGGCCTATGAGGTGCCTCACAGTCCAGATCCCATTCACATGGTCAAATGAGCCCAGCACCCCTGCTGTAAAGCATGCTGGGAGAAAGCCAGAGCTTTTTTCTTTGGAAATGGATTAAACTAGGTGCTTGTTGAATGAAAATATTTGGATTTGCCCCTGTCTAAGTTCTATCCAGTGAGAAGAGACCCACTTCAGGAGCAGCAGGAGCTGAAGAAGAACCTTTACAGCACCCGTTCTTGTGGACATGTCCTTTGACGAGGAAAGAGAAGCAGACAGGCCCACATATGCAATCCATATGCTATGTCTCTTTCATCAACAAGCAAGTATCCATTGGATGAAAGCAGTTATGGTAGAACTTCCTCCTAAGTCACTGGAGAGGGATTCATATACTGATCACGTCCATATGGTTGGACTAAGGCGCAGAGAATGTGGGCATAGGTTGAGGGCCAGCTCCTTGGGTCTCAAGGTGTCAGAATCGCATCTCTTTAAAAAAAAAAAAAAAAAAAAAAAGTTTTCCATCCTTGTAGTTGCAAATGAGATGAGTATAAATGATACCAGCCTAATTGTGCAACCTACTTGAACTGATACCAAGAGACATGAAGTACCCCATTCAGCACAATTTATCCTAAAACTTGCAATGCTAGGAGTCATCACTGACACCACCTCACAATACAATTTAATTCAATTCACAGAAGCAAGGCCCCCCTCTGCCGTATAGACACCTAATTTCTATCTATCTGTTATCAGAACATCATCTACCAATGCAAATGAATGCAATGCTTTATTTAATAACGAGATTAACACCCAGCTGAGTAGTATGAGCGTTCACAGCTGTTTCAATAATGTAAACAGATACTGGAAAAGTAACAATAGATACAATAGATATAGTTAGTTACCAGTCTATGTCCAAGTCTCCCTGCCACTCCGGGAACAACAACTATTTGCATGTGTAATTTTAATATATCAAAAACCAACCAACCAATCTGATCACCTTCAAGGAAACACTGACAATTTCTACCAAATTCTCAAACTTTCAACAGCCAGAAAGGATACAGTTCCTAAGCACAAGTTGCAATTCAAATCAATGCTATCTATCTCGGAGACAAAGAATGGCTGGAATTGAAGGAAAAATAATGGTATGTGTCTTAAGAATTCGTCCTGTACCTACAAAACCAAACAGATGTGATCCAATCTAAACAACTTCTCCCTGCAGATAAAATACTTCAACAAACTGAGGTACTTAACTCAGCAGTTGAGCAGATGCAACCTGAATGAACTAGGCTGTTCCTTCACCCGGAAAAATCTTTGCTGATTGAATTTTGCAGATAATAGTTTAGAGTCGAGAAACCTTTGTTTATTACTTTCTTATGGCATCAGACTCCAAAACCCGTATCCAACATGCCCCCAAATAGAATATGCACCTTTTTGAAAGGCAGAATGAAGAAAAGTTTTTTCCAGAGTTATGGCTGCACAAAGTAAGGACAGATCCTAATTTTCAACTGACACACCTTCCCTTTTTTGCATAATTAAACCTGAATTTTTAGCTGTTCCTGAAGACTGGTCTCCATAGGTGGCTCTGTGATTTTGAAAAGACTATGAAATAGACCAGAAACAGACAGCAAAATCGCCTTAAGAATGGTTAGCTTCATTAGTAGAACATGAGCACAGTTAAAAGGAGAAAGGGTGGCTAATACTTGTAGAGTGAAGAACAATGAATCATTAAATCAACTGATTCCCTCAGTTGCTTCAACAGTAATACCACAGTGCTGACTGTACTGTGGAGCAGGAATCAAACCAGGGTGCTTCTAAATCCATGTAGAAAATCAGCTTTTCCACTTAATACAAGCACTCCCATTTTGGGAGGGTTGATTCTGGGGAAGGGGTGCATGTTATAGGAGAAAACACAGTATTTTGATGCAGTTAGTCAATTTGCTGACTTATATTATTCACTTTCTGTCCTACTTTAGTCATACGTAAGGTGACATGATCTGTGAATCCAAAGTCAAGGACTGATATATAGATACAGAAGTTCTGCTATATCATTAAAAAATATGCATCAATCATGCTGTATTCATCATAGACCTACTTTCTATGCATATCCAAATATTCCAATTTAAAGTCAAACAGACTGAAAAAAAGTTAGTCATGATCATAACATGAGGATGAATACACCAACAGAGTCTATGGCCTAGTTTTTTTTCTGTTTCAGCTAAGCCACATGTGGCTCCCGAGACACAAGAGGGAGCTGTTGAAACCCTGCACTCTGGCACCACGTGTGGCTCCTGGGACTTGGCTGGGGCTCCAACTGGAACTGCTCAACTCCAGCCTCCAGTAATTCCTCCTCCTGTCCCTGCTGTAGTGCTTGGAGCAGCAGGCAGAAGGGAAGGCCAAGGCAGGTGCAGGTGGGAACACTAAGCAGGCAGTCTTGGGTGGGAGTGGGCAGGGCTCAGCCCCACGCGGAGCGCCAGGGAGCAGCTGCAGGCTGGAGGGGAAGAGTGAAGCAAACTGTATCTGCACCATGCACGTGCCTCTTTCCCCACCCCATCCCACACACACCCATGGCCAACTGCCAAGACCTAGTGCTCAGGCAGCCCCTACACGTGCATACCCAACTCCCTGACCCCCAGCTCCCACACATACCCCCTGCCCTCACCACACATAATATATAAAATCAAGACTTTATTTTGAGCTACTATGCAATCACCTCTATATATAGCAAACACACATAAATCAGGACTAAAGTATTTTTTGAAATAAAATTAAAGTGTTATAGCAGATGTTTGATTTTTAGTATATGACTTGCCTTTTATCTATACATTGTTAAAATGATTTCTCCTGAAAGATTTTATTTGGTGCCATTCTCGAGAGGTCTGATGCCACTGAAATCCCCACCAATAGGTTAAGGGTGATGGGGCTGGTTGTTATGGGGTCACAACCCCTTGCTATCTGATAGGTCACGCCTGTGCCTTGTGAACTACAGGGCAGAACTTCTGGGGCCCTAGGGGCAGGCCATGCACCATAAGGGTGGTGTTTCTCAGTCAAATGTTTCCCAAGCAAGCAATGGACTTTCTGATGTCTGGGACCATGTGATGAGGCTGGGGGATTCTGGAACCAACATGGTAGCAAGCAGAGCATGGTTTGGTGTCAGGTGGATAGGCCTTCACAGTTTGATCAAGAGTGCTCAGCTTCAACTGATGTGTATTGCTCTATATCAGAATTATGATAACTATACTTTGCTTTATCTAAATGAATGATTCAAGCGGATATGAACTTTATAGGTTACCATTTTGGTGACTCATGCTTCCCAAAGGAATTCAATTCACTGTGTCGCACCTTGAGAGCCTTAATTTCCACAGACTCCTAGGGCGAGAACGAACGCTCTCTAACTAATTTCTTTTTCCCGCACTAGGCTTTGATTT
>JAGPOW010001296.1:102446053-102496752 GCA_030014935.1 Caiman crocodilus
GGAACCAGCTTCCTAGGGAAGTTGTTCTTGCTCCTACCTTGGGCATCTTTAAGAGTAGATTAGATAGGCACTTGGCTGGGGTCCTGTGACCCTGGCACTTTGACCCCCTGCCAATGGCAGGAACGACTTGATGGCCTGCTCTAGGCCCCTTCTGACCCTAGATACTATGATACTATGATAGTTGTGAGCTGATGAGAGTTTTTTCTATTTATGGTTTCTGCCAAAGGGCCTGATACATCTGAAGCAATGAAAAATGACTTAAAATGTATTAAATCCTACAATGTTATAATATAGAAATGGAAACAAAGGGAATTATTTAAATTCTTCACTGTAATATTTATAAAACAACTGCAGCCAAAAGTTCAAGGCACTGCATGATGCATAGTTACTGTTATGCAGAATTTTTTGAATTATTGTTGAATTTTACAAGTTACATGCTAAATATATTTTATTTTTAAAAATAATACACTTATAGAACATGAAATACAGTTTTAACAGCTGGTCTGTATTTAACCATTAGATTCCTGGAAGTTTAGCTTGATATGTTACTTACATTCTAGAAATATAATGAAGCTATAGATGAAAACAGACAACTTTTTAATCCAGTTAAATCATGTTAAATGAATAATTCAGGGAGCAGCTTCATCTCTGAAGAGTTATGCTTCTGAACTAGAAGGGACAGACTTACTTATTAAAAGTTCTTGTGTGTTAGTCTGCCTGTCACCTCTATGCAAAAAAGATGCCATCTCTGGAATCTGAGAGAAATAGTTTTTTGCCAGGACATGTTTGTGCTTTATCCTATGAATAAACACCATTTCATAAGCCTGAAAGTAAAGAAAATGCAAGTTCCATTAAATGCAAGCAAAATCACTCAACCTATCTATATATTTTGCTACATATTCTAAGAATAAATACTGTATTTGCTAACTGCCTACTATCTAACAAATTAAACTAGAACATTCAAATTCATACATGTTATTTAATGACTGTGCAGCAGTCATAAGACTTGATACTTGGTATATACTACTAATTTGCGCCAGCATAGACATGTCAGCTCAGATGCACGTTCAAAAAGATAAATGTAACTCGTTGCAACCACTTGTCAATGTAACTCATTAGTACATACACCTCCTTTTCCCTTAGGTGTGGATGATGTTACACACACAGAAGGGGGCTTCTGCTAGCTTAGTTTCTATAATCTGGGGGGCATAGTAGAGAAGATGACAGAAAAATACCCTTTTGTTACCATGCATTGCATCTCCATTAGGAGCTCTGTGGACAGCTAGCTCTGCTGCCCCATAATATAGACAAGCTCCGAATCTGGAAGGTACTGAGTGCCTCCAGTAAAATAATAGCCTCTCTGCCATGTTGGGGAGGAAAAAAAAGAAAAAAAAGCAATGGGAGTGTTGGATATCCCACATATCACCAAAAGCACATGCATTATATGTTGACATTAAGGCCTGTCAGATGTTACATTTTGTCACATAATTAATGCATTACTGGTGCAATAAACTGTAATATGCCACACATGTAAGCATTCTAACACATGATAAAATGGCAAACCAGTCAAAGATGTTGTTAAATGTGGAACATCATTGTGTCTGGTTTGTATCTTTCTTTAATTTGAATGTGTGGCATGTACAGGATCGGTTCTCCTTCTCCTACCTCTAAGAGGATGAGGGGAAGAGCCACTGGCTCCCTAACAAAGTTTGCAGACTGCCCTGTCCTCACTGCTGCCTAGCTGCAATGGCAACAGAGCTGTAGGGGCAGCCCTTTAGAGGTCTGGGCATGTGGGGAACCTGGGATCCACTCCCCAATTCTGGGTTCTCGTAGGCTTGCAAATGTAAAGGGTGTGCTAAGGCAACCCAACATCAAAGAACAGTGCTAAGCTTCCAGGGCACCAGAAGACAGGTGATGGGATCTGAAGAATTGTATCCCAAATACTAAAGGTTACATGTCCTACTAGGGTAAGTAGACCATATCTTGCATACAGGTTTCCCTCAATTTATGCTGTACCTGCATTCCCAGAGAATGGTGCATAAATCAAATTCATATAAAGCAAACCCAATTTACAATGTAACAAATAGGGATAGATTGCCATGGCGGTGAGGGAGGAAGGGAGGGAATGAGGTTGGAACTAGGGAAGGGGAAGAGGTGCCGCTCCCGGGACTACACAAGGCAGCAAAGCAGAGGGATTAGAGCAGCACTCGTTCCAGCCCTGGCTGCAGCAGCCCCAGGAGCAGCTGGCTCCAGTGGCAGCTGCTGGGTTGCACTGTGCTCTTCCTGTTCCCACTCACCTCTGCTCTTGGGCTTCACTGTACCCTAGTGCAGGCAGCTGGTGTCAGCTGCTCCCAGGGACACTGCAGCTAAGGCTGAGGTGAGTGCTGCACCCCATGCTGCCCAGGGTTCTGCTTGTCCATACTCACCCCAAGCTGTGCTAGAGCAGCCCCAGAAGCAGCTGCCATCAGCTGCCTATATTATGGCATGGCACAGCCCAGGAGCTGAGGCAAATCCAGGCATGAGGGGACAGGTGGAACAAGGTGCAGCCCAGCAGCTGCAGGCAGCTGGCACTAGCTGCTCCTAGGACTGCTGCAGCCAGGGCTTGGGTGAGTGGGGCCATGGACCTTCCCCTCCCCCCCACAGACTTACCTGCTTGAGCAAGGGGGCATCTATGCCAATTGCATAGAGCAAATTTTCCTTGCATATAACGAATTATGGGTCTAAATATGCTCATCGCGTAAGAGTGAATTTGCATATAAAGAACCTACATAAATCGAGGGAAACTTGTACCAGGCATGGCAAGACATGCAATTTTTGGAATCTGGAGTAAAATTCTTGAGATTCCATTGAACAATTAAATTAACATGTCAAGGGCAGGAAGAAGATCAGGAAGAGACTGGCAGTGCTTTGAAGTTGTGTGTTTTGAAGGTAATAGATAAGGGATGTGTTTCCTGATTGGAATTGATCTGAGCCTTTGTAAATGCTCATTAGGATATATCATCCTAAACATTTTTGTAGCATTTTATTCAGAGTATGTTTTGAACCACTCTGTATTCTAGGAGTTCATTCATCCAAAATTCTGCAAACTGAAAATGTTTAAAATTATATTCAATATGATACTCTCATAATTATATTAAATACACAAAGGGCTCTGTGTGGTAATTGAAGAAACCTGGAATTTCAGTTTTGGGACTGCAGTTCAGTCTAGGCAAATGTCTCTAGAAGACATTAGTCAAACTTTGCTCAATTCCTACTGATTAGTAACCCTGCATCCTAAACAAATTTACTGATATTAAATCCAATTCAGGTCTTTTGTTTGCTGTGTTCTCATCAGTAACAGGGGAAAAGCTGAACATTTTTATTTCTATTTACTGTCAAGCAAATGACACCTTAAAACAGTTTAATATCTTCCCTATTTTCATTTATTTGATATTAATTTCTGCAGAAACAAGTGGCTACTAGCAGCAAACAATGGACCTCAACTACTAATGATCTACTTAAAATATGAAAAAGAAGTGCTTTAAAATGAAGCAACTTTTTTTTTTTTTTTAAAGTATTTGGAAAACTTTATCTATCCCTATTCTGGCATAAACTCTATGTCTATTAAAAACATTAACTCAATGTTTTGGTAGAATTAAAGTTCTTTCTCTAATCATTTTCAATATTCTTCACCAGCTTATGTAGTAATAGTTCTGAAAACCAGATAAAGATATTTAGGAAGCATGACTTCAAATTTAAAAGGGAAATAGTTACAGAAGAAAGGACAACTCCTTTAGAGTTTACAGTGAGCAAGCTATAGATGCTGTCACAATGAATTTTGTATTAAGAAAACAGAAGTAGAATTGTATATTATCACCTTAGTTATACTGACTTATAACTAAGAGCATCGCAGGAAGTACAGTATTGGGCACCAGTCCATGATGCTATGCTTCTAGCAATGTCCATCAGTTGATGGTCTCTGCATGTAAACAATCCAAAACCTGCATGGTGCTGCACTGTGTTGGTGTCAGCCTGCTAAAGCTAATGACATTGTGTTATTGCAACATCTGTCAGGGGCCTACATGAACAAAGGTTCTGCCAAGAAATCAGATTGCCTTTTCAGTTTTATTGATTTAATGTGGAAGAGATGATTCAACAAAAGAGTTTCCTCTTCCAGCATTAAATGTATTTTACCTTTTAAAAAAAATTATGCTGACTAGAAGGTGTCTGAATGATTGCTCTGAAAGCCCAAGCTGAAGCACACACAACAACTGTGCAACAGGCAGCAGCAATACAAGTTTTTCCAACCATTCTTCAACTAGTTTGTCCTACCAAAAGAATCATTTATGCCATTAAGAGAGTAATTCTTCTCTATGTCTCACACCTCCATGAAAGATGCCACTTAGACAGCTGTTAAATTAAAGATGCAATGAGATCTGATAAACGGCCCCAACAATTGTGCTTCTTGCTATGCTACAATTGTGGAATTGAGCTTCAGATCCCACTGCAACCTTACTGCCAGTACAGGGGAACCTCGGAACACATGGTCTCTGGGAGCCCTGATCACCTGACAGGCACTCCCAGTGTCTAGAGCACTTCAGAGTCTTCAAGGGCTACAGCATGTTCCAGAGACTGGAAGCACTGGCCATACATTCAATTCACAGTGTGATAGAAACCACCCACAAATTTATTACACATATTTTGAGTAATAACTTTGCATCTTATTCCGTGTTATCATGCCATTAACAGAATGAATATGTAGCTATGTCACTATTTAAGACATGATTAACCATTTAATTATGTCTTAAGTGTAACACCTGTAAGGGGCCTTAGTGTCAACAGAAACTGCTTTGTGATATGGACATGTGCCATTAGGAACTAAGGTGAGACTAAACTGACTACCAAAGTGAGACTGACCACCAAACAGACATTGCATGACCACCAAACAAACATTTATGCTGGTAGTGACCATAGGTCACTACCAGCATAAATCAGTAACCCAGAAGAGAAAAACACTGTAATCCATTACCAACCACCTGACATACGTAGATATTAAGAAATCTCCTGCGTTTTAGAATATTAAATATTCCAGCCCATTAAGTCCCCATTGCTACAATGTGGGACTTGTTAGATTACTGTACCTTTAGACACAAAAATTTTGACAAAATTTAAGTGTTTCAAGGATTTCCTTAAATAAAATATTTTCTCTTTAACTGAGAAAAGCAGATTTGTAACATCCTCTATTCAGAAAAGCAAACACACTGGGGTTTTTTTTTGACAGTTAATTGTACACTATAACAAATAAGTGACACTTGAATGGTATGCATCTAAAAATCACATTAAGAAAAGCTTGTACATGGTGAATGCTTACTAAGTTTTAACAAAACCTAATCATTGCATACAAATTTTTGTTCTTGTTAAATAGATTTAATGAAACAAGGTGATCACAAGATCCTATTAAATGTAAAATATACTGTAAGAAAAAATGAATGTGTTCCATTTTACCTCCTCAAGGCTGCTCAGCTTAAGATGTGCCTTTGCTTCATCCTCAGTGAGGAGGATAGTATTCCATGGAGACCATTCACAATGTTTATCCCATCTGACCATGACCAAATCATAAAGATCACTGCAGGCACTAAGAGCTGATTGACAGCCCCATATATTCTCAACCATGTACTGAAGATCTTGTTGCTGTAATTTAAAAGAGGTTTGAGAAAAAACAATAGTCTTTTATTGTAACAGAAAACAATACTAATAAACACTTTACCTATCCATCCTTTAGAGAAAGCTTTGAATTCAAATCGTTCTGTGCATATGCTAGAGCAACAGTTCTTAATCTTTCAGACTTGAGGCACCTCTCACTGGACTTGAGTCACTCCTTCATAACTTTTGTGAATTAAATGGCATCAAATTTCAAAAACTAAATCTGTATGTTACAGTGCTACCTCCTTGTAGAGGAACCAAGCAGTGGGAATGGGGGATTGAGCAGGCAGAGATGAGCCTGAGCCTGCACTTATCTACTTATCTCCTTGTACCTCACTGCTCCTTTGGAAGGAAGTTGTAGTACCACAGGGTCCTGCAGCATCCTAGCTGAGAATCACTGTGCTAGAGAATGATTTTAGCTAGAGAAGAGGAAACATCTATTAAGTCATCATCAGGCTCTTCTCCCTACAGTATTGTACAGAAGCATTAATTTGATTCTTCCTATACCATCTCTAAAAGATGAGATTCTTAGACACTCTGGATTAATCTTTGCTGATGGCAATTTTATATCTTCCCTTGACAGCTTGCTCAATTGTTTAACTGCTCTTATAATTATCAAGTTTCTTCTGTTTAATCTAGGCTTTTCTAGTGCTGTGATACACTTATTTGTTTGGTTTTTACTTATTAACAACAGCAACAGTTCCATGGTATTATTAAATTCCTTCTTATTAGCATTTAGAGTCCGAAATTAATTTTCATTTAACAACAACATTTGCTTCTGTTACATATTACTGAAGTTTACACATCAACATAATCTGAGTTGCAAAAGATGAAAGGCAATTGGACAAAATCTACCTGGCCTACCCGAAATATATTCTGATTAGGTTAACATAATAAAGCCCTTCTCCCCACTTCCCTCCCCACCACATACACGAAAGATTCTGCTCTGTCAACTTTGCCTTCCTCTGCTGTTGTCATAGAGTTTATTATCGTGTAATGACATTGTTAGTCATTCTCTTCAGAGGGACTGTGACATCCTGCAGCGGTGCTTCAGATCAAATAAAAGGAAGCAAAACACAATACAACACCAAACAGCCTAATGGGACACCTGCCTATATTTAAGTTCTTCCATAATCCTCTTAGGCAAGTCCTTCGTATATTTCCTCCTAGCGTTATGGTTTGTTCATACTAATGTTACATTGATTTATTACTAGCCATGTGAAATCACTATTTATTCTTCTTAAAATAGTCCTTCTGATGCAAAAGGTGGTTTTGGGCTAGTGGCTCACGTTGAACCCTGGCCAGCGTCTCTGTTATATTCCAATTATTTTCTGCAGCAGTCTTGGAAAAAAATTATTATAGGACTACACTAAAAGAACTTTTTACTTAGACTTATTTCGAAATGTGTCGTCTTTTTCCAAGCTAGTAAAATAAATCCCAGTCTTCTTTCTCCTTCCAGAACAACAACAACAAAATCACCTGACTACAATGGCAATTACATTTTAACAGATAATATCCTCATAGGGGTTGACTCCCCCACATAAAGGTTTCAAGCCAGTGCCGCTACTCTTGCAAAATGTCATATCCCGAGTTCTCAATGTACTATCCTTCCAGATTGAGGACTTTGTCCTGCCCCCGCTGGGAAATATGATCTGAGGGCACAGGGAACATTCTCCTGTTCCAAGTGTGATAGGCTTAGAATCCTTGTAAGTCTGTTTGTTTGTAGTGTAGAGCTCCATTAACTGCATGACCTACAGGTTTTCTCTTCCTTTAGCTTTCCTAAGGCTGGTTTCCAGTTTATTTTTCTAAAGATGCTTCCTCCATCTTATAGCCAGTCCTAGAGTTACCACTGGACTTCTGGCTGTTAAGTCAGCCACTTGTAACAGGTAAATTGTTTTAATCAGACAGTAGCATATTACAGAATAATAGAAAAAGTAGGATTGGACGGAACCTCCATAGGTCATCTAATCCACCCCCACCCCCAGGCAGGATTATCCCTATTCTAACCATCCTATACAAATCCTAGTCTAGCCTATTATTAAAACTACACAATCAACCCCATCAGACAACCACAAAGCATAGTACTCTCAACTGCCACAGGTAAAGCGGGGATAGAGGGGTGGGGACACAGGACCAGGGTCCTGCTGCTGGAAATGTTGTTAAAATATACTGAGAGATCCAAAGAAGAGCCCCTCACTACAGAGAAAAGCAAAAAAATCCCCACAGCCCATACCAATCTAGCCATGGGATAACTTTTCTTCCCAATTCCAAATGTGGCAACTGGTCTGATCATGAGCAGAAGGGCAAGACTCTCTAGCCAGAACCTCTGGGTTTTAGTCTTAGCAGGAACACTAGCATGCCCCAGTCAAAATCCCCACTGTAGTCATCACCCAGTGCTTCTGAGGAAAACAGGAGGAAAAAAAACAAACAAAGCAAAACACAAAAATCCTGATGCACCGCAGCAGGAGGGAAAAACAGTGGCAACAGCAAAGCCCAGAAGCATGAGAAATACCCATAGTAGAGCAAAAGCATAGCTACTTCTAGACCAGCTCTGCCAATTCTTACCCAACTTTTTGAACACCTTTTGTGATGGAGAGTACACAGCTTTTCTAGGAAGTCTAAGCCAATACACCTCACTGATCTAATAGTGAAGAAGCTTTTTTCTTGATATCCAGTCTAAACCATCCAGCTCTCTGCAGCAAGAGAGAAAAAGGTGTTCTCCTTATAGCAGCCCTTCAGATATTTGAGGACTTAACATGTTCCCTCTTAAATACCTTTTCTGCAAGCTCAACATGCCTATTTCCTTCAACCTTTCCTCATATAGCCTGCTTTCCCAAAACGTTATCATTTGTTTCCTGTCTCAGTAGACCTCCTCTCTAACTTCTCCATGTCCTTTTGAAAAAATGTGGAGCCCCAAACCACATTTTAGACTAGAGTACCAGATGAGAAGTAAAGAGACTACAACATTAGAGTAAACAGACTAGTGTCTCTTTTATACCAGCGTTGAGTGAAAAGATACTATCACCTCCAGTGTCTTGCACCTAAATGCTCCCAATTAATGCATTTGTCTTTTGTGCAGCTTAATTACACTGCAGACCCATATTGAGTCTACGATCCACCAACACTCCTGGATCCTTCTTTATAGAGCTGCCATCCACCCAGGTGCTGCCCATTTTGTATTTCTGTTTTTGATTATTCCTTCTGATATATAGTATATTGCATTTGTTAGCAGTGAACTTCACCCTGTTAGCTGCAGCTCAGCTTTCCAATCTGTCAATATCCCTCTGAATTACACTCCTGTCTTCCAGAGTGTTTGTGATCCTTCCCAGTTTGGCATCATCTGCAAATTTTGCACAAGCTGCATTCTATTGCAGCATCCAGACCTTTAATCAACACGTTGAACAGCACAAGGCCCAAGACAGACCCTGTGGGACTCCCCTTGAAAACTCCCGGCATTCTGATATGGAGCTGCTTATAATCACCCTTTGCTTGCGACTATTGAGCTAGTTGTCTTATACACCTTACAGTAGTGTTGTATCCAGCATATATTTCTCCAGTTTGTTTATGAGAAGGTCATATGGGACTTTGACTAAAGTCTTGCTAAAGTCCAGATACTATATCCATAGCATTTTCTTCATACACCCAACTAGTTATCTTGTAGACAACAAGGTATCACATTTGTTTGGCATGATTTGTTCTTAGTAAACCCATGGTGGATGCATATGACCAGTCTTTCCTTCTCTAGACACTTGCAAATGGACTTCCTTATGATAAGCTCCAGTAACTTCTCAGGTCTCGAGGAGAGACTAACTAATCTACAGTTCCCCAGGTCCTTGTCTTTGGGAATCTTTTTTTATTTTATTTTATTTTCTAAACACAGGGGCACTTGCTCTATGTTGGCCCTTGCTAGTCTTCTGGTACCTCACCTGCCTCCTAGGTCTTCATAGGCCCAAGATTTCCTCTGCCAGTTCTTTCAGTACTCTGTGTTGAAATTCATCATCAGGCTGATGCTGGATTGTATTCATTCAGATGCATCAAAAACTTTCCAACTGCTTCTTTTGTTATGTCATCCCTCAGTTTATCCCCTTTCTTATTCAAATAATCCTTATTAGCTGGCTGCTTGCAGCCTAATATTTTTGTGAAGACTGAGGCACAGTAAGTGCTGCGCCATTCTTTCTTTTATGCATTTTGTGTACATATAGAAGCTTTTTTTGTTGCCTTTAACTTCCCTTGCCAGGTGAAGCTCATTTTTTTTTTTACCTTTGCCTTTCCAATGTGGTCCCTGCAAGATCTCCTTATTTCCTGGTATGCCTCTTCGGTGACCTGACCATCTTTCTATTACCTGTATGCTTTTGTTTTACACTTGAGGCAACCTAGAAGTTTCCTGTGCAGCCACATTAGTCCCCTACTATTGTTTTTTGTGCTTCCATCATATCAGCACAGTTCCTTGTTGGGCTTCTAGTATTGTGCCCTTTAGAAGCTTTCAGCCTTCCTGAGCACTTTTATCTTTCAGTCTCTTTTCCCATGGTAGCATGCCTAGTAACTCCTTGAGTCAGTTGAAATCTAGTCCTAGTTCCACTGACCTCATGCTTTCCCCATCTCAGGATCATGAAATCTGGAACAGAAAATTTTCTTCCAAACAAAGTTTGTCTCCCATCAGTACCAACTCACAACTTTTGAATAATTTCTTTGAAGAGTGCCTCATGCACCTGTTCTTCCTGCCTTCGTAGCCTATAATATATCCCCACCATTATAATGGTGTTGCATCTTTGACCTTTTATCTTCACCTCAGTACATTCTGTGCTACCTTCTTTCTCCTGAACCAGAGAACAAGTATTGTTGTATTTCATAAAAGATCAGAATATCTTCAAACTGTTCCTGAAACATTTTTAGAAGCCAGAGCTGCTAATTGGGTATCTCTTAAGTGGCATGGAGGACTGAAGACTGGGGGGTCAGTGAGTCCATAAAAATGGGCAAGAAGCACAGAAAATTCAGGAAGCGTAAGATTTCAGTACAATCTCAATGAACTAAGACTCTGAGGCCAGACCAAAATTCCTTTACTATCTAGCAAAATACCACAGTTAAAGTGGATGAAAACTGCATTAATAAAACTGCAATGTTTCAATGGCCCAATTTCAGCTGGTAGAGCTGAGACATGCTCCTTCAGTCAGCAGTTAGAGGATCTGATGGTCGGGGACAGCAACAAACACCAATGTTCCAGGCCAAAGCATTCATGAACCTGCCTGTAATTGTTTGGCAGCCAAAGACTTTAAATGGGAAAATTCCACTGGTCACATGCACAGACCAGAGATCCAAGAATAAGAATATCACGAGGCTTTGGAGAATGGCCAAACTAAGACAAGCAGCAATTTTATGCCAAGAAAAGTTTCCATTATTTTCTTCTGGTACCTCACCTGTCTCCTAGGACTTCATAGGAGTCCTAGAATTCCATTATTTTTATCAGTAAATTGAATGTGCTCGTAACAAGAACCATATCTACACAATCCCTTTACTTGAATAATATGTCTTAATATGGGCCTGATATAGTTGTATATTATGAGTCAACGTAGGATGTTAACAAAATCCAAGCAGTCTTTTACTAAAATTCACATTTTTTTCAAAATAAAGATGTTTTTAAAAATCGATTAAGGTGTTCCAAAAGCACTAAGAAGCACAAACTAGTTAATCAATCAATCAATCACTTCAAATATTAAAGAAGGTAGTAAATAATTTAGAGAAGTGAACCTATCAATAATTCACTAAATCTTGATTCTAAGAAATGCTTGCAAAATAATAAAATCCAAAAATGTTCAACTGACTAAACAAGTCAGTTGAACAAAGCCTGTGCCATTGTCTTTTCCTTATTCAAGAGCTTAACAGAAGAGTCTAGTAATTAAATAAATCCAATTCAAGGATCTTGAAGCTCCTTATAAGCATTCATCTTTACATAACTTAAATAGAAGGGTTTAAAAAGATGATGAGACTGGCTTGCTTATAATCATACAGAACTGGGAACAGAACTCAGACCTCCTGACCAGTATATTCACCCAATTCCAAGACGAGGTTTTTCACCCTATTTAACATGGCAGGAGAGTGAGGGGGGAAGCCTCTTGCCTTGGAATAGAGTATGAGGTGGGGGAGAAGGCAGGCAGCTGTTGTGGCTCTGGCTCCAACCCTCAGTTGGGCCAGAGTCACAGCTTCTGCTTGCCCCCTGCAGACTCTGCCCCACCTGCCTCTTGCCTCTCACCCTTGGACACCCCTGCACACCTCTTCTCTTGCACACCTCCCCACTCTCCCCGTACCAAGGCTGCGGGACCAGGTGGGAAGGGACAGGTGGCAGGGGGGCAAACTGCCTGCCTATTCCCCACCACCTGCCCCCTTACAGCCTCCCTTACCCCACCTACAGCCATATTGCATGCCCAGCTCATTGGCTACACCACTGCCTGCCCCCTTACTACTTCTCTCATGGCCTAAACCCCCCCTACAGTGATGGGGACAAGTTTAAAACAATCCTCCAATAATTAGATTTTATACAGGGAAAATTATAACAAACTTATAAAAGTGTTAATGTATAGAACATAATTACTGGTGGGGTCGTCTTAAATCCCAGGCTGTCTTGGATTTAGGTAAATACATGACATTGACCATCAGACTTTCCTTTCCCTTTTTTGGTTCTACTACACTTTAAGACAGCAACTCGATTTCTTCATGCTTGTTTAGTTAGGAGGGAACCACATGTTATGTAACACAGGAGGAACTGTATGCATTTTCAGATTATCTCTTTCTAATTTTAGAAGTACATAAAAGTAATGGGCTAATATAACAACTTAAAACAACTGCCCTTAGCATCACCAATGAACACAGGGGGGAAAAAAGACGTACTCAACACAAGCCATTCATTTTCATTAGCATTATACTGCACACAGTACCTGAACTAAAAAGGCAATTTTAGTATCATCCTGATAATCTGCTTCGGATTTTCTGAGATTTTTGAGCATAAATTTGTACTTCAAAAAGGCTTCTCGCTGCCGAGCCTCATTATCAAGCTTGCAACACCGTCGGCATCTGCCAACAGTGAGTGAATTGGCAGGTATGGAGAATTCTGTAGATGGTAGGCAATTTTCACAACCATGACAAAAGTTAATGTTTTTATAAAGCTTTAAGGGATCTGGTGGAACCTGCAAAGAAAAGAAAAAAAAAAGAAAAGAAAAGAAAAGAAAAGATGTTTAACAGGTAAAAAATATCTATTAAATAGGGATGCGTTAACATCCTTAGGAATAAATTTACTTTCTAGATTTATGTAAGGCATCACACCAGAATATAATAAGAATGACTAACTTCAAAACGCAGAATAGGAATTACTGTTTAAAGATTGTCAAACTGGTTTTCTTTAATCCACAGGCTTTGTATCTTTTGTTCTTACTGTGTTTGTTAAAACTACTTACAGAAAAAAATGAACTGCTTTATTCTTCTATAACTAGATTAAGACCTGAGACATTATGTTGCAAAGCAATTGCTATTAACTGTATGTATCCAGATCTTCAGCAACTGTGGAAATATAACTGAATGTAAAAAACCAACAAAATAGTTGTGTAATTTAGCATGTAAACTGGCAGATGCAATTTGTCATGTGGATTAAAAGGTAAAAAATGGAAATTATGAACATGTTAGTGTTTTGGCTTGCAAATATCGAGTTATAAAGACCAAATGTTCTCTTTGGTGTAAAAATGCAGAGGGGAATAAATTTATCAAAAAATGCTTTGTACCTTGTAATTCCTACCCTGCTGTGTGGGATCAACAGGGAGAGAGCACAGAGCCTAAGTCTCTTATTGGACAGCTAGCATCTCTTTAGCAAACCAAGCCCCTTTCTGTGGTCTGCCACCTTTCGGAATCAGTTTCAGGGTTTTTTCCCCTCCACTGGCAGACAGTTCTCTTGTGCTGCCATGATCATTTGGTGCCTGTGACACCAAATCCAAGCATAGTTGTACCTGTAAACTTTAACCCCAGCTGGAGGTGGCATGAAGACCAAGGAAAGAAAGATCTCCTATCCCCAGATTAAGAACATAAGTGCAATTATGGGTCAGACCAATGGTCCATCTAGCCAAGTATCTCATTCTCCAACAGTGGGAGAAGTGGATGTGCACTAGGAGAAAAGCACTGAACTAGATATCTCTGGAGTGATCTATTCCCTATTCAGTATCTTCCCTGGCATCCACCATTAGTGATTTACATAGACCAGAAGAAACACCTCCAACCATTCTGTTCAATAGCCATAGATCAATCCATCATGCATGAATTTAGCCAGTCTCTTTTTGAACCTGGCTATGCTAGCTGCCTCTATCACCTCCTGTGGCAATGAATTCCACAAGTTACTTAAATCCATAACAAGTACTTATGTTTGTTATTTTAAACCTGTCACCTACTAATTTCACTGGGTGCTCCCTAATGCTTGTTCACTTGGTCCACACACTTCATGATTTTATAGACCTCTATCATATTCCCCCTCAGCCTTCTCCTTTCCAAATTGAAAAGTCCTATAGCCTTTTTAGTCTCTCCTGGTATGGCAACTGCTCCATGCCCTTGATCATTTTGGTTGTCTTTCTCTGTACCATTTTTTCCCCCCTTCATTCTGCTAAAATGCTTTTTGAGATGTGAAGACCAGAACTGCACACAGTTGTCAACTGGTCATATATCTGATTAGCCATGACCAAGTTGCTGTCTGCTTCTGACCACTACCAAGTCACATATCCCTACTTCCAACTATAGCAGTGATCATGTGTTAAGCCTTGGCTCCAAAGCCAAAGTTCAGTTTACAGTATCCGTACTCCTCAGTTGCCAACAAACCTCCAATGGATAGGTAAGACTTTTAGCTGGTTGCTAGGTTACGTAAATTGCGCGTGCTTGCAAGAAGGCAGAAAATAAATGCAAAGAACAAAAACAACAGCAACAGCACCCCAGCAACACAGAAGGAAAAAGTTCCCAGGTAGCAATCCAGAACCCTTCTGGGGGAAACAATAGTGAAGCTGAAAAAGGCAAAATCAACTTAATAAAGCCCAGTGGGTAAATGGGATGCACTGAGAAGCACAGCAAATTATGTGTGTCAAATGGATGGAGTTTGGGAAAAAAAAAAAACCCCAGTTATTTTTTCCATGGCCAATGCAATAATAGCTGACACCTAAATCCCTCAATAGAAAGGAAGAATCACTTATCTTGCTTTGCAAGTGGTACTATTGTTAATACAACTTGGTACAGGCATCCCACATCTTACGCAGGGGTTACATTCTAAAGGCAAAAATCGCGTATAGTGAAATTGCATATTACCGTGCCAGCGGTGACTGCCTCTGCCTCCAAAACATCCCGCCGCCACCGTGGAGCCATGCTTAGAGCTGTGTGGCTAGCGGCAGCGGCGCAGGGCGGGGTGGTGGTGGGGACGGCTGCATGCCACCCGGCCACCACCACGCCCGGCGGTCGGCCACACAGCTCCAAGCGCGGCTCCATGGTAGCAGCAGGAGGTTTTGGAGGCAGAGGCAGACACTGCTGGCAGCGTGTGCAGACTCAAGGTAAGCGGCAGCACCATGTGCAGACTCAAGCCCCACCCATACATAGTTGAATTAGTGCAACTTAAATGTGCGTAAGATGCAGGATGCCCATATGTTATTGAAATGTTTTGCTACAAGAGCACACTGTTGGCTCATATTCAGTTTATAGCCCTGGGGTCCTTTTCTGCAGTAATGCAGCCCAGCCAGTCATTCCACAACCTTCACTGGTACATGTGACTGTTCCATCCTAAGTGCAGGACTCTATCCTCACCAAATTTCATTTGATCCATTTCAAACAAGTCAGTCAGTTCATCAGTCATTTTGAATCGTCATCCTGGCCTTCAAAGTGCAGACGACACCAGGCCAGATGGGGTTGCAGGCAACTCTCTATATGTGCTCTCAATTTCATCCTCTAAATCATGAAAGAAGATACTGAACACTACACCACCCAGGACAACCTCCTGGGGAGCTCCACTTAATGTTGTCCTTCAATTAAACACTGGATCATTGACAATTACTCCTTGGGCACAACGATCTAATTATGTATCCATTTGACATTACTTTAATCTACACTATATTTCTTTAGTTTACTAATGTCATGGGAGACAACATCAAAAGCCTTACTACAGTTGACGCATATTAAACATTCACTGCTCTTCACCATTCAGAAAATCTATCACTTTGTTGTTACAGGAAACAAGGTTGGTCAAGCATTACTTCTTTTGGCAAATCCATACTGGCTGTTTTGATGACCTTGATATCATCTTAGAACAAGGGTACTCTAACCCTACCCAGCAGTTGCAGGCCAATCCTGCCCACAAATTGGCCGCATGCCAATCATTTAGCCAACAGGGTCAAAAGGTTGATCACCACTGCTCTAGATCACAAGTGTCAAGGATCTGGCTTGTGGGCAACATCTGGGGCCCCATGCTCCAGCGCCAGAAGGGAAAAGCAACAGCTGCATTAACTTTAGCACCGTCACTAGGTCTGAATCTGACCCGTGAGAGGCCTCACTGAGTTTAATACCACTGTTCTATGTTTTTTAGGTCCTTGCTGATTTGAAACCATCCACCTTCTATAAAAATACTTTAATTCATTGGCTCACAGGAAATAATGTTCCCTGCCTTAGGCTGTTTCTTGCTTTCATCCATACTGCTAGCTGTGTTCACCCTCTGATAGGTGACCTAGTGCAGAGAAGACTGAAGCTTTTTCACTTCAACCTGTTCTGCACCACCCTTTACTAGACTGCCCTGACCTTTCACTAAGGGACTTACATATTCCTTATTATTCCTCTGACTTCTGAAATAATTGTAGAATCCTTTTTTGTTGCCTTATAACCCTTGCTAGCTGCATTTCAAATCATACTTTAGCACTCCAGGTTTTGGCTGGGTTTTGCTCATGTGATATTCTTATATTCATCCCTGGTAACAATCACATTTCCATTCTTTATAAGATTCTTTTTTAAGTGTCAACTCACTGAAGAGTTCACTGACCAGCCAGGCTGGTCTTTTTCTATACTTCCCACCCTTCTTTAGCACTGGGACTTCCTCTCCTTGCACTCTTAATATGGCCTCCTTTAGAAACAATGAGCTTTCCTGGACTCCTGTCTCCATCAAGCTTGTTGCCCAGACTACTTGTCCACCAGTTTCCCAAGTCTGTTAAAGTCTGCTTTTCTGAAGGTCAGTGCCTTTGTATGACTGCTATCTTTTCTTCATTTCCTTAGGATCTTGAGCTCTGATATTTTGTGGTCATGATCATGCAAAGTGCATTCCACCTTCATATTCTCAACTAATTCATCCCTATTTGTGATTAGCAAATAGGGGAGAGCTTCCCTCCCTCTCTCAGTGCACCTCCTTCCTCCCCACAAGCTGGTTTCCACAAGCAGAAGCAAAAAGTTCTCACAGATCGTCCAAAAACTTTCTGTACTGCTTGGGTACTGTTGAGTTACTGTCCAAACAGAAATCCCCTATCACCATCAGGTTCTGCAATCTTGTTTGCAAACAGCCTCCTCTACCTCCTCTCCATGGTTTGGTGGTCCACAGAAGACACTCATCATGACGTCACTCTTTCTGTTCTCCCTTTCTACCTCGACCTAGAGACTTTCAATGGATCTACTTCCTACTTCGTACCAATCTGGAACAAGCATATTTCTTTTATACAAAAAGTAACACTATCGCCTCCTTTTCTCCTGCCTATCATTCCTGAACAAGTTGTACCCAGTATTCCAGACTTATGAACTATCCTATCAAGTTTCATGTAACTCAATTAGATCATCCTACTGTTACTGTAAAAAAAGACTTCCAGTTCTTACTACTTATTCTCCATGCTTATTGCATTAGTGTACGCTGCTTGGGTGCACCTTTGATCACAAATACTGTAACAACAACAACATAATAGAAGAGGTAAATACCTTCAGTACTCTAGCAACTTCAGGGTTAAAGGTCGGCGTTTTAATATACTGAAGAAACAATGTGCATATTCTTTTTCTGAGTCCTTCAAGATTGCATCTTTTCACTCCTCTCATCATAAGGTCAACCTCTCTGTCAATTAATTCCACAATTTCCTGTGTCAGCTTACAGTCATGCTCCTATACAAGCAAAGACGCACACAAAAAGAATCCACTCAGTGTACAAGCTATATTTAGATTTTTTAAATGTTAGATTTAATGCAAGCTAACTAAACAATGAGGACAAAACATACAATACATTCCCTATATAACTGTATATTCCTAAATTTATGCATTAAAGAAGAAGGTTAAACTTCAAAGTATCCTGCAAAGAAAAGACAACCATTAGAGGTTCTTTTGGAAATACTGTGTGTAGTTTGTCCTTCCTATTTTTATAAAGCAGGACCCATCTTATTTTCTATCACCCTAATAAAATTGATTACAGCTTCTAAAAATCAGCGCTATTCTTGAAGAAAAATTGGTAAGCAAGTCAGGTACCAGGCTTCCCCAAATTTTAAGAGACTGCTTTTAATCAAAAAACTGTAAAATTATTTAACTTAATAATCTACTTAGGTGTTACTTTTACTTAAAAAAAAAAAAATCACAAGGAACAAGACAAAATATAAAATATGGGCCACATCGTGACAACAAAAACAAACAAACGTCTCTAAAAGCCTTCTAAAATTCATACATACTTTCCTATGGGGAGGCAGAGACATGACTTCCCAAATTCACACACAGCCCAAGAAGAGGCTGGGCATTTGAACTGAAGCTTAGGATATGTGTGTATATCTTTTTAGTTTCTGGGCCCATAATGATTTTCCTCCTTTAAGATCTCACTGACTTCATGCAGAGGTGGTATTATAATAAAGTGCTGACAGATGAGAGGAATAAAAATTAAATCAGCTAATTAGATAAAGCACCAAGAAGCCCCACTGAAGCACGACAGCTACAGAGACACTGGGTGAGCCAGGTCAAACTGATGCGATTCCTCTTCTGGGCATGTACTGAGCTACGTACAGGGATATGCCAAACAGAAAGTAAAGTGCTGCCCTTCCATCCCCCATTTCTGTAAGCACCCACAATGTCAAAGTCAACATTACACCCCCTCTAAAGCATAGGTGTCAATCAAACACATGGCACACTGGTAGTACAGTGGGCTATTAGAAGTGCATATCCTCAGCTCTGTACTGCATTATTCCATTTTGACATAAATATCACACCCATTACCCAAGTATCTAAAGACTTTTTTGTACTGCTTGTCTTACTCATTCACAAAAATGAAGAAACAAAACAAAGAGAAAACACAAATTTCAAGAAGCTCTTAATTTCTACAGCTGTTAAATTCTTTACTAGAAACAAATAAGGGGGTAGGAAAGAAATTTTCAATATTTTGACAGCAATATTTTTAGACTAAAATGGCAAACCAAAACAGACATTTTATAACCTGGTTTTAAAGGGCATTACTTCTATTCTGTAACGCTTCAGAAAAATATTCATAAAACCACTAAAAGGTATCTGTTACAGATTTATCAAGTTAATGCAATTATTAAACTTCATACTAAAAGAGTGAATTTCATTTGAACACAAATATATAATAAAAACTTGTGAAGCTATCATGTTAGAATTATCTTAAAAAATCAATATTTATCATACAAAGCAATATTGCAACATAAAGTTTACAGTATTTGGCTTTCCAAATTCAACAAATACTTCTTAATACTAGATGATCAGGCTGACACCTTTTTGCCATAAGAAATCTTGCTGTTTTGTCAGCACCAATTAAATGTCTATGGCTTTGGAGATAGAAGGTGCAGTCTACAATAAAATGTAAAGGGAAAAATAAAGCATACCTTCACAGTATGTCTGAGTGTTAACAGCACATCTAGCCTCTCATCTTGTAGGAGGTCTTTCATACTAATGCTGCGGTAGATTTCAAGAAGTTCTCTGGCACGAAGTGTATACTGAGTATCCATTTCAGTGATTTTTCCATCAAATGCTTTCCATTTCTTTGGTTCAGCACACTTCAGAAACAATTTGCATCACTCTGAGTTTTTATAATTTGATCAATAGCTGAAGAAGTGCATTATGCTATGTAAAATTTTATCATAACAAACAAGGACTATGCGTCAACACTTACCTAATATGAAAGGCTATTTCCATTCACAATATTTCCACAGTATCTTTTACAGTAGAGCAAACTTCCAGTATTATATAATTTGTAAATATATTTATGCAATTCATGACCTTTCTGGATTGCAACACTTTAATTAAAAGTAAATTACATTGTCCCATAAAGTCATGCTCTGTTAGTTTAAAATGAGGTTACCAAAGATAGTACTGGAATATATGAGCTCAAAACTGCTACTAAAAATTCAATGCGAATATTACCTGTGGGAAGACTACCCACTTAAACCCTTAACACCTATCAGACATACCTTTTTCCAGGGAGCTAGCTGTGCTATTCAAGATAAACTTAGTATTGTTGCTGCTTTGTAAAAATGGCCAGTTTGCTCAATCAGTCCAGTTCCCGGTTTTTGGGGGTTGTTTTGCTTACTTTTTTGTAATTTTTCGTTCATATTCCTCTGTAGTGTAGGGATGCCGCCAAGGGCCCAAGACGAAGTGGAAGCAGCAACTTCTGGTTCACAAGCGTGAACTCAAACATCAATACAAGACTGTTGGCAGTAGATGCTTTTCTGGGTACTCACTCCCCTAACCTCACCAGGTGCCACCTGGGGCAGTTGACCCTATCACCTCCCTCTCACCCAGTTACAGCACTGCTGTCCCCTTCCCTCTTCCCTACAGCCTATGCATCTTTCCTTCCACCTTTTAGTGTTAGAATAAGAGTCAAACTGATGAAGGACTTTCATTTCCTATTTGTGCCCCTAACCTTGAGCATTTTGGCCAGCTATTAAACAATGGTAAGGGAGGAGTAGTGCAGAGATATACAGCAGATCCAAGCTTGGAGCCATCATTATATATACTTTTTGGAACATTCAAGAAACTTTTTTAACATGAACAAAATACTAAGATAAGACTTAAGTGTGAAAACTAGATAAATCACTTAACCAAGGGATGGGCAATTATTTTAGCTGGAGGCTGCATAATGACTTTTGGTGTGCTGTCAAGGGTTGCAAAGGTAATATTCAAATTAAATATATTTAATTTTTATTTCAAAAAAATATTTTTGTCCTAATATTTACATGCGTTTGTGTAGTATAGGCAGTCCTTGGACTTACGACACAATTGGTTCCTGAAAACCACATTGTAAGTCGAAATGTTGCAACTTGGAACTGATTTTCCTATAAGAAACAGTGTTATAAATGGGGGATTGGTTCCTTAACCAAGGCCCGATACCCTATTTTCACCAAAAATAACACAGAATTTTGTACTGAATCAGTTAAAGATGAGTAATATAGCTACATTAATGTATTTATATTGTAAATAGCAATCATATTGATTTGGAAGGACTTCTTTGAGGTAATTTTGCTGGACTTTTTAAAGAGTTCTTGGTTGGATTTTTTGTACTGGAGTTGGTTTTTTAACTGGTTGGTTTTTCACTGGAGTTTTCTCAGGAGTCTTGGCAACAGGTTTTTCTGAAGTCTTGTCTGCTTTCTTAAAAAAAGTGTCCAAGAACTTTGGACAGATGTTCTCCAGGAAGATGGGTGACACAGAAAACCTGTTTGCTGGTGTGGTGTCAGATCAAGTGTTGTAAGGTTGAAACTGATGTCAGAAAGTTGAAACAGCATTTCAATTTATAAATGTTTGTAAGTGTGAAATGTAACTTGAAATATTTATAAGTCAAGGACTGCCTGTAATGTATAGAGGTGTAATAGTGTATATAGACTGCATAATATTTCAAAATAAAGTCTTACTCTCGTATAGTGTGTGTGGGAGGTATGTGGGCTGTGGTTGTGGGGATGGGGTACGTGTGTGGGATTTGTGGGGGGGGATAGGTAGGCGTAGGGTTTGTGGTGGGGGTTGTGAAGGGATGTGGGTGTGTGTGACATTTGTGGGGTTTATGGGGGGGCAGGTGTGGGACCCCCCTCCCCGACCAAAGGCCCTTGGCCCATAGCATACAGCCCCTGCCAGCAGCAGCAGGCAAAGGGCTTTCACAGCCCATGGCAGAGTCTCCCAGAAACATACTGCTCTGGCTCAGTCCAGAGAGATGCATGTGCTGGCACAGAGCCGGCCTGGTCTAGCCTGGCCCATTGGTGCATGGATCTTTGGATCAGACTGGGCTGGCTTTGTGCCAGCACATGGGGCTCCTGGCACTGCAGGCGGGAATCTGACCACCCTGGGGCTGGGCCAGCAGTGTGTATTCCCAACTGCAGTGCTGGGAGCCCCACATACTGGCACAAAGGCAATATTTTACAGTTAGGGTGACCAAAACCTGGAACCAACTTCCCAGGGAAGTGGTCCTCGCCCCTACCTTGGGCATATTCAAGAGGAGGTTGGACGATCCTGTCTGGGGTCTTGTGAACCCAGCATTCATTCCTGCCTGTGGCAGGGGGGTCAGGCTAGATGATTTGTTCAGGTCCCTCCTGACCCTAGCTACTAGGAAACAAAGCCAGCCTAGTGATGGTATGTGGCTCCTGGAAGGAGTGCTGCGAGTCGCACATGGTGGCACAGAGCCAGTCTGTCTGATGGAGTGCGACTCCCTGCCTGCATACCATTGGTCCAGGTGGGGTCTGTCTGCCATCTGCAGCTCTTGGTACTGCAGCTTGGCTCAGTGCCTCTACATGGGGCTCACAGCACTGCAGGCAGGAGATTCCTCTCCCCACTCGCCAGCTGTCCTGTAGTGCACCATCACACTCCATGCCTCCACATGGGGGTCTTAGCTGGAGTGCTGGAAGCCCCATCAAGATGGAAGCACAGATCCCACCAGGTCCAATGGCTCACAACTTCTGAAAGTTCACCTTCTGCCAGCTTTAGAGGGGCAGCCACAAGCTGGTAATAACTGTTTTTCAGAAGGGTCCCATGGGCTGGACAGAATAGCTTGGTGGGCTGTATCTGGCTTGCAGGCCATATTTTGCCTGCCCCTGATTTAATCTGTCTATAAAATAGGGATAACACCAGTTTCCTGAGTACAGAAAAGGGGACCAAAATGTAATTAGAAATATTACTACTGTTTTTCACCTGCAGTAATAATACTGTTTTTCACCTACTGTTTCTGCACTTTTCTTCCTTTCATATTCCAAGTATTTTGCAAACATTAATTACATTCTTCTCTATTTTACTACTGTTTAGAAATATTCCATGTATTTTGTTACTATTACTACTGTACTACTGTCAGCTGTAGAGGGGTGCTATGAGGATAATTTCACTAAGTTTGTGAAATACTCAGACACTACAGTGACAGAGGCCACATAAATGCTATAAAGATACTAAGTTATAAAGAAAATAGGTTAGTCATAACAAATGTGATTAGGGCATATTAAGAACAAAGAGCCTATAAAGCTTTTATATATTCAAGTTATTCAAGGAAAAGTAGTAGAAGTGAAAGTAGGGACTCCTAATTGAAAACCTGACAGGCATAACTATATCACCACTGGGTGTGGAGCTATAATCAAATGAGGTATTACTAATTAGGACTGATGATCTGGAGCTAAAATTGATGAAGAAATCTGACAGAAAACAGGACAGGCTGAATAATGAGTTCCTAAACCTTTCAAATGGAACTAGTAAACTCTGAATACCGGAAAGAGGCAGATGTTACTCTATCATAAAGGGTATACTTGAACATGAAAAAACAACTTTGCTTTGCCATACATTAATGTATTACAAAGCCTTTTAAAGTATTTTATGAGTTACCTTATCCTGCATTAAATTAATAGATTATAATGCTGAGTCACTTGGTCCCTGATATTATAATAACAGTTTTAAATTGCTAGCATGATTTTCCTGTGGACATGTGCATTAGGGCTGTGATAAGTTTCAGTCCCCAATTTGATATGGCGGAGATTCGACCCAATTCAGTGAACAAATCTCCGAATCCGAATTGAATCAGAGGATCCTTTAATCTCTCCAAATTGAATTGGAACCCTCCAAATCGATTCCAAGAGATTTGGCAATTCGTAGGCATAGCTTTAAATGTTTTTTCTACCTACCTTTAGGTAGCAGGCGGCTCATAAATGCTACGATGCTAGGGGGAAGGACGGAGTGTCCCATAGGAGCGTGGGGAGCTCCCCAGAGCACTCAGTAAGACCTGGAAGTGGACCAGAAGCCGATCGCTGAGCCAGGGTAGGTGCAGGGGAGGGCTGTTGCTGAGCACGTGTCCCCATCCCCGGGCTCCTGTGGAATGCTCCATCTACCTCAGCATTGCAGCATTCATGAGCCATGCCTTCACGAAGCATTGCAGCATTCATGAAGCCATGCTACTTCAAGGTATGTTAAAAAACATTTAAAGCTGTGTCTATGGCCAAATCGTTGATTCAGAGAATCAGCATCAAATCTTCGGATTTGGCCGAATCAACTTGGGGACAGTGATCCAACTTAACAAACTGAATCACTGTCCCTGACTCAGGCCAATCTGAATCAAATAGGGCCCATTTTGCACACCCCTAGTGTGCAATCAACTTCTTGTGGACACGTGTTTCTTAAGCCCCAATTAAGAAATTACTTTACTGGCTTTCTTGCATGTATACCAGCCTCTGGCTGCTTTACTAGTCATTCCATTCAGGAAGAGCGCACACCAACTGCAGATGCTTCTTCAGCCTGACGAAGGATATCTATACCTGAAAGCTTGCAAAGAATGATTTTTCCAACTATGAGTCGGTTTGATAGAAGATATTAGATTCATCCAAAAAACCTTATCTGCCAACATCCTTAGACGAACATGGTTACAACCTATACACTTACGCTCTTTCAGTTTATGACTGGTCATATGAAGAGTCAACACGCAAGGGTTGCCAGAGAAATGGAAATTACAGGCTGCCCTGTGACAAATTAATGTAACATTTAAGTGATCTAGCAGTTTTAGTTTTATGTAGTGGAGATTTTTTAAAGTGAAGCACCAAATCTGTGGTACTGTGGTAAGATGTATAAAAATCTCAGCATGAACTTTCTTTCGTGATCCTCGTACATTATATTAAAACTCGGTACTTTAAGAATGAAATGATGCATCTAAATGAAACAAGTAGCTCATCAGTGAAGAAATATCACTGTCCATCTCATTACTATCAAAAGCAAGATTGAATCTCAAGCATTGCAATTCTCAAGCTCTTTGATTTCAGACCTATTTTTAAGTAGTCAAGATTGATACATGAAATAAACAACTCTAGATTTCACCCCTTCCTTCCCATCTCTCTTGCTTTTTAGTTTGGTAGCAGTGATATGGAATTTACAATAATCCTATTACAGGAATTTCTTCACAGAGCAGGACTACTGTAATTGCACTTTCTTGCCAACACATGAAAGCAGATCAGAGGACCAGAGGGGAGAAATAAAAGAATGCAGGCATAGAGAGAGAGAAGGGAAGAAAAAGTGCAGAAACAGCAGGTGAAAAGCAGTAAAGAATCTGAAAACTATGATCATCATGAACAATAGGAAATAGAACCCTTTCCTCAGAAGCTCAGGTTGCGTATGACAATAATAAAATATTAGCCTTTCAAAATACAAATGCAAAACTAAATCAGGGAGTCCTATATTAAAAAGGAAAAATAAAGAACTCCTGTAGGAAGGTAATATAGAGCCAGAAGCATCTAAAATGATGCTTTATAAAAGCAAGAAAGGATTAAATTAGGAGAGATCATACAGGGAATAAACTTCAGACCACAGGGCAGAAGTAGAAGTAGAACTTCAGACCACAGGGCAGAATCAGTTGCCTACAGATTCCAAGTAGGCTAGGTGAGACACTTAAATGGCAACTGGCGTATAAGTGCAGTTATGCCAGTACAAAGTTCAAGTAAAAAGTCTCAAACATAGTCAATATCTAGTCCTTTAAAGCAGCAGTCAGTTATGCTTTCCAGTGGTGGGCCAGAATGACCCAGCTTAGGTCTGAAGCAGGTTAACACTAGGTCCTGGCTGCCACCACCATTTCTCCCAGGCACATAGCTGTGGTGTAGCATAAGTGAAGCTTCCTGCCACTTGGTTGTGGGACAGGCAAAGTCCAGTGCCATTGAATCCCCTGAGCTTCAGGCTTTAAAGGCTTTTGAAGAGCTAGCATCAGGCACCTAGTGCAGCTCTGGTATTCTTGTTCAGGTAGCTAAGGGAGCTAAGATGATGGTTATTAACACCTGTGAAGTAAAGAACAATGGGCCATTAATGGGCATTAACTCTCTTAGCTGCCTGAATAATAATTCATACCAAAGCTGCACTACCTAGGATAGGGGGGCAGCTGCTCAGCAGTGGCAGAGGCAGGAGTGGGGCCAGAGCTGGGACATTCATTTTAATGTTTTACCAGATGTGCAATTTGGAAGAAAACAATGTCACAAGTACCTAAGAAGAGGATGTTAGGGGTGCAGAACAGGAAACAAAAAGCTCAGTTAATGACTGCAATGAAAAAAGATGCAGATGAGATGAAAAAAAGTACTTAAAATCTATTAGGGACAACCCATGCAATAATATCGAGATGGTCACAGCAGGGATATCAGGTGAAAAATGCATAGATGATCCGCAATCCAACTTCCAAGAATCATCACAAGAGGAAAAGATACAGCTCCCTGACAAAAACTGAAGAAACACTGTAACAACCTTCACTGTACATGGACATATGATATACTAAACAGTGAAGACTTCTCCAAAGAACTTGGTTAACTCCAAAATATACTTCCAGACTGTACAGCTCCTCAAGAAGTCTGATAATTATATACATTAAATATGTATTTACAACAATGACCATCATGACAACTTCCCAAACACATGGAGAGCACTCAGGATGCTGTTAACCATGCTTGTATTGCTGGTGAGCAGTGAACAGAGCTCCTTGAAGCTGAAGCTCATAAAAACATATTTGTGACCAACCATGAGAGATGCCAGGCTATCTTTGATGATCATCCTATCGAGAATATTGTGGCTCAAAATACAGACCTGTCACAAGCAATATCAGAGTTTGTGGCAGCAAAGGCATGCAGAGGTGTCTACTGAGTCTTGAAATCCTAGTACACAAAGTCTTTTTATTTGTTATTGTTATTTACTAGTTTAGTGTTTCATTTAATGCTAGTTTGTCACAGCTATCATGCTATTTTTATGACTTGTATTGTTTATTATTTGAATAAAATTGAATTGAATTGTACCATTTCATCCTACTTTTTTCAGTAAGTTATACAAAAAATCCCAAACTTGTGAGATTACCACTTTATTTCTGAAAAGGGGGGAGGGCGAATGCCAAAACACAGGTTTGCCCAGGGCACCCTCTTCCCAAAGGCTGGTTCTGAATAAGATCTCATCAAGCAACTGTACCACTGAATGTGGGTTAAGCGATGGAGAAGCCCAAATGAGAGCCCTAACACAGAGGGAATCAGAAATAATTATATCTAATGACTATAAGGACATGAACTGCAGGCCTGAAGCTGTCATGGGGTAAAATTGGATACAGAATATAGTCTATAAATAAAAGCAGCACATATCATATCACATACACAGGCTTCAAAGAATCACAACCCACATCATTACTTTCTAAGGAATACCCACAACCAGTGGGTAGACAAAGAAAGAATGAACTTCTCTACAAAACAGCATAATTTCTATCTCCCAGGACTATACGTCTGATAATTAAGGACTAGTAAAATCTTATCTTCAGTACTGTGCCCAGTTTTGGGCACTGTATTTTTTTAAAAAGCTGCAGATATATTTGAAAGAGTTCAGCAGAGAACAAGAAAAAAATGATTAGAAGTTTATAAAACATGGCTGGTACGGTATTTGAGTAAATCTGATACCTTTTATTAGACCAAAAGATATTGGATTTACCCACAGAACCTTGTCTGCCTATGTCCTTAGACCAACACAGCTGCAACCTATACATCTAAAATATGGCTGAACATTACTGAACTTATTTAGCCAAAAAAGAGAAGACCAAGGGGGAATATAACAAGTGGCCACTGACAAATACAGGGGAACCCCTTCCAACTCCTTCTCCTCAAAAATCCCAGTGCTTTACTGGAAGAGGAACTGTCTCAATTTGACCCGGCTCCCCCAGTCAGTATAGATCAGAGGTGGGTAATTATTTTGGCTCAAGGGCTGCTTAGTAAGTTTTGGTGAGCTGTCAAGGGCTGCAAGGGCAGCCCTAACCCCTTGACAAGCACCCTGCCTCCTACTCACCACCTTAAGACTGGAAGTCTCATCCCTAGCCTCTGACCTTTGCCATCGGAAGTCCCGTCCCTGGAAGTACTCCTTTTGTGAAGAGTGGTGGAGCACTGCTAGTGCTGCCACTGTAGGGACTGGGCCGCGCGCGCGCGCGGGGGGGGGGGGGGAAAGCACCAGGTGCCGTATTAGAAAGGCCAATTTAAGGCCCACCACCCGGGGCTGAGAGGAAACTGCACCCTGCTGGGCAAGGGGGTGGGGGCTTTTGGGGCTCCTTGTGGGAGGGGAGTCCCCAAGACATGCCAGGCCAATCACCTTTCCAGTGAAAGGTGAGTGTGGGGCACCTGAACCCCAAGCCCCAGCATCCTTGGTGGGTTTAACTAGTCCAGGGGGAGCCTAGGCTCATGGGAGTCTTGAGGCAGGGCCCAGATCAGCAGAAGGACCTGGAGCAGCACCAGGCTCTTCATGAGTCCTGTGGCTGCAGGGACACAGAGGGGGCCAGGCATGGCTACGGCCACACCTGGGGATGTAATACCCCAGGGCAGAGGGCCAGACAGGGCTACGGCCACCTGAGCTGGACAGGATGACAGACCCCAGTGAGCCCCAGTGAAGGGGCAGTATGTGAGCCCCTCCGGGGGGAGGGGGGGAAAGGGAGAGGGCTTGGAACGCAGTACGTATTTTGTCTGTTTGTGTGCACATTATGAAAGACCCAGTGTGAACCACTGGTGGATGCTATTTGTGAGGCTTGGGCCACAGTGCAGAGGTGGAACAGAGCTGTAGAGATCACCCTAAACATCAAGGTTCAAAATGGGCAGCCTCCCACCTATTTAACACCCTAATATTATTATATCAAGGTGTGGCAGACAAGTGAAGTGGGTGGCTAGCTCATAGAGAGGGAGGCAGGCCGGTGTTTGCACTAGACATGAAAGATTGCCTCTGTCACAAAGAGGGTTTGCCATCTTAGAACTGGGGGAAAAAACAAATTATATACTGAAAATCAAACATCCACAATACTACATTTTAATTAATCTTTTTCCCCCCTGATTTGTGTGTTTATGCTGTATATATAGAAATGATTGCATGGTAGCTCAAAATGAAATCTTACTCTTGTATATTGTGTGGGGTGTGGAGAGGTGTGTGGGGGTGAGGAAATGGGTAAGTGGGGTTTGCAGGGATGTGTGTGTGGGTACATGCCGATGGTGGGGTATATACATATAGCAGTGAGTAGGGCTCCTCCCAGAGGCATGCCAGTGTGCATTTGTGGGGTGTGAGATTGTGTGAGGGAGAGCGTGGTTGTGGGGCTTGAGACAAGGGTTTGAGGGTATGATGGGGTGTGCATGGAAGCCCTATGATGTGCACGTCCCCCCGCCCCAACCGAGCCAGTCAGCACCCATCCTCGCTCCACAAAAGCCCAGAGCCAATGCAGCCTCTGATGTTTCCCTACCACCACAAACAGCACGCAGTCCCAGTGCGCCCCATGCCCACTCTGCACTGCCAAGCCGTGGCACATCCTGCCACCCCAGGCATGCAGCAGAGCTGTGGTGGCTCCTTCTGGCTGCTGTCCCCAGCCCTGTGGCAGTGACAGGGACCAGCAGGTGCAACCCCGACCCCACATCAGCTCCAGGCTTGCCTGTCTGGGCTGAGCAGAAGCAGCAGTGGTGGTGGCACCAGGCAGAAAGTGCTGCTTGGCATGAGGCAAAGTGGCCCTTCCCCCTCACCGCCACTGGGCAGTTTTTGGTGCAACCTCCTAGAGCACATCATGCCAGGCTGTAGTGTGGCTCCATTACTGACACCTCTTTGCTGCCCTGTGGCTGCTTTGCACCGTCTCCGCTGCTACACAGGGCAACCCCAGAGGTGGCAGTGATGGAGCTGCATCCCAGCCCTGCACGGCATGTGCTCCAGGTGGCCGCAGCAAAAACTGCCCTGGCAGTGGTGAGGGGGACGGGCCACTTTGCCCCATGCAGAGCAACACTTTCTGCCTGGCAACACTGTTGCTGCTGCTCAGCCCGGAGGGGCAGGTGCTGGGGCCCAGGCTTAGCAGCAGTGGTATAGGAGAGAACCTGCTGCTCAGCGTAGGGTAAAGGTGGCTCATCCCCTCCCCACCCAGGCTGGCACTTCCTGGTATAGCTGTCCAGAGCCTGACCAGGGCTGCTGTGTACCTGCTGTCTGCTGCTACCACTGCCATGCAGGGCAGCCCAGCACGGGCTGTAGGCAGCTGCATCAGGAAGCACTGACTACGGGGAAGGGGAGGGGCTGTTTTTCCCAGTGCTGAGCAGCAGTTTGTCCAGTGCTGTCATTGCTCAGACCAGATGGGGAGCTTGGAGCCGAAGCAGGGTGCACAGGCTCAGAGCTGTACCTGGTCTCTGCCTGTACTGTGGGGCTGGGGCCAGAAGCAGCAGCAACAGCAAAGGAGCTGCCAGGGCCCAGGCTGCCTAGAAAGCAGTCCCACAGCAGAGCCACCCCAGCCTTGCTGCATGCCCAGGGGGTGGCAGGATGCACTATGGCTAGGCACCCCCTTGGTCAGGTGGGACTAAGGGACCCACCATGGGTTGGACAAAGCCCCCCTGTGGGCTGGATCTGGCCCACAAGTTATTTTTTGTCAGTCCCCCACCCCCAGGTATAGATCATGCACTTCAGTAGGGCTTTTTGGTGCTGTTATCTAATAGCCGATTCAATCTTAGGCAGAAAAAAAAGATGATTCAATCAGCTGCTAGATAAAACCACCAAAAAGCCCTGCTGAAGTACAAGCTATACAGATGCTGGGAAAGCTGGGTCAAACTGAGGCATTTCGTCTTCTGGGCATGTGATGTGCTTAGTGTGGGGCCATACCAAGCTGAAAGTAAAGTGCTGCTCTTCCCCACCTTCTCCCCAAGAACATCTATCAGTGACCAGTAATAATAGTCTTAAGTGTTCTTATGGGGAGGATAGTGATAGACTACTGGCCCACAGTATGGGAATAGCCTTAAATTGCAACAAAGAAAAAATTTTAAGAACCCTGTAAGCATGAGGGTGGTTATCCACTGGAAGAGATTATCCAGGAGTCTCCGGACCCTCCACTACTGGAAGCTGACCAATGCTTGGCTGGGGTGTTCCTGCATTCACTAGGGTATTAGACTAGATTACTTCGTGAAGCGCCTTTCAGCACAAGTTTTCCACAGTCCTATATATCCAGATCTATCAAACATTCTTCCAAGTTAATTGATACAATATTTTTGTCAACCATCTCTGGGTGACCAGCATGTGGACTATAGCCGATTAAGATGCTCTCATGTCTCATTTATAAATCCTCCTACCAACAATGTTAGGTCTAGAACCTGATGTAGCAGCATATTTCAAGAATAAGCCATTTTATGGCCTCTCCTCATAATCCTTGAAGTAAACCAAGGTGTTCAAAGAAAATATGAATTCTGGCTAACCTGACCAGAAACACTGCCATACCCATGAGGAGGCACCAAGATTGCCAGGGATCCTGTTTTTTTCTGTTTAAAAAATTGCAAATTCTCTGATTAAAAACACAAATTACGAATTCTCTAAATAACACCCCCCAAATCTGTGTTTGTCCATGATTAAAATGAAACACCACTATATTTCTCTCTCTCTCTCTAAGTATCAGCTAAACACGTTTTATCGATACACATACAATTTTAAAGCAATTTGGAATCCTGCTTGCACTTTAAACACTATATTAATAATATAATAAATTAAATTCTAAATACCTATACATTTTGGCAGTGGTTTGTTTGTTTTTAAAGAGGGGGGAAGTTATGGTAAAATCAGAGCTTCCCCTGCTCCCTTTGCTCATTGGGATGCAGGTCCAGCTGCAGTTGTCCCCCCTGCAACTGCTTTGTGGCACTGAGCAGCCTTGCCCTGATCATGCTGTTGCCCTGCACTCCCCACCCACAGCCACAACACTCTCTCTCTACCCACCACCCCCTGGGCCCTGGCAATGGCCCTCACTCCCCAACCACAGCCTCTGCAGCCCAGTAGGCGGGACCTAGCATGACAGGGCAGAGCAGGGCCAGGCAGGGAAGTTTGCTGCTGTCACCATGAGCCCTGCACCGTGCCCCCCTGCCTGCCCTGCAGCAGCGAGGGGCACAACTCCATGCTGCCACCCTCGCTACTGCTGGGTGGGCAGAGAGTGCCTTGCCATGGCAGCATAGGGTTCATAACAGCAGCATCAAGCTTCCCCACCCCACTCTGCTGGATCCTGCCCACTGGGCTGTGAAGAACTGGGGCGGGAGGGGGAAGGCAGCAGGGCAGGGAGCCTGAGCCTGCAGTGGGCAGCCTGCATCCACCCCCACCTTGCACACAAAATTGGGGGGCATGTGCCCCCCCCAGCTCCCCCACCAAAGTGCAAGCAGCAGCAGACAGACAGCCCCACCCCCCCCAGACAAAATGCTTACAGCCCTGTCCCGCTTGCTGCTTGCGTCCTGCGACTACACGTGGCCCAAGGCCCCAAGCCCCATCTGGGCAGCAACCCCAGCCATGCTCTGTCCCTCACTATGAGGGCCCCAATCTCCCCCTCCTATCACTATGGGGGCCCTCCCTCCCCCACTTACCTCTGGAAGCTGCTCTCCAGGCTTTCTGGTGGCCATGTGCAAGCATACATGAGGACATGCACATGGTGCCCCCTGCCTGACCTCCCTCCTCCCAATCCCCACCCCCCCAGTCCCTTCCAGGCTGCAACTCTGCCAGCCTGCAAAGGGAAACCCATTTCCTACATTTTTCTCCTTAAAATGACAAACTCTGGGTTTTACCACATTTTTCCATCATGAACAGAAAGTGATCTTCAGGGATCTGGGTTGTGACAGTAATGATGATACCAGACCAAAAACCTCAGTTCTGAGTTTTGGCATACAGCTCAAGACCTCTGTAGAATGACAAATCCTGGTTGCCTGAGGTGGTGAAACTTCTGATAAACTAACACCTAAAGTATCTTAGTGGATCCATTTTCACAGTTCCACTGTACCACACACCTTCATTCTTTGTGAGAGGTGAAGCACTGAGCATCCATCTGGAACCAACCGTCTACCAAATGGGACCTCTGCTACCTTATCCAGTCAGATCTTAGCAACACACATCCACATCTGGGTAACATTTCACACACTGATCATAAAGTAAATTTATTTCAAAACTACTTAAACCTTACCCATTCAGAACTGTATGTCCCTAATGCATGTTACATGTATTATACAATTAATTAGTTAATTGTGCAATACATTTAGAGCAGATCTAAAGAATTACCACACCATAAAAATGGCCATCCAGCTATAAAAGCCAAACAGTGTTTGAAAAATGTGTAACAATGTTATAGCTAATTTCTGTCCAGCTTGAATTTGAATATGCAGCAGGAAATGCATCCAAGTGATAGGCATCAGCTGGGTCTTCCAGCATCCCAACATGCACTGCTCCCTCCATTCAGTGGAAACTTATCTGGAAAAGCCCTTCAGCTCTGAACAAAACCTTGATCAGTTTAAATAGGAGTTAGCCTGTGGCGGGCCAGTAGGGGGCACTCCTGCATTGAGCCACTCACTTCACTGCACCTGACCACCTTCAGGCTCTGAGTGTCTCCCTGAGGGTGCCTCATGTCTGGCCAACCCCTTTCCTGGAGCACACCCACTAGCCTGGGGCTTCCACTGTCACCATCCAGGGCTGGGCATTAGCCCTCAAGGATACTTGATTCACTCCAAGAACTTGGGATGCTTCCTTCTGTCAGAAGCACAAGTAGTGGTCACCCTTAGTCAGACAAACCAAGGGGACCCCAAGGCATAATCTGATATATCCACTCCCATAAGTCTCCCACACAAGGTACAAAGGAGAACTTTATTGGTTACAAGGGGTAGGGTTGGAATAGGGTACACGGTAGAGCAATATCAGAGAAATCCCACAGAGCAAACTCCCATGGCTGGGTAACCTTTGATTATATATTTGAATTACTGCAAGCTATATATTGAGTTAGATCTCAGATAGCTTACTCACAAGTATCATCCAGAGCAGGTGGAGATTTGGAGGTAGGCAGTTCCTTGATCATGAGTTTTGAGAGAGAGAGCGCAAGTTTCAGATGGGTCAGCTCTTCTCTCTCTCTCTGAGTCTTCCTCAGGGATGCTGCCCCCTTCTTCTGGGCAGTCCTTAACTTATATAGCCCTTGTGACCTCATTTACCTGGTCCAATGGAGGCTAGTACCTGTTGGCTGTCAGCCAACCAATTTGAAATGCATCACTATTTGCTGGGCAGACTGGCAGGTCCTAGGTCCACAGGGACCAAGTCCCTCACCCAGGTATGTGATGCCAGTCACATAGGTAGAGGGAGCAGATTTTCCCCCTCCCTCAGGAATGTATCCAGCTCAGGTTACCTAAAGAGATAAGGTAAAATGCCCCTCTTCTGGGCCCATCCTAACCAAATTGTCACAGAGCAGAGTTTTTGGGGAGAAACAGAGGTGGCTTTTTGCCACATAACCCACACCAGGAGCTAAGCATTCCCTCTAGCCCCGCTAGGGGAAACTCCTGCACCAGCATGGAACTTAGACCTTGGTTCTCTACTCCTCCCCAGCAGCACCAAGAACAGAGGGAGAAGAAATCCCCCTAACCCTCTGTGCTTTTCTCTCACCAGGTGGGGGGGGGGGGAAGGAGGATTTCCCCTCCCCCTGTGGGAAGGAAAGGAGTTTAGGCTGCTGGGCAGGAGTTCTCCACTCACTTGATTCTGTTGGGAGCAATTTCCATCTGCCCACCCACCCACACACACCACCCCATGTTTTGCTTTGCACTAGGAGGGATTTCTTTGGTCCCCCTCTTGCTTGGTTGGGGCAGGAGAGGCAGGGGAGAGGATGAGGCAGAGGGGAATTATCAGCCTTATGCATGGCTAACCATGCACATGGCCCAATGTTTTCATCGTGGGAGAACAGCCATGTCATCATGGAAATAATATCTGCCAGGGGCTTTATACTCTGACCACAGGAGCTCCTTTCAATGGGAAGAAGAGATAACCAGTCAGAGATGGCAAAAGCCACCTAGATTTAGGTATCTCCCTCTTGTCTTCCCCATAAGGAACCATCTTTATCTACAACACCACTAAATTCAACTTTAAGAGACAGAAATTCTCCCTTTCTTTTCTTATATTTAAGACAGATATGCATGCCACAAAAGAAACAGAGAAGAAAACTTATACCACCCCATAATCCCCACAGTAGAAAGAACAGGAAAGAGAGATGAAAGCAAGGGGGGGAAAAAAAAAATCACTCATTTCTCATTACAAAATAAAAAATAATGAGCGAGAGAGAGAAAATGTGAGCGAATGAGCAAGTGCATGCGCATACAAGACAGAGAAAGGCTTCAATACAAAATGATTCATTAACTCGCATCACACGAAGATTCTCCAGATAACCATTTCTGAGGAACAAAGAGAAAACACAACAAGATATTTTATGCCTCATGCATCTGTTTATCCCTGCCATCAACTCCCTGCTATGAATCAAAATACTGGGGACATCGCTCTTTCCCAAGGTATCTGTAGAAGCGCCTCAGTACACAAATTAAAATGAAATGCTATGAGTTGATACTGAAGAATAGTTCCCATGTTCTTAAAATAATGTAGATAGCAACAGAAAGAATATATTGGCTTCAGAATAAATGCCTGTTACAGCATGATTCTCAAGTGTTTTGGGGAAGAAGCAGTTAAATATCTCCCTAGAGTGCCACTCCCTACAAAAAAAACTGACTTAATATTACAAACAAAAGTAAGTTATCAATTTAAAAAAAAAAAGGCATCTATGCTCTGAGAAGCCTAAAAATCAAAGCAAGTGTCATGACTTTGATACTGATCCTATGATTTCATTTATCAAGTCTCCTGATTTTTACACACTTGAAAGCAGCAACTTTGGTGATGCTATAACATGTAACAATACAGCAATTATAAACCCACTTACTTATGTTCTCATCAACATTTCTTATCAAGTCAGTTCATAATGAGAAAGGTTAAAAATATTAATATTTCTTGACCTGTTGCCTGTTTTAGTAAAAACTCAAACATTAACTTTAAGTTTCCAAATATACTGTAAAGCTCAATAATATAAGGCATTTCATGGTATGATATATTGGCTTCATAAAACATCGCTATTTTCCCCTTAAATAAAAGTTAAGTGTTCAACAGCAACCAAAATTTAAACATTATTGCTGTTTCATGTGGTTAGGTTTTTCTCCCTCTGCTTTGATTTCTGAGTGTATCCCACATGAATATTTAGTACCAAAAAAACAAAACAAAACAAAAAAAAAAAACAAAAAAAATTACAGCGGGGCTCTGATAATCATTTAATGAACTTACTCTAGACCAAACCTGAGCAAGTTTGCAGAGGACATGAAACTTGGAAGAACTGTAAACATGTTGGAGGATTTAAGCATAATTCAGAAGGATATCAACAGATTGGAAAGCTGGGCTAGTGCTCACAGGATGAAGTTCAGTATGGATAAATATAAAGTTGATACACTTTGGTAGAAATAATCAAAAAATACAAATACAAAATGAGTGACACCTGGCTGTATAACAGCTCTTATGGAAAAGGACTTGGAAGTCTTGGCAGACCAGACAATATTAACTGGCAGTGTAATGCAGTTGCACAAAAGGCCAATGCAGTGTTGGGCTGCATCAAGAGAAACATTAGGTGCAAGACCCAGGAGGTGGTAATGCCTCTCTACTTGGCACTGGTTAGGCCTCATCTGAAGTACTGTGTGCAATTCTGGCCTCCATATTTTAAAAAGGATTTAGAGAAGGATTTAGAGGGTCTAGAAGTGGGCAGCAAAAATGATCAAAGGTTTGGAAGGCAAGTCATAAGGAGTAGCTGAAGGAGCTAGGCATGTTCAGCTTGCAGAAAAGGCACTTAAGAGGGGACATGATATCAGTCTTTAAATACCTTAAGGGCTGCCATAAAGAGGGTAAGCACCTTTTCCCTCTTGCTGCAGAGAGGAGGTCATGGACCGATGGCTTGAAGTTACAGCACAATAGGTTTAGACTGAATAACAGGAAAAACTTCTTCACTGAGAATAGCTAGGCAGTGGAAGTTGTGGATCTCCACTAGTGGAGATGTTCAAGAGGAGGTTGGACAGCCACTGGACAGGGATGATCCAAGTGTAACTATAACATGAGTATTTCCCATGCTTCTGGTCTTTGCTGATTGCTACCCTTCCCCCTCGCCCCCAGTTTTTTTTTCCTGGAGCCAAGCCTGGGGACTTTGACTGGGGTGTGCCAATGCTCCTGCTGAGACAAAAACTCATCAGGTATGAAAGTGACAGGGTGGAGGCGGAGCTCCAGCTGGGTGGAGCTTGGGGCTGGCGGCCGTGTGGAGCCCATGCCAAGGGGTCAGCAGCAGCACAGAGCTGGCACACACAGTAAGCAGTGTGTGGGTGAGAGAGGATGAGGGTGTGTGGGGACTCCCTCCCACCCCACACTCACTCCATGGTGCACAGCCCTAGCGAGCAGCAGCAGCACTAGGCAGGGGCACTCATGCCCAGCACAACTGCTGGTGCCTGGCAGCGTGAGACACACCAGCCAGCACTGCACACTGTGGTGAGTACAGCCCCTGCCTGCTGGGCCGGCTCTATCACTGGAGCTCCCCACCAATGTTCCCTCTAAGGTGTAGTAGTCCATGAGAGCACCGCTTGTTGTGAGGTTGCTGGCTAGAGGGTCTTGCCCCTCTGCTTAGGGTCAGGCTGATTGCCATATTTGGGGTCAGGAAGGAATTTACACCATAATCAGACTGGTATAAACTGTCGGGAGTTTCCTTCTTCTGCAGCCAGGGGCATAGCCCTCTACCTGGGACTTCTTGAGCAAATATTGACAACATTTTATAGAAGCAGGACACTAGCTGCTGTGGTTCCCTGCTTTATCTGTGACAGGTTAGGGTGGTAGGTCTATGTTGTGTCAGGGTTGAGGATAGTTTTATGTAAAGTTTAGATTATGGTTGTGTGGAATGGTTTGGATAGGGGTATTTCTGCCACAGGAAGGGGAGTAGATGCCCTCTAAGATGCCTTCTAGCCCCACTGTAGGACTCCATGGCGCTCAACCTTTCTAAACTAAAGGCACTGATTCCAAACTTTTTGGAATTTAGCGATACCCCATTTCACAAACTAATTTATGTACTACAGTGCTTACCTCCTTGCACGGGGGCTGGATGGTGACAAGCGAGCACTTGCCTTCTCACACCTTGCAGCACCCTGGTTAAGAATCACTACTCTAGACCAGTGATGCTAAACTTTTTTGCACTATGGGCTGTACAGGCAGGGGCCAATCCATCTACAGGCCAGATTCAGCCTTGCAGAGTAAGGGAGTGTGACAGGACCCTGAGGGACTTTGGAATTTGGCAGCAGGGTAGAGGTGGCGCTGGTAATTGACACTGCTCCTCCACCACACAATTTTTCAACCCATAAGAAGCCCCATGGGCCTGATGTCATGGCCTCATGAGCTGAGTTCGCCTGCAGGCTGGGGGTTGAACACACGTGCTCCATACCAAATTACTCTGTTTCAGTTTGGTTCTTTACCACTTCTAAGTCATGAAGTCTTGATAAAAGCTAGTTATGACACACACTAGGTCAGAATGTCTCCTGACGTAAATCAGCATAAGTTTGTTGAAATCAATGGGACATGCAGGATTTAGTCCACTGTAATATTCAGTCTCCTGACTTTTTTAAGACCACAATATCAAAAAATAAAAAATGGAAGTTCAAGTGCAAAAAATGCACAAGAAATCACAGCACCTGTATAAGTAAACCAACAACTTTACCTGAATAGATAATTAAGTGCTTACATTTTCCTACACAAAACTGTCCAGGCTGTGTGCATGCCTGCACAGCTTGCACATATAAAATAAAGCCACTCAATTTAGCATGTATTCCTACAAGCCAGAAGGAATATCAAGAGTTACTGCTAGGAAAACAATACCAGCAGCTTATTTTGATAAATAAAAATGGAGGCTAACATGATGGCAGTCAACCTACCACAACTAAAATGCTCTCCCAGGGCACAGGCAAACTTGACTGCACAAAAACAACTGAAGAACACATGCTTTTTTTGCCTGACTGGACATGGATTTGGATCACAGAAGATTGCCAGTAGCTAAAACCTACCATACAGGAATCTTTTTTTCTGTTGCTAGCTCCTACAGCTTCTTTAACTTGAATTGTAGGAGAAATAAAAATAAATATTTAAACTATTGTTTAAGACATATCAAAGCAAGCAGTAGCAGTGTGCATCCTTTGAAATGGAGGAGTGATAGTATATTAGATAGGCTACAACAATAACTATTTTAAGAAAATTTGTCATTACTAAAGACAAGATCTAGGTCTCTGAAAACTGAGAAAATCTAAAAGTAATCCAAAGCCTCCAAATCAATTTGGAAAAGATTCGGTGCCAATTTGGAGATTTGGCCATAGACTAAACAGGCAGCAGTCCTCACCACACTGGACACTGCTGCCTCCGTAAGTCTGTTGTGATGGGCAGAACGGGGAGCAGATCAACACCCCACAGAAGGGGAGCGATTGGGGTTGGTAAAAGCTGCCCTGCTCGGACGTGGAGGCATGGGACTTGGGGAGGGGGGTTTTCACCACTGTGCACTGCTGGTCTGGGAGGGCGCTGGGAGGGCTGGGCTGTGCTGTGCTCCAGGAGGCTAGCCCAGCCACCCACCACTGGGCTATGCTCCATGGGACAGGTAGAGCCAGGGCTGTGCTCTGGGAGGCTAGCCCCAGCTGCAGCCTGGAGCGCAGCCCTGGCTCCACCCACTCTGCAGAGTGCAGTGGAGCAGGGGCTACAGAGGAAAGTTACAACCCCCGTAAAATTCCCCACAGTCCTTGCCGCCAGCCCCGCTCCAATCTGGATGCCCACTGCCATGCCCTGCTGCTGCTCACCCAGCCAGAGAAAAGAGGTGGCTTGTTTGGGAGGTGTGGGGAGGCTGGCCAAGCAGCAAGACTCCCAGCACCTTCCACCGCCTGTCCAGAGTACAGCTTGGCCCAGCCCACCCCACACAGATCCGGGGGGGACACACCCACCCCCATGCCCTCCTGGACTAGTGGAGCGTGGCAGCACGCAGTGGTGGGAGTCCCCCTCTCCAAATCCTCCACCCCAGCTGGGCAGCTTGTCCCAGCCCCAGCCCCAATCCCTTCCTCGCTGTGGGGGCACTGATCTGCCCTCTCCCCCTCCAAGTTTTGATTATTGACACTGGGTATTTTTGAAAGAAAGAAGCTAACAGGCAGAGTAATTAAAATAATTCACAAGTAGATAAAGCATGACTACTTGGGCTTGCATAGATTTGTACATCAAAACAATGAATTCTATATTCTGTGCTGTATAATACACCTATAACACACTGCAAACAGCTCTAAAAGAGTAACTATGAAACATCATCTAATATCAGGTGCTTAGTGAATCTGGTGCTCTATACAGTATATTCCTATAATAAAAATTCCATCAGGTCAGCATTGAATTAATATGTACCCTGTCATGCCTAAGCGGAAAGACAGACTCTTTGATAATGCATTTTTCTTCACTGTTTCCAACAACTAGGAATGTAGGAAAAAGGGGCTTTTTGCTTTTGCCTGCAGTTGCTTTCCACTCCTTGCATATGTTTTTCCTCTTCTACCTTTTCTTTCTTCCTCTTTCTTTCACTTTAAGATAAGGAATTGTGTTTTAAAATTTGTATGTGTACATTTTATATCTCCCCTTGTATTTTGGTATTTTTATCTATTTGTGTACTATTGTATTACTTTTGTAGCTTATATTTTATACTCCTCACCTTTCAACTAAATGTGTTTAGTTTCAGAAGTAAGTTATATACTGTAACAATGCTAACAAGGGCAGGAGTCAAACTGCTGCTTCCCTGTATCAGGTGGGCCCCTGAAAGAGTGAGTGAATCAGTGATTGAATGTCTAACACAGTAGCAGACAGTAATTAACACCTAGGAAAGTCACAAATCACCCAATGGAAGAACTCAATAGAAGACAATGTAGCAACTGAGAAGTCTCTAAATGTCACTGTTCAAGGGCTAAAAGCCCTGGTCTAAGTTACTCAGCCCAAAAGTTGATCCCCAACACTGATTATCTCCAGATCGACCACTCTCAGAGCCCTATTCAAAATTCAGCAATGAACTCCCAAACCTGCACGTACATGCGGACGACCCCTGGGGCTAACAGATGCCATCCAGTAGCCACGGAGGGGGAAGTCCCACGAAGGTCAACGACCCCTGGATTGGGCAAACCTGAAAACTGGGGAGTCACCAAAGTCTGCCAAGGACAGATAAAAAGCAGTGAAAAGTGACTCTCAGCAGCGCCCTGTTGATCTCCAACTTGACCAGCACCTGACCTGTCCAAGCTGAAGGACCAGCCAGCCACCCACTTCTGGAAGATAACACCACGCTGAAAGAAGCCTCAACGGCAGACTCCAGTGCTTGTGGGATAGGTATATTCAACTCTTGTAGCTTGCTAGTGTGCGCGCACGTGTGTGGACCATCCCCAAGGTTTATGATTTAACTTCATTACAGTGCTTCACTCCGCCTAATAAACCAGAATTTTAAGGATCCCAAGTTGGACATTTGTAGCCAATAGGAATATCTGGATAAAAAAACCCCCCTGCAATTCTGTAATGAATTTTGTTGTTCTTCAGTAAATTCTACCAACATAAATCAACTTAAAGAATAACGAAAATATGAATACACCCATATTTAACTGATCATGCTAACACAATGGTTTTCTTTTGTCTGTGAAGTTGTAAATATTATTATGCGTTTTAACTCTGGAAACATCCATGTTAAGACTGCCATTATTTCACTGACCTTATTCAAAAAGTATAGTATTGCTTTTTGCTGGTTCTCTTCATCTGCATTTAATTTGTGTCTCCCAATAGAAGCAATCAGTTGCGTCTCTTGTTCTAGAAGTGAACATAAGGCTGCTTTTCTTTCAGCTCCACTGAGAGTGCTGTTAATATGCGCAATCTCCTCTTGTCTCCACACTATATACACATACACAAACAAAGTCTTAATTTTAGAATGTCTCAAGGTTAACTAGCTAGGCATTTTGCTTTCTAATTTGCCCATACATACTTATTTTTCAATCACTGAGTGAAGCCAAACATTCAGTTCCTTAACTTAAAAACACACCAGACATTTGTTTTGAAAATCTTCGTTCACATAAATAGCACAGAGAAAAATCAAACCACAGAGGTTACACAGATATCATGAATTCATTCACATTCTTACTACTGCCAATTTAAACTCCAGAATCCAAGACAGTTTTGTATGAAAAAGAAAATCCTAGTCCGGGGTCAGCAATGTTTTTGGGCAGAGTGCCAAAAACATCTGCAACCTTGACTTGAAGGATGTTGGCATACCAGGGGTAGATTGTGGAGGAGCTGCGAGGGGCCCAATCCACGTTGTGGCAGCGCAGGTCTGGCTCCTTCCCTGAGGCACTCATGCCAAGCAAAATGCCTTCACATGCCACTCTCTGACACATGGGCCAGTGGGTTGCGTATGCCTGTCCTAGTCCTTATAGTTACAAAGATGATCTTCAAAAGATAAACTGAGCATACAGGGTAAACTTAATTTAATTTCAAGCTCTTTGGAAACTTAGACAAAGACTCAAAGGTCTGAATTATTCCAAATCATCTCAGTGGAGGCGTTAACAGTGAGGTGTCTATTTATGATGGTTTAAATTTGAAGCTTGTCAAGAATTCAAATGCTTATCGATCCATATAAAAATGAGAAACAGTACCCTATGAAAACACACCCAAGAAACTGGGAGTGACATAACAGCTTAAGCTCTTGCTACTGGTTTCAAGACATGTCCATTTCATCCCATTTACAGATCACACTGCAAGGGATAGCTCATTTTGGCATCTCAGGAAGAGAGAGGTCCATTAGTGGAGATACCTAGGCAGACCAAGCAGTATTTTTCTTTCCTCTTCCCACCTCCAAAGCTTAAGTACCACACACAAGGACCATACACCCAAGTCACAGATGAAAGTTATGGCAGCATGATCATAGTTGACACTAATGAGAATCTAGCCTCTTGACTCCTAAGGGCCAAATGAAGAAATAGGAAGCTCAAGAAATTGCTAGAGTAGCTGTGGCACTTAGATATGTAAACCACACAACTTTGTTATCCAACAGATATTACTGACTACATCTAGTCACATATTTCTATATCTGACTATATTGTAGAAGACAATGTGACACATTATGAGTGGCGATATATATAAACAGATCTCCTTATGAACATTTGTTTAGTCTTAAGAAAATGAAGAGGTTTTAAAACTCAACAATGTTTTTTTTTGTTTACTGTATAACTTATCTTCTTTGTTAGAGAGTTTTTTTGCAAAGTCAAAACCCTGTGCATATATAAACTTTTCCTGAAACCGTCATTATTTAAAAACAGCAGTTCAAAAATAATGTATCCTTTGCACGTATGCTCTACACGTATTTGCAAGAAAAAGAAATCCAACATGCTTTTCTATATTAGGGAAGAATTGCTGAGGAAAAAGGTTTGTGTGCTGTCTGTGATTAAGTTGTCTCCAAAAATCTCATACATCTTCCACTTCAAACCTGTTTTCTTAATGCTCTTTTTGCTACAGAGTTAATATTAAAGTTTCCCAACAAGCTCAGGGCATCACAAGATACTTTCAGAACAGCCATTTTAGTCACTAGCACCACACAGCACAAAACTGCACAGTGGTCCACATGTCACAAGGGGGCAACCTTTTCAAAGACAATGCTGGCAACTCCAGTAAGCAACTTTACACACAGAGTTGTTAAAATTGTCAAGATTTACCTCTGGGCCAAAAAGAGCTAAGTAACAATGTTAAAAAATAAGCCAGGCGGTATACATACTTTACGGATATGCAGAAATCTTTATTTGGCACATTCGTTGTTTCTTACCAGTTTTAATTAATCATTATCATGTGTGCACTTCACAATAATTAATAACATTTTGTTACTAATAAGCATACACACATGAACATAATAGATCTTGTTTACAATTCACACACCACCCTTGCCAAAATTCTGTCACAAGCTGTTGTTAGTTCTGGCTGACCCTGTAACAAAATCCCCCTGTTGTGATCACCAGTAATGCCCTTCACAGATCTCTAGAGGAGAATAATCTCATTCTATTACTGTCACAGTGATTTAGCTTGTGTAGACTGTTGACACTGTAAGAATGTAAAAGTAGTGCTAGCTGCAGGTAGGAAAAAACACGAGTGATTCCTAGAATCACTAAGCTCTGTTCCAACGAGGAGCATGACTGCTGCCAGTTGCAGCCTAGGGAAGGAATCAAACAACAGCAACGAACAAAAACAGAAGCAAAACAGTCAAATTAAAGACTAATGCTTTCAACCACAGTTAAAAGACATTAAGTAATGGAATTTTGTTTTTATATCATTTATACTGGCACATGCTTCACATGTTGCCTTGATATGAATTTGGGAACATGCACAATTCAGGGTTTTGTTGTTGTATGAACGCAATGGTATTTAACTGAACAAAGAGAGGCACTTGTAAACCAGAAGTTTCAAATCTAAAAATATCTATGCTCATTCAAGAGTTTCATGTTAAGATTTATTTTCATTGCAAATAAGCCTCTTACAATTTAAATTAAAAACTGACTGGATTACAAAGCCAGCTAAAATATTGTTGGATGTGAAACAGCCGTTTTAAAAAAAAAAAAAAAAAAAAATCTTAGCCACTGTTAGTGCTGTTGTTTCAAAAATCATCAGCCAAATAGCATTCCCTAATAGAGCTGATTATGAAAAAACAAGTTCACTTGGTTTTCAATACTCAAATCCAGCATACCTTACAGAAGCTCTCTCTCAGAAACTGCTAAAGGTATATAAAAAAAAAAAAATGGAGACCCAGACTATCACATGTCACTTTTAAAAATTCTGGTCACTAACAAGAATGCTTGTCCTTTGACTAGTGATTTGCCCTCTCAAAAATTAAGTGTGATCTGCCAAAGGCACCCTAACAAGCGTGGCATAAAAAAAACAGAAAAGAAAGAAAAAAAAAGAACAGCAGCTCAACAGTTGTTGTATTACAGTCACTAGGCTCTGTTCTCTGCCATACAGCAAGCCAATGACATAACAGTATCTTTTGCTGCAGTAAACTCACAAAACTCACCATGAGACATTTCAAAAGCACGTCCTGTACTCTATATGCCAATACTGGCACGAGGTTATTTTTTTACGTGTCTACTGGTTTTCTTCAAAAATGTTTTCACTGATATTTGCCACATAGCACTTCTGTGCTTTGCTCATTTCTCTATTAGCTGTTATGACAATGGCATCTTTCTGCAAAAATCTACTTCAAACTATAAGTGGGAAATGTTAGAGAAGTCTTTTTTTATATTAGAAATGACTCACTCCATTGGAGCAGCATACAGGATACTAAGTAGCATGTTTTAATTTTGGCAACTGTTTCCTAAACAATGGACACAAAAAAGAGGGGGGAAAAGTGAAAAACATAAGACAAGACAGCATTAGAAAGGCTTAATCAAAATATGCCAATTGCCTTTTTACTTTTTGGCTGAAGTTCCACAACCTTCTGGTGCAGTTTAAATGTTTAACATTCTAAACTACAGGCATTAAAAGATGGGTTTTGTCTAGATTTATTGTCAACTGTGTAAGTTCATCAATTATTTTAATCTTACTAAATTACAAAAACAATTCCTGTTCTTCCAACTGGACTTGGCATTAGAGATGGATGAAGCTAACAGTAAATCTGCCAAACTGAACAATTATCAGCAGCATTCAGTAAGCTGATTATTTCCAACAGGAATGAAGAAATATTTGGCTGCTAGATGGTTCTTTACAAACAAAGTATTTCAACTGCTAGCTGACAAAATGGTGGAAGTATTCCCACTGATGCCAGGGCTCAGTAAGAGATTGTTTTCAACCAGACCTAACTTTGGGGCCTAAGCTGATCTGAAAATGTCCCTTTAAGAAAACTTACGTTCTAAAGCATGATAAAGTAGTTCAAAGTCTTCCTTTGTTTTAGGATTCAATCTTCGCTCATGCTCCCTTCTCAGTTTTTCTTCCTTCTCTTTTTTTCTTCTTACTTCTTCCTGAGCCTCCCATTCCAACCGTAACCTTTTCTCTTCTCTTAATTTCCGTACTGCATTTATGGCATGCCATCGTCGCAAGTAAGTCTGTAATATTATCACCTAACACGAGAGAAGAATCAATATCAATTTGAAGTAAAACACTAGAAAAAGGACACAATGCTGTACAGCATATTCTACCCACTTAATATTTTCCACAGATTTCTCTTGTACTCAAACTGTGATGGTATTTTAAATATTCATAAAAGTGAGCAAGCGTTATTCCACATTTAGAATATAACAACGCTCTTTTCTTCAGCAACAGCAGGAATAGCCACAGGGTGCATCACTGACCACTAAGGTTCAAATTACTGAATGCCTCCCCAATTTGTGATTATTCAATATGACTACACCATTAATTCCTCCAAATCCCTCCTGAAAAAAACTATTGTTATGGAGTACACTGATAATGGTTATGGCTGCTGATGTGCTGGGATAGTTATCAAACATGCTAGCAAATATTAAATCATTGTTTCCTCACACTCCCATGAAACCTCAATACATCTTTTAGTTCCTGTAAGACTGCTCAACAGGTATATGTGTCTCAAACAATAAGATGCTTGTATCTTAAAAGTTGTCATGGGGGGGGTGTTATTTTTTTAATAAATATGATTCCCCCCCATTTTTGATAACTATTTCTAGGATAAGTGAATGTCTGTGCATGATAGAGTGAGTACTGATACAGATGCTCTCATACACACACATATGCAAAAGTAAAAATATTTTATTAACAAGATCATAAGCTTAAAATATACCAAACCTCTAACAGGTACAAAATTCTAGAACAGTTTAGACAGTCCGATTTCCATAGGACCTCAAGTACATTAATCTAAAGTAATGCAAGTTATCCCATACACCTACCTGAAATTTATAAATATAAGAAAATTATGGAAACTATATATATATAGTTCCCATAGACATTGCAAAAACCAATACTACACTTTTGGATATTGTTTCCATAATTTCCCTAATATATGTTTCCATAATAAAGTTATATAAATAAATATATTATTTTATATTATATCATTATATATATTTATATTATTTATTTATATAGTTATATATAGTTTCCATATATAAACTATATATGTTTCCATAATTTTCTCATATTTAAAAAATCCAGGTAGGCACATGGGATAATTCACATTATTCTGGATTAATGTACTTGAGGTCCTGTGGAAATTTGGTCATCTAAACTGTTATATAATATATTAATCTCACTGCTAAGGTAAATAGACGCAACACATTTGAACCAATGGAACTGCATATGCTTGTGCCAAGATTAATATTAGTTCTAAATGAAATACTTCAGAAACATGTATATGAATTTCCAGGGGAAAAATATAGAAAATGCAGCTGAAATTGTGAACACAGCATCAACTGCACACGCTGGAACAAAGGAAGGAGCAGTCACATACTGGGGACCACAGTCTGTAAAGTACTTCTTCTTTCACTCGATATTAACCAAATAGTAGTTGCCTCTTACATATCACTTTTTATTAGTACATCTGAAAATACTTTTCCATGTCAGTATCATTATTCCCATTCTACAAGTGGAGAAACCAAGGTGGAATGGCTAAAGTGACTTGGGAAGGGTTACCCAGCAGACCTGTGACAGAGCTGAGACCTGAAGCAAACTCTCCTGAGTCCCAATCTAGTGCTACTGCTGACAGAAGGCTTCCTTGCTTATGTCACCCTGTGCAGTTTTACCTTTATTCGTGCTATTTACATACTTCTAAAGAAACCTCCTAAGAAAGCTAGAAAGGCTTAAAAAAAGAGGCTTAAACAAACTTCTAAATGCAGCTATTTCATATCCTGGGACAGAAACTATGAAAGCATTGAGATTTTTTTTAAACAGAGGAAAGTAAAGCTCTCTCAAATGTTAAAAATGCAGCCTTAGTAACATGAGTGGATATGTGCCCCTTCTCCTCCACACAAGTGAAGTTTGAGATGTTTTTCATAGTTCTTCTTTAAATACATTCTTTGAATATTTATCCCATTACGTGTTCAATTAATCTTTTTATTGTGTTGTCTTACAGGCAAAGGATAACAACTTACTGCATCAAGCCTGCGTTTATGATATTCGTCTGCTGTAAGATACTTTCTTGGTTTTATTAGTTTATCCGTCATGTTTGACACATAGACACCAATTTTAGTCATTTGGGTGGAGGTTGTATTTCTAGTCTGTTGCTGCTTGTTCTTCTCAACAGCAGTCTGAAACAAAAAGTATGCTTATATCATCATAGTAAGTCCACATAAACCTATACTGACAATAAAGAACAAGATCAGTTACAACAGAAGCATGTAAGAGTTTAAGCCTAATCCTTAGGCGATATTTATTCTCTGGCTCTCCCTCCTCCCACCAATAAATAGTTTGCTTCTGATTTTTTTAACTAAGGGAAGGGGCGGGGAGGGGGACAGGAAAAAAACAAAACAGAAAATGCCTCTTATTCTGATAATCATGTCAGCTTCCTATTCTGTTTAGTAAAAATATTATAAATGGAAGACTGTAAAAAGATTACCTGAGTTTCTCGACAGAATATTTCAATTCCTTTGCCAAGTCGTTTTTTGGGTATGGTTTGTGATCCTGCATTATGAAATTCTACACCTGTTACTCTATGCTTAAATCCACCCAGAAATGGTTTACGGTAGGTAGGTCTTTCAATCTCTACTGCTACATCCTGGAATGTACTGGCATCTACTCAGATGAAAACAGTTACCAGATAAAACAATTTATTGAATGTCATGTGCATCTAATTATAGTACCATAAGAATATCAATGCATATTCAATAGAATTTGTACCTAATTATATCACAAGACTATCAATGCATATTTCAAGAACACTGTTTACCTGCTTGCACTCTGACAGTTATGATATCAGGCATGTTGTATTCCTGCTGCAATTTAATTGGTCTGATTGGAAAATTTTCTGGATCAAGAGATAACATCTCAATCTGGACAGTTTCATGAGGCCTAACTCCAATACTCAATAGAGTCTCACTATCTTCAATCATCCTTCCTAAAAGTAAAAATTTAACAAGGAAAGGTATTCCTCTGTTTTAAAAAATTACGATACAGTTAACAATTTCTTTCCATGTAGTATTACAAGACATGGTGACAAAGAACAAAAACAGTCCTGTAAGTAAAACAGTCTACTTTGAATTTAGGGTAAGGTTATGTTGATGTTGATCTAAGAGACAACCCAGTAAAAGAGAGGGGTGGGAAAAATCAGTCATAGCAAGAAAAGCCATAGCAATTAAATGTATTCATTTTATTATGGTAAATCTCTGCTTTCCTCAATGTGTAAAAAGAAAAATGAACTGACACATTTTATTTTTAAAATGGAAAACTAAACAATTCCTCAACCATCTGCAAGGGGCCCAGGAAAAAAATTGTTGGTTCATTTTATGATTTAGATTGGATATTAGGAAGAACTTCTTCACAGTTAGAGTGGCCAAGGTCTGGAATGAGCTCCCAAGGGAGCTGGTGCTCTCCCCTACCCTGGGCGTCTCCAAAAGGAGGTTAGATAAGCATCTAGCTGGGGTCATCTAGACCCAGCACTCTTTCCTGCCTATGCAGGGGGTCGGACCCAATGATCTACTGAGATCCCTTCCGACTCTAACATCTATGAATTTTATAATATACTTGATGTACATTTCTATTAACAGTAACAGAGTAACAACCTGATCTTGCAGAAGGATTCACAAAAAGAGATTCCTGTACCACTATGGAGCCCAACTCAAATCGGCCTGTCAGGATACAATTGCAAAATCAAGGTCTACCTATTCTGACTCTGAGATGGTGCAGGGGCACTTAAAGGAACTGGATGCGTTCAAGTCGGCAGGCCCGGATGAGCTCCATCTGAGGGTGCTGAAGGCATTGGCTGACGTCACTGCACAGCCACTGGCAGGAATATTTGAACACTCATGGTGCACGGGCCAGGTCCTGGAGGACTGTAAAGGGCCAATGTGGTTCCCATTTTCAAGAAGGGGAGGAAGGAGGACCCAGGCAACTATAGGCCAGTCAGTCTCACCTCCATACCTGGCAAAGTCTTTGAAAAAATTATCAAGGCTCACATTTGTGAGAGTCCGGCAGGAAAAATTATGCTGAGGAGACACTAGCATGGGTTCGTACCAGGTAGATCACGCCGGACTAATCTAGTCTCTTTTTATGACCAGGTTACAAAACACCTGGATGCAGTAGTAGGGGTAGACGTTGTTTACTTGGACTTCAGGAAGGCCTTCGATATGGTATCCTACACCATATTGGTGAACAAGTTAAGAGGCTGTGACTTGGATGACTACATGGTCTGGTGGGTGGCGAATTGGCTAGAGGGTCACACCCAGAGAATCAGAGTGGATGGGTCGGTATTGACCTGGAATGGTGTGGGCAACGGGGTCCTGCAGGGCTTGGTCCTTGGACCGCTACTCTTCAATGTCTTCATCAGTGACTTGGACGAGGGAATGAAGTATACTCTGTCCAAGTTTGCGGATGACACAAAACTGTGGGGAGAAGTGAACTCACCGGAGGGCAGGGAACAACTACAAGCAGACCTGGACAGGTTGGACATTTGGGCACAAAACAACAGAATGCAATTCAACAAGGAGAAATGCAAAGTGCTGCACCTAGGGAGGAAAAACGTCCAGCATACCTACTGCCTAGGAAATGAC
>JAGPOW010001296.1:102502721-102526591 GCA_030014935.1 Caiman crocodilus
TGGGCATAATTTACAAAACAACCTTCCAGTCTCGCTGTGTATTCTGTCTTGGGAGGATGGCTTGAGGCCATTTATTAGGCCTTCAAAGAAATGGCTCGGTGTTATTCACAACACCTTGAGCTGCTGGCAATGCTCCTACTACCACAGTAGTTTCCATTCTGAATAGTTTGCACTCAGTGAGACGTTGCTCATACAGGTAAGGCACAAGGGCATCTATTTTCCAGAACCTGCCATAGGAATATTCTGTGGTATCTCAGGCAGGGCAGAGCATAATTGTCCTTCCACTCACAGGCTATACCACTGCCAACCACAAGATGCAGCTGGGGGTGGTTCCTTGCGCCAGAGCGTGATGCCCACCTCCGGTCCTCTTGATGCCAGGCTCCTGCAGATGGCTCACGGAGCAGGGCCCCTGCACCGCTCGCTGCCTTGGCTCTGCAACTCACCCAACCATGCAGCACGGCCCACAAGCCCGCCTGGGCCACGGCCCGTTGCCGGACTCTGGAGAAGTGTCGCGTCTAGCACTGTAACCCCGGCACATGCAGGGACCAGCACAACCTTCGCCACGCGGGGAAGGCGCTGCACTGCGCCTGCGCGCTCCCACCGGCACCCGGCCGCATCGCGCCTGCGCGCGGCAACCCGCTCCGCCCCCGGGACTAACGCTCCCGGCATGCAGTGCGCCCCAGGCCCGCCGCTCGTGCCTCGCTGGTCGCTTTGAAAGCACATTGCGTGGCTGCCCCACACCGGGTGCGTCGCCCCTTACCTCCGACACCCGGGTACTATCTCAGAGGCCGAGCTCCAGCAGCGCTACCCAACAGCACCACCGCCTCTCCCTGCGCGCGGCTTGTGGCGTCCGACTGGTGATACTGTCGCCACGACAACCCGAGACTTCACGAGATCTCGCGCAATCTGGGGAGAGCATGCGCGATGCGGCCTGGGGCACGGGCTCTGCTTTCATAAGGCGGGACGGGCTAAGCTGCAAACCTTTACACGCCCCGGCGCATACGCTTCTACATGGGCTTTTGGAGGCTGACTCGCGGCGGTGCCTGGGAGCGCTGCGAGCGCAGGAGGGTAAGCGCGGCCACAACGCGCTCTGTTAAGCAAATTATTTCCACAGTTACCAAATAAAGAATTTACATGACTTAAAATACACCCATTTCTCAACCGTGGTAGAAGCGTTTATCCCGATACTGTAGCAGAAGTGCTCAGTTGCAGCCCGTGGCTCTTACCCAAGAGATGACTCCGCACACAGACAGCGGCACTGGCACTCAGCGCCAGGTTCTCCAATTTTTACGTGGGCAGCAGCTGCAGAGCCCCCGGCGGCGCTGCATGGGCCACGCCGCGGTTGGAGTCCAACTTCACTGCATGATTCATTGTGTAATAGATGTAACATACCTGAGGCCACTGGGGACGCGATGCGTAGGGGGCACATGTGGCATATTCACCCCCTGAGGATGGCGGAGCACCCCCTGCAAAAAGGCACCGCTGAGACAGCTGGTGGCGCCTGCAGGTAGTCACTACTTGCCCCCCCACACCTTGTCACTGACCCTGCCAGTGGCATCTGCAGTCTGTCCACAATAGCTGCTGGTCGCTGCTGGTGGGGGTCTGCAGGTGGTTGTTGACAGCCAGTCAGCACTCCCCACCCCACAGCACTTGTAGCTGCCTGCGGGAGCTCCCGGCTTGCTGCCACCACTGCCTGCGGGAGCTCGCTGTGCCCCCGCAGCCTCTGGGGCCCGCGACATTCATGACTGAGGCCTTTGTTCTGACAACAGACCTGTTGCACACGCAGAAACTCCACTAGCCCCATGACAGCCCTGGAAGCAGCCCAGAGGATCCGGCTCTCAGTGCCAGCTTCCTAATGATACACAAGATGGCGTGCTAGGATGGGGAACCCACAAGAGACTGGTTCCTAGTTGTGGCAGCACAGCTCTGGCACCTTCCCTACCATCTGCCCCAGGGACGTGTACACCCACTGCTGACAATGAGCCAGGCTGGGGCTCTGCAGTTCCTGGTGCATTTCCTTGCAGCCCACCACAGCCAGTCTGCACTCTGAGCAGGCCCCTGCTGCCTGCCAGAGCCCAGGCTGCTCGCAGCAGGCAGTGGGAAAGCTGCAAGCAACTGCACTAAGGTCCACAGAGCTCCAGTCTGACACATTGCTGGCAGTGGGTGCACCCACACCTTGAAGTGGATGGCAGGGATCAGGGCTCTCACAGCTCCCCCACCATCTGCCCCAAGGTGCAGATGCAAAGCAAAATGCCTTTGCATGTCATGCTCCGACACCATGCCTGAGGTCGCCTACCCTGTACTAAAGCAGTTCTGTTACAAGGAACTCAGCAAGGCCGCAAAAGAGCCAATAGTTTCAACACTACAGGTTCCTGCGTGAAATCTCTGTAGCGCAGCTCCTTCAGTGCCACCTGTGAGCTGCTCTGCGGCTGCTACACATCGTCACAGCTGCCGTGTTGGGCAGCCCAGAGGCAGCAGTGGCGGCAGAGTCTCACTTCAGCCTAGCATGGTGTGGGCTTCTGGTGACCACACTGCAGCCTAGTGTGGCGTGTGCTCCAAGCAGTGGCACAAAAAACTGTGCCATGGCGGTAAGGGGGAGGGGCCACTTTCCCCCATGCTGAGCAGTTTCTGACCAGCTGCTGCTGCTGCTTGGCCCCACAGGTGAGCCTGAAGCTGGTGCTGGGGCTCAGGTTCAGCAGCGGCAGCACAGGACAAACTGCTGCTCAGTGTGGGGAGAAAGGACCCCTCCCCCTCCCACTGCCAGCGCTTCCTGGTGCAGCCACTTGGAGCCCACATGGGGCTGCCATGTATCTGCTGTGCTGCCACCACTCCCCCGTGGGACAGCCCAAAAGTGGTGGTGACATGGTGTAGACATGGTGGAAAACTAGGATGGCCCAAAGTGGACTCCAAGCAGCTGCACCAGGAAGTACTGGCAGCAGAAGAGGGAGGCACCACTTCCCCTCCCATGCTGAGCAGCAGTTTGTTCTGCGCTGCCCTTGCTCAGCCCAGACAGGCGAGCATGGGACACATGGGGTTGGGGTTGTGTGTGCTGGTCCCCACCTGTACCATGGGGCTGGGGCGGGGTGGGGGGGAACTGGGAGCGAGTGGGAGCACAGGGCTTGCACCAGTGCCCTGGGGCAGCACTGGTGGGGCCCAGAATCGGATAGCAGGAGCCTGGGGTCCCAGCCAACAGGGGCTCTATGGAGCCAAGCCAGCTGCACTCTCTCCCTGCTGCTGCAGCCCAGCCTGGCTCCATAGACCCCTGCAAGCCTGCGCCCCTGCCACCCTGCTCTGGGCCCCATGCTTCTGCATGCCCACTCACTTCCACCCCTTCTCCCCCCCTTGCCATTTTCTCCACTTCCCTGCCCACCGCTCCTGAACCACGTGGCTCCCAGCTGCATGGCCACAACAGCAGGATTCAACAGAAGCCAGCCCAGCCCTTAGGACTAGGGCCATGGCTGACTTGTGCCTTGAGTCAGTGATCGGGGGGAGGTCCCCCAGCAGCTGATCCCCCTGGGGGAGGGGGGGGTCCCCTAGTGGCCAATCCCACTCACCAAAAAGCAGCTGCACCGCTTCCAGAAATCCCATGGCCACTTCCAGAAATGGTGCAGCCACTTTTGCTGCCAGCCCCACTCCCCAGTCGACACTGAGAGAGAGCAATGGTGCTCCCACTGGCTGAACAGGGAGCGCAGCCTGCCAGGGTACACCCCCTACACATCATCCCTGACTGGGGCAATTGCCTGTGGTCATTCCCTGCCTCCCCATTCACCTCCCCCGCCTTCTTACTGAATTTCCCGCTCTGGCAGAAACGAATAGCCCCATGGTCCCAGGCCAGAAGGCTCTGCTAGGCAGGGGCTTCCAGCTGTTGGGGCAGGCCGTGTTGTTGCAGGGTCCTGCCATGGCCTCCCCTGGGTCCTACAGCTGCTGGCTCCTGTCATCTTTGAAAGGCAGACAGGGGCAGATAAATATTTTCTAAATTTTTTTAGGGGCCTCATGGGCTGGATAGAATGGCTGGTGGCCTGAATCTGGCCCATGATCGATGTTTTGCTCACCCCTGGACTAGATAATCTCTGGAGGCCCCTTCCAGCCCTACTTCTCTATGAGTTCTGTAGTGTCACTGAGGTGTCCCAAGTTCCTTTGGACAAAGAGGTGGAGGTTTTCAAAACCTGGCTAGACAAAGATTTGACTGGGATAATCTAGTTGGGGATGGTCCTGTTTTGAGCAGAAGGTTGGACCAGATGACCTCCTGAGGTCCCTTCTAACCTTAACTTTCTATGATTCTATATATATTTTTTTGGTTTTCTCCCAACCCTTCTCTGTGAAATAATATGCATATAAATAAAAAATAGTCCTTCTTGGCTTACACCAATTTCTTCTCCTTCCATACCCTAAGATCTCCTGCTGTGGAGGAGAAACTGTCATATTCAGAATGCAGCCAGCTAAACAAATAAGTAGGGTAGGATGCTGGTAGCAATGACTGCCTCCCTAACTGCTGTTACATGGCAATCAGCAGGTTGTTGGTTCTAACAAGCTCAAAGTGCTTCCATTAAGCTACATCCTACACATACTATTTTGCACTTACCTAATGACTTTCATTAGAGAATATCAAAGTGCTTTAAAAAGGCAAGATTTCTTAACTTCAGCATTTGCACTGATTTGCCATGCAGTACTACAGAAGGAAATCAAAATCTCTTTTTCTTTCCTCACATTCCTAGCATGGTTAGGGCAGGGAGGGAGGTGGAATCAAGAACAGCCATATTTATTCTGCCAATCAGTCTCACTGAACTAGGCCTTGCTAGAATATTTGCCTCGGAATGAATCACTTATAAATCAAATTCAACAATAAATAATTCATCTGTACAAATATGTATACTGTTTTTTGCTTCATTGATTTGAACTACATACATATGTAGGGAGCTTGTGTGTAGAAGAAATGCCTTTTCTCTGGAAGGACTGTTTTTGTTAGCCAGCAAAAAGCATTAGGTAAAAATGACCAATATTTTAAGTAGGGCAGCACATTGAGACATCAGACTTCTCAAAACACTCATCTATTCTTTCTTACCACTTCATTGTCATATATGCATTGCATGTTTATTTTACATTATAAAAAAGAATAATCAAACACGATCAACTTACTGTATTGAGATATTTGTATTTTAGGCTTGACGATGACTTATATATTCGTAGGCATAGGATAATAGCTGAGAAAAAAATAGTACCCTATTAGTGAATCTTAGAGTTCAGTGAAGACAAAATTGTGTGTGTTGGGGGAAACTGGGGGGGGGAGGGTCGCTGTTTGAAGTAGCTAACATCTATTGAGGCTAATTTAGACACTACAACCGGAAAATTAGACTGTGAAAATAAAACTTGAGACTATAAAAAACATCTATAACCTGCAACAAATAGGGAGCAAAGAGACTAGCCTTCACAACTGTAAAGTAGGTTAAGTTAGTAAACAAATTCAAACTTTCCAACATAGAAACATTCCCCCCCCCCAACAGAAATATTACTTTTAAAAAGTGGAATAAGTTTGAAACAATGCAAAATGTTAAATATCATCTGGGCTTTGGTCCCATGTTGCACAAAGTATGAATATTTTTCTTTATTTACAACAGTTCACAAGTTTATAGATCATGGGCAGGCAAAATACAGTCTGTGGGCCCTATCTGGCCCAGCAGGAGGTTTCAGCCAGCCCACAGGCACCCCACAATTAAATGTACCTCACCCAGACTACACTCTTTGCTCCCAACCACTGCTGCAGCTACTAGGGGACCTGCTTGACTTCCCTGGCCTCCAGCAACTCGTCCTGCGTTCCTATAGTACTCACTCTGGGCACCAGGTAGGGAAGCAGCATATGGGTGGGAACACGAAGCACAAGGCTGGCCTGGAGCCCATGCCCAGTAGGGCAGCAGGAGCACAGAACTTGGGTGGGCAAGGTGAGGGCATGTGGGGTGTGAGGGAGGGTATGCTTCCCCTCCCTCACCCTGGAGCACAGCCCCTGCCAGTGGCAGTAGGCCCTTGGGGTATGCTTCCAAGTTCAGGGACCTACACATGGCAGCAAGGAGTGGAGCCAGACTGGCCTGCCTCTATTGCGTGCGACTCAGGTGTAGCTCTTGGTATGCACGCACCAGCAGGGAAGCTCAGCATGATGGAGCCAGCTCCCTTTCCCTTTCTAAAAGGAGTACTTCCAGTGGCAAAGGATTGTGGGAGAGATGAGGAGGAGAGGATGAGGGATGGCAGGGGTGACTTTTGGTCCCATGATGACAAAGGTGGGGGTGGGGGGCAGCTATCAAGGGGTGAGGCTACTCTTGCTGCCCTTGACAGCTCACAAGTCATGAAGCAGCCCTCCAGCTGAAATAATTGCCCACTCCTGTTGTAGGCAGTAGAATATTACAAGTACTGCTCGATTTTCTTTAGCAGAAGTAGGACCAGACTATCCAAATATTTATGTTGTTACATAGTAACAGTTATGTTTTGATAAGAGATTAGAAAGAACTGGAAGTTACTACTGCATTTTGTAACTGAATTATGAAAATGAAGTTCTCTTGTAGGCAAATTCAAAAGACCTATTACACTTGATATAACAATTACTGATAGTCTGTATCTCATCAGTTCAGTACTAGCTCTTTACAACAGCAGTTCTCAGCCTTGTTAGACTCAATTCCTCCAAAAACGTCAGCTCTTGGTTTTCAGTCATTCTTGCCTATGGAGAAATAATAGAGCAATACTGCTGTTGCAAAGAACTCAAATGACCACAAGTCACAGAATGATTTTGACATTATGGATTCCTATTCAAAATCTCTGGACTGATCTTGTGAATCATATGCAAATACTCACACACTTGATAGTGCTGGTATTAAACAACGCATTGTTGCACACTGAAAATCACTGATGTAAAACTATTCTTCATTCATCATCTGATATTATTCACCTGTGTTCAGCTTGTAATACCTTAGCATTTGTCATCTGACAACTGCATTTATTTAACTGTAGTCCCCATGTAAAATGCCATGTACTGGCTTTTATCTTGGGAAACAATCAACCTTACTAATATTAAATCTTAAAGAACTATTTAAAACTCTCGTATTGTGGATCAGCAGTATTATTGCAGGAAGATAACTCCAACTAGACAACATACCGAAAATCAGATGTACCCATTTAAAAAAAAGAAAAAAAGCTCTCATTACTAAGACAAAAAGACAACCAAGCCTACCTCACTTAAAAATAATCAGAGAAGAATTGAACTATCCAAAATCTAGCCAGCAGTCAAATAACTAAGTTTTATTTTAAAACACTAACTTGTCAACTTTTATAGTTCAGTTCTCTATCCACTTGATTCAGAGGCTAGGTACAGACATTCGAAAAGCCCGAGATGAATTCTAACTTACACAGGTTTCTCTAAACGGACTACATTAGTTCAGAACCAGACAGAAAGCAAGTTCACCCTTTCATGGAGGGTGGCAGCCACAAAGGCTGCCTGCACTGACCAAAGAAGCCTCCCAATGTGGCAGAGCCTGCCAGGAGAACACTATCTCCCTGCCCCCACTGCAGGTGTCAGCAGGGGATTACTTGCCGCACCCCTCCCCCCAGCGACTCATGGCAGCATAGGAGTCCCTGGGCTTTGTTTGGCATGGGGACACAGGGATCCACCTGAGGCAGAAGAAAGGCAGAGGGGGCAAAAGCAGGGGCTCGGGAGCTGCTGGGGGGAGGCAGTGCTAGCGGTGCACCCTGCATTCCTGACCCAGCTTAGTGGAGCACAGAAAACTTTAAAATTTGAAGTTTGGTTGCCTACTTATTATGTATAAATACAATAGTGAGCTCTTAAGTCACATGTAAGATGTTATACAGCACAACCAAGTCATAGGCAGGGATCCTGGTTTTCTCTGTTAAAAAATCCAAAATTCTCCAATTAAAACACCCCAAATCCAAGTTTATCTGCAATTAAAATAAAACACCACTATATGTTTTATGTACAGGCAACCCCTGTACATTCTTAATTGGTTCCTGAAAAACCAAGCGTTAAGTGAAATGAGCATTAAGTGAAACAAAGTATTTGATGACTCAAGATGGAGACTGCAATTGTTTTTAAAGATGGCGACCGCAAGTGTTATAACAAACTCACTGGGTGCTAAATGAAATTAGGTATCAATTTAAAATGAGCATTATAGCGAAACAGCACTAAGCAAAACAGTGTTAAGCAGGGGTTGCCTGTATATAGGTATCTGTTGAACACAATGTTTTATGGATACATTTACCATTTTAAAGCAATTCAGAAGCCTCCAGTGCCTCAATCATTATAATACAATAAATTCTGAATACTTATATATTTTAGCATTTAATTTTGGCTTTTTATCATGGAAAACTCAGAACTCCCCATACCCCTTCACTCACCAGAATGTAAGTCGAGTTGCAGCTGTCCCCACTGCTTTGTGGTGTTGAGCTGCCTTGATATGCGAATGCCCTGCCCCTGCCATTGCCCCTTACTCCCAACCCACAGCTCCCCATCCCCAGCCCTGTCAGTACCTGTCACTCCCAACCCACATTTCCCCATGCCCCACAGCCCTGCTGGTGCCCCTTCCCACCCCTCCAGACCCTAGCCCCTCGGTGTGGGGAAGGTGGTGGGTGTGGACATCAACAATGCCATAGGTGATGCATGGGGGTGGGGTGGGGGGGGGAGGAGAAGAAAGAGCATGTGCCCTCCCAGATCTCTACACCCACAGGAGGACATGGAGCTGCAGCCTCACTGGATCAGCACCTAGCAGCTGCTATCTCCATGGCCCAGTGGCTGGGACCCAGTGCAGAAGGGAGTGCTGCACTGCCATGGCCATGGAGGTAGGGTGCTCCTATTAGCCTGGCAGCAGCAGAGGGGACACAACTCTATGCTGTCAGAAGTCCTGCACCAGCTGTGCTGTTGTTGCTGCCAAGGTGAGGCACTATGGTGGTGTGGGGCTGTGCCCCCAGCTGCTCCCTGACAGGCAAGTTGTGCTTCACCTTGATAGTCATAGGGGTGTGGTGTTTCTGGTAGTGGCAGCACTGAGCTTCTCTGCTCCATCCTCCCGTGTCAGGTTCTGCCTGCTGGGCCGTTAAGGTGGCCTCTGCTCAGTGCTGGTCTGGCCAGGCTGCAGCCCCATGCCCTGATGTGGGTGCAGAAATCTGTGGGGGCATGTGCTCCCCATGCTCCCTCAACATGTCACATATGCACCCCCTAGACTCACCTGCAGGAAGCTGCAGGAGCTGCTTTCCACCATGCTGCCGGGCAGCATTGCTGGCCACATGCATGTGTGCATGCATACATGCATGTGGTGTCCCCTGCCTTCGATTGCCCTCCTCCTGCTTCCCCCAGCCCCAAGCAGTCCCTTTCAAAATGGAACTCTTTAAGCCTGCAAGAGAAAATTGACTGTATCCCAGGTTTTCCTCCTTTAAAGAAAATCACAGATTTTTCTCTTTAAAAGAGAGAAAACATGCTTTTCTGCAGCAAACTGAAAACCCAGATCCCTAGTCATAAGACAAAGAAAAATGTCTTATGAATAGCATATTCAACTACTTGTATACTGCTTGTGCTATTTTACCTTAAGGTATCCACTTTGAAAATAAAAGACTAGAAAACATCTAAAAGGATATCATTAGCCACAACCTGGAATCCTCAATATTCTAGAATAATTTTTGCAAATATAAGAATATAAAGAAGTGCTATGCTAGATGAGACCAATATCCGTCTAGTGGGTCCCCACCTGGTTTTTGTAGTCTGGGACTTGATGAATAGCAGTTCCCTATTTACTTTATTTGCACCCTTCATAATTTTGTAGACATTCGTACATATATCACTGATTCACTTAAACAGTACATGTAATATTTAGTTATCTGAAATTATGTATAGTCATATGAAATGCACTACAATGTACAATCTTCATAAAATACTGTATGCGTCTTCCTTCCAGAAAAAAAATGGAAATCTACACAAGCAGCATAAAGTTTTCTGTGCAGTTGGGAAATTTCCCAGGGAATGGCCCAAAACTGGAATGAACTCTCCCATCTTCCCTCCAAAGTGAAAACCAAATTCCTTTGACCTTGGCTTCTCTAACAGAGAATATTATAAAGAACCAACCCCCCCAAAAACCTCAAACCATATTAAATAAAATCTCTATCAGATGATGATACCCCACCGCACATATTTCTCCACTTCAGGAGAGGATTACAGTACACAGTGTGGCAGATTTTAGCTCCATTATGTAACCCCTGGAACGGACTCATGTAGACAATTGTGTTCTGCATACATGTTGGGTTTTCATAACAGAATACTAAGGAACTAGCCAAACATATGACCTTTCACAAATCTGGACGGAGTCAGTGTTTACAGCAAGAAGGTGATCTTCGATAACGTTCCTTTTTCTAGAGTGGAGAGCTTGCACTCAAGCTACACAACACCTCACAGAAATAGCTAGTGTTTTTGTAAGCTGGTATAAACAGGATTAAAGTGAATTGAAAGAAAAGATATCTGCAATCCCCCTCCCCCACAAAAAAACCCTGCACCCCCAAACCCCCAAAAAGGCAGATTCTCCAGAAAAGGCTGTTTCACTAACCTGTAATGAATATTAGATTTCAAAGGTTTGAGTGCCATGGGAACATGGAAATCAGTTACTAATCACTTATTACAGGTAATGCATCACTAAGACTGACTATTCCAGCTGTCAGTGGTAATGGTTTTTAAACACATTCTCACTGAGTGATTAGGTTTGAGATGGGGAAAAGACTCCTCTGCACATTATAGATGCTGGTTTTACCTCTACTGTTTTAATTTTCCTTCTTTTCTGTTTTAAATATTTTTTTTAATAATCAAAAATCCCAACCTTAGCCAAGGTATTTCTCCTGTGAATATACAAAAGAGTGAATTGAAGGTTTTATTCAATTTACTATTTTAAAAAATGTTTAAAACAAACTTCATAAAATATAGGGAAAGTGATGCATTTGGGATGAACATTTTAATGAAGAGATCTAGGCAGCACAGGCTCTATATTTGACGAAGTGTCAAGACACTGTAAATTCTCTCCATTTACCGCATGTTCTCTTTAAGTTTAAAGTTGCTTTGAAATACCCAGAGCAGTCAGCTTTTTATATATTTAACATAAAAAAAATCCACAGCTACCTGAACTTGCCTATTTTAGGGTCTTGTTTTGACTTTTGCTTGAATGAAGTTATATTACACAACTTTGGAAATGTCCCTTGGTCCCATGATATTCTTAAATAATCCTATCTTCTCAACATTCACATTTTTGAAAATATGCATACATCAGAACTGGAGGGGGAAGGGTTAGAAATTACCAATGATCTTAATGCAAAGCTAAGGAAATTTCTGACGTACTGTATTTCACAGTACTTCCAGTTGGCTAGCTCCATGGCACCTGCATAATAGACTTCAGACTGAAGCGGGGTGGGCAATTTTTTCAGGCAGAAGGACGCTTACTGAGTTTTGGCAAGCCATCGAGGGTCGCATGACAGGCAGCCAGGGGTAGATAAGTGTTCATTTTCTAAACGTTTGGGGGCCCCATGGGCCGCATAGAATGGCCTGATAGGCTGCATCTGGCCCATGGGCCACATCTGGACTGAAGTATAGCTGCAATGTTAATAACTACTTAACTGCAACAACTTTTAGGAAATTAAATATTCCTTCAACAGTTACCTTCTATATTGCTACCCTGACAGTCTGGTAATTTAAATCTCCAAATTTCAAAATAGATTCCTACTCATGGGTAGGAATCTATCATGAAATTCAGAGAGTTAAGTATATACATACACACAGAAAGGTTTTTTTTAAACTAAACTAAAAATGTAAATCAGTATACTGTCCTTAGAAGGCCATTTATTTTTAAAAATGATTACTTGAATAGTACTGAGAGGACAAGAGCAGAAATTATTATAATTCTTGATTTTTAAATTGGACTTTTTCAGTATTGAACTCAGGTTTAAGGACACTGAAATCTCTTTTCACAAATAGCTTTATCCAACTCCTATTTAAATAATTAAAAGAGTATTATCAAACCTGAATCATCAACTAAACAGACTAAGTTCTCTCCAATTAGAAGGCAGTATCAGTTCACAATCAATGGTATTTGCCAAGTTATATACTTATATTCATACAGTGCTTATCTTCAGTAATTCATAAAGCCTATAAAATATAATATCAATCAAAGGACTATCAAGCCAGATTCTAGAACTATACAATGATAGCAAAAATAAGTTGCTTAGTATCATTTGGTTTCTTTAGGTTATATTTGATAATAGACTTCATTTTTAGTTTAGTTTTTCCAGTGATCTCTAAGATTTTAAGACTGAAATATTAGAATCAAATACATTTAAGGTTGCCTCACAATACCCAGAACAGTCAGCTTTTTATATATTTAACATAAAATAATCTAGTTACCTGAAGTTGTGTATTTCACCATCTTTTATGTTTATTTCTTATCCTACCAAAACCACTCACAATTTTAATGTGAGCTGCAGCTTTTGCCTTATTCTTATTGCCTTTACCAATTTAATATCACAATCCAGAGCACACAACAGATAACTACTTCCAAAGAGAGAAACAGACGTCAAAGTGTTATTTGTGGAAATTACTATGCGAATCAGATAAGAAGGCCAATTAAAAATAGAAATCTTTTCCTTTAAATAAATGGCTTGTTAATCACCACAATCATCATATTTTAGAAAAACTAAATATTATTTAGGAGAAACATCTCTGCCAAAGCTGAAACATATCTTTGTGCTACTAAGTTCAAAAAGAAGCAAAACAAAACCTTAAAGAACAGTAATTCCTTTAATTTAAAGCCAAACAAACAATTTTCAGTAATATCAGACCAATGTTTTAATTAAATGTTTTTCAATCCTCAAGAATTTACAGAGAATGCTAAATTTTATACTGGCCACTTCCACTGGTCAGAAGGAGGTTCTTCAATTAAAGGCTCCCATGGTTTCCACTGTGCCATCTTTCTTGCTAGATGAAGTTCATTTTCAGCCTGTTAATAAAGATATAAAAAAGGTCTTTTAAATGGTAAATATCATCTGAGCTATTAATGCAGGTATGTTTGACTTGTAACAGGAGGATACTGTATGGATTTACAGGCCACTTACTGCTAAGTTTTATCAATTATTCACGAGCAGTTCAGCCACTGACCAAAGAGCCACAAAGCAAAAGACAAATGGCTCCATTGTCACATTTGAACACTCCTTCATATGTTTCCAGAAGAGCTAAAATTTAGAGAATTAGAGTTCTTGACTTAGCTATAGTTACAAAGCATTTTTAGAAAACTGCATATCTACCAGCTCTAAATCATAGCTATTCCTTAAGCAGCCCATCTTTTTTGAAGAGTTCTCCGTTGGCAACACAACTGGGTACTACTAGTCCACCAAAACTAAAACTTTACAATTTGGTTAGCTGAGCATCAGTGAGAAAACAAACAAACAAACAAACAAACAAGACATGCATAGAACTGCCTTGATAGATAACCACAAGTACATTATTCCATTCTTTGTACTGAGGTAGTACTTAGGAATCTTGCTGTACACAGGAGTATACCTATAAAGACTGTTTCTGTTCTACAGAAAGGAAGTCACCAAGAATTGAAGACAAACCTAAAAAAAATAAAAGATTTTCTTGCATTCTCGACCCCCCCCAGATAAGACATGCATCTTGTTTTTAGAAGGCAGAATGAAGAAAATGTTCTAGTCATGGCTGAATTCTGGCCACCTGGAGCAGGGAAGGAACCTGTCACATCCTTGTCACTTACCCTCCCTTTTCTGCTCAGCTAAAAACTAGGAGGTTTAACCTTGTTACTGCCACTGCCAAACTGGCAGCAGCTTTTTGCTGAGCAGCTAATTCAACAGCAGCTAGAGCAGAGGCAGGCAATTATTTCAGGTGGAGGACTGCTTACTAAATTTTGGCAAGCCATTGAGGACCTCATGCATGACAGGCAGCCAGGGGCAGATGAATATTAATTTTCTAAATTTTTTAAGGGCCCCACAGGCCACATGGAATGGCTTGGCAGGCCGCATCTGCCCGCAGACAGCATTTTGCCCACCTGAGCTAGTCGGTTACACCTCCAGCTTTTGGCTGAGCAGTAAACTCTGCCTCTCCTGCACGCAGCTGGGAGAACACGAGCGCTGAGCAGCTATTCCAACATGGAAATCAGCTTCCTCATTTAAAAACTAAATTCCAATTTTCAAGAAACAGTGTACATGGTATAGGCAAGTAAACGTGGTACACTTCAGTTATATTACACATGCCAAACAGCATGAACCGGATTTCCTATTGCCAACACATTTTACCCAACAACCAAGAAACAAATCAGTCAATGCTCACTCCAAATCTAAACCTAATTATAATTGTTTCTAAACTATGGATCAGGATCTCATTAACGAGTTCATGATCACTCTAACAGCTGTGGGTTCAGCTGTGCAGACCCCTCAGTCTACATCACTAAAAATGAAGAGAAAAGAGAAGATAGGAGGGAATTGGAGCTCCAGAAGCTGCTCTGACCCTTTTTTTTCTGACCACTCCCAACATCATTACAGAAGCATTTCCTTACTGGGAAGCAAAGAATGGCTAATATCTCTATTCAAACCATCCACCTGCCTTTTTCATAAGATATATGCTGACTGAAAACACCACAAGCAGGAAATCTGAACCCTACTAAGTGCCTCATCTCAGCCCCAATAGCGCACAAGCAACGACATCCTTCTTCTAACCCTAAATGAGATTCATGATGATTACATATGGGATAGGAAACAAAAGGGAACAACAACAAAAAAAAACCCACAAGGGGAGAAGGTGGCAAGCTCTCTCATTAAGGGGAACAGAGATAAGAAAAGTAGGAATAAAAGGATGTAGAGAAACCGGCAAAGAGAGACAACATAGGTGGAAAGAAATCCTTACAAACAGGAAAGGATAACCTGACCAGAATGAACAAATAAAATACAAAACAAGCACGATACTGTGTGATAAGAATATATGTGCCATTCTATCCAAATTAGTTTCTCACTCCTTCTGGGTAGATAACTCTTTATAAAAAAAAAAGTAATTTTAGAAGCGTACGATAGTATAAAAAGAAAACCACTCTCTCTCCAATCTCTCAGTCCTGATCCTCAAAGGAAACTTACAAAACGCTTCCCAGAGACGAGCCTATGAACTCTACTACATCAACCTCCTGGATTCTAAAAATCACGGACTAAATATAGACATTTGATTTATGACACATCATAACCTGCCTGACATCTGACTCCCCAAGTACTTCTCCATCATTCATCCCTCTTCTCTCCCCTCCTATCCAGCCTGTCTCTCACCCATTGACTCCTCAATCTACAACTTCACTGATGGGCTGTCTTGTATGCATACCAGACCAGCCTCTGGCTTCTTTACTTTTCATTTCATCCAGGAAGAGCACACACCAACAGCTGAAACCTCCTTAGCCTGACAAAGGGTTTTTGAACCCAAACTTGCTTAAAAATTGTTTTCCAACTATTTAAGTTGGTCTAATAAAAGATATCGGATTCACCCAAAGAACTTTGTCTGCCTATGTCCTTAGACCAACATAGCTACAACTTACACTCCTATTAAAGAACTTCACATTTTTCTTCGACTTGAACTTTCCCAAATACATGCCATAATGTCACTAAGTCCAAACTGGCTAACTTCAACTTCAGAAGACAAAAAGGGAGTTCTGTAATACTTTGTTGCTAAACTTACAACCAATTAACTTTTAAGATGATATATCAAGTTGCAATCTTGGATTTTTGTTGTGTTTTTCCTTTAATTAGCTCATTTATTCTGTACGAACAGCAAATAGTAACTACTGCTTGTTCTTGAAAGAGATCCACCATTTCTCTTGATATTTTTTCCAGTGGTTCAAAACACATAACCAGCTTCTTAAGACCACCTTTGCAGTAAGCAGTAATTATATGTACTCATGTTACAGAAATATTTATCTGATTTAAGGTATATGTATATCTGTGTATGCATGGCGTTTTTCCAATAATTAAATCAGTATTTTGTCTGCCTCCCCCACACCGACATGTTACTGCTACACATTATGGCCCTTTAATGCCTGTGAGAATTTACTCTTCCAGTTAAGATACAATTTGCAATGTTGCCTTTAAAATGTGTGCTATTTTACCTGCAAAATGACTTCTTCTATCTGCCCACCGTTTATTTTGTCTTCCAGTTTTTGTACATCAGGTTCCTGTGAAATTAAATAAATGCTCTGTGTCACTTTAAAATATGAAAAATAGATGTCACCTCAAAGAAAGGATTTTAAATAGAAGATCAAACACTACTAATTATTTTCTAAATGTAACCACACAACTAAGTTTGCTAAACTGCATGCTGCATAGCAACTCAACTGCTGTACTATTCTTTTCTTCCATATCTTATGGCCTCAATTAATATATTAAGAAAAATACCCTACTATCCTCCAAAAGCTGTTCTAGACAAACCTAATATCATACTGCTGTATCACACAAAGGCGGTCAAAGCTTTCTGTAGAAATAAGATTAAGCATGCTTCCAACAATGACTTTAAAGTCATTTAGAAGTACAATGACACACACACACACACACACACACACACACACACACACACACACACACAAAAGAACTGCTGAATGGCAAAATTAGGCTAAAATTATGCATTATAGTAAGGCATAAAACAACAGTAAGGATACATGCATATTTGGTAAAAATATAGTGGAAATCTATTGCCTTCCTGTAAATCTCAAAAAACCCCCACATTTCAAGTTTCTTTAAAACTACCGATTTGCTAAAAGTAGAGACAATTTTTCTTTTAAACATGCCACAAAACATATGAAGAGTTAATAACATAATCAAAAAAGACATGAGACCCTAATTTTCTATCTAAATATCTAAAAGACATTATATAACTGTGTATGTTATATGAAGATAATCTGAGATTTTTAAAATTGTCAATTTCACTGCAACATTTTTGTCTATAAAAAAGTTATGAGTAGTTCTGTACTTACGGTTTTTACCATATTAAGTCGTTCATTTATAATTGCTTCTGTGTATTTTCTATATGCTGCATCTTTGGGGATGTTCTTCAGAACAGCAGTAAGTTTTGTATAGAGTATCTTCAGATGCTGAAATGATACCAAGGCATGATTGAAATGTACATACAGTAAATCTGCCCCTCCCAGCAAAGGTTTAGGGCAGCTTACAGAAGAGAACAAAATAACTTATAAAACAAGTGAACAGAAAAACAAAACAAAAATACTACCATATTTACCTGAATATACATTGACCCTGAATATAACAAGGCTCCCAATAATTAGATTCTATATATGGAAAATGTATACATTTGTTATGATTTTTTAGGTATAGAATATAATTTTGGAGGTCTTCTTTGATTTGGTCTGCTCCTACTGCTACAACAGGGAAAATAAATCTGAGGAAGTCAGGTGGCCCCTTTTCCTTTCCCTCCTCCAACCTCCTTCCCTGCAGCCCCTCCTTCCTTACTGTCAGTCCCTGTTCTCCTCAAGCAATTAGAAGACGCAAATTTGAAAACACTGGCTTGGAAATAAACATGCCTATAGTAATCTGTATATAGGAAAATTAGCTTGGGTAGCCATAGATTTAGATAATCTGGAATTCATACATTTTACCGTTTTTGAAACTGCTATAAATTTTAGCACAGGTAAGCTACAAAAGTGCTGTTAAAAAGCATGTTTATATCTACTTACATATAGTACAAACTATGCATTATAGTGATCCAAAGTCAAAAGTCTCATGATTTATCATATAGTACACTGGGCCTGACCCCAGCAGAGTCAACAGCATTTCCAGCCATGATAACCCTATAGCTTAGCACAGGGGTTTTCAACCTTTTTGGATCAGTGTACCCAGGTGGGGAGAGGGGAGAAGAGAAGGGGGGGATGAACACAAAGTGGCAACAGCCACCGCATGCAAGCTTCCCTTGTTTCCCGCATTTGGCTAGGCAGCCAGCACCTGCACAGCTGCACCTGCACAGCAACAAAGGATGGTGCATAGCGGCACTCCGTCCCTAGCCACCTGCACGTACCCCCTAGAGCCTTCTCAAGTGCTCCTAGGGGTACACATACCCTTGGCTGACAAACCCTGGCTTAGCATGTGTATGCACTTTAGATGCACCCTGCCACTCCCCGCCACCAAAAAGGATCCATGTGCTAATTAGCACCCCCCACACACGACTGGAACCAGGTGTTCTTCAAAATGTAAATGAAGATGAAACACAGGGCAACATGGTCTGGCTCTACCTTATGGAGGGCAGGGCAACACTAACCATGTGTAAAGGCTAAGAGAGGGGCTAACAGAGGGATTCTAGGTGAATTGTTTGGGGCCCTGTTTGGTGGTGTGAGCTATCCCTTGCCCCCTTACCACGGCCAGCCGGAAATTCTGGTTAGTAAAGCATTCCAGTTATTTAAATGCTGGATAGTAGAGATTTTCCTGTACACACACACTCCCCATCCAGAAAAAAGTTTGCTTTTGGCTCAGATCATGTGCCTTGGCTTCTTATGGGCTAAGGTCAAGTGGGAGCATCTGAATCCCAAGACCTCTGGGCTTGGGCCTGCACAAAGGATGTCTGTCAATGCATTTGGGAGTATCTGAAGTCCCAGGGTGAGAGCCTGCGATGGAGGATGCTTGCTAGTTGTAGCACCAGACATGTGTTTAGAATGACTGAGGTCTGCCCGCTCAATTAATATGGTTTTTGGAACAACTGAGTGCTGCTCAATCAATATGATTCAAACTGATTTGGGCTGATTTGACCAGGAACACAAAATACATTTAAAAAAAATGCTTGCCCAATATGGCCCATCTATTTTATAGTCACAATAAATGTTAGCTGCATTTAAATTAACTTCCCAGTTGGTTTCCATTATTAAGTACGTGCTGTTTCTAGCAGCAAATTAATTATAGACAATGTATTTAATGAGGTTTCCTTGTATGCGAATGTATGAGGAGCTTTTTCCCCAAGGCTGATAAAGGGAAAAAAAATCCCTGATCTTATATTTGAACACATACAGTGTTTATAAAATCCTAGTCTATTAGTTCAAAGTAAAATATGCAGCATTAAAGTTCCTAATTGAAATTTATAGCGCCTACACCAATAATGTAAGTAAATGCTCTGAGCAAATTTACGATTTGCTTTTAAAAAAATGGAAATGTTTGAAGAACCATAATGTGAGATTAGCTGTCAAATAAGACTATAAATAGTAAGTTATTGAAGCAGCAGGACACTGACAATGTCCTGCTTTATCTTTGGCAGGTTAAAGGGTACACTTGATGTTTTGGACATTATGCTTGGCGGTTGTGTGAGAAAAATATTCCCAAATTTTAAGACCAAATTAGCTCAGTACTTGTTTAGGATGGCTTCAACTGGGGATTGGCAACCGCTAGCACACGTGCCAGACATCAGCACGCAAAACCATTTTGCTCAGCTAAAGATGTGAAGGTCTGGAAAAAAAAACCCAGAAAAAAAAAAAAAAAAAATCAAGGAAAAAAACATTTTTTCTCCCCACTTCCCTCCTCCCCCTGGACTTTTTGGGTTTTTTCCTCAAAAAAGGGGAAAAAACTAACATTAAAAAAAAAAAAACCTCTCATGAAATTCTTTTAGAATGATGAATAAAATGTTTAAGACACGGTGTTCATACATTGGTATCCTTTACCCCCCAAAATGTTTTCTAATAGCTATGTAGAAGGAAGACTTACATAAGATTATCTACAGTATCATATCATAACAATTCCTGTACATTGAAGATAAGCAGTACAGTACAACTCAAATGCGAGAGCAGGATGCATTTCTGTCCCCAGGGGGCATTGCCACTTTCACAAGAGAAGGAAGAAGGATTCAGTGCCACCTTTGCTTGTGGACTTCCTCTCATGTTGACTTTTGATCTAGAGGTTGGTAGATCTGCTCCTGTCCTCCTGACTAGGCCTCAAAGGACTGGGAGTAGATACTGGCAGCAGCATCCATTCATTCCTATAAATTAGAAACAAGGAGCTTATTGCTCTGCTTACTCAGAAGCCTCAGGAGAGGTGACAGGGCAAGTCTAAAGGTTTTGGAGTTGGAAGGAACCTGCTGGCCCTGTGACCTTGAGATCCACAGAAGTACAGAAGCAGCACAAAGGGGCTGAAAGTAGGTATACTTCTTTATTGAAAGGTAAGAGTTTAAATTCAATTCAATACAATCAACTATATTTTAGCTGCATTCATATATTTTTATAACCCATGTAATTCATACTTGAATTCCTATTAACCTGGTATTTTGTGACAAATCACCCACCCTTAGTAGTGAGGGAAGTTTTCACAGTTAACTCTAAGAAGGACTCTGCTCCATCCGGTACTAAATTTGTCCATGATGTAGCTTAGTGTTTATATATGCAAGCTAGCAACTAAATTACATTTTTCTTTTTCTCCCTCAGCAAAATGGTTCAGCCAACCTCTAGCATATGGAAGCATTCCTTGACCATGGCATGCACTTCAAGGAGAAGCAAGAAAGAGCTACTTACATCTATGAAGGATTTTTTAGTCTGCAGGACACTTCTTAAAAACAAAGCTGTGATATGCAAATACGGTCAAATGAAATATGCATTTCCAAATGCTACTAGAATGACCAAACACATTTGCATATTTAAGAAGTGTCCTGCAGACATAAAAAAATTCTTCATAGATGCAAGTAAGGAGGAGGTAGATTATGATGATGAAAGTGTAAGAAGCTCTTTCCAGCATGCTCAATCCAGCTATAGAGGGCTATTACACCCTGCATAGAAGGAACCAAGTGGGGAAGAAAGGTGGAGGTGTTGCTCTATGTGAAAGAGCAGTATACATCCTTGGAGGCTGACATCAGCTCCAAAAATGGACAGTTTGAAACCATCTGGATCAAGGTGCACGAGGAGACGATGCATGGCTAGTGAGTCCTAACTGTAGGTTTATACTACAGACCACCAAACCAGGGGGTGGAACTCAATCTGGAGCTCACCTAAGAATTAACTAAGGCCGTACATGCATGTGACATGGTCATTGTGGGCTATTTTAATTATCCAGATGTCTCCTGGGAGGAACACTCAGCCAAGCTGGATCAGTCACAATCCTTCCTGACCCTTTTGAGGAGCTCTTCCTGACTCAGGAGGTGCATGGGCCAACCAGAGGTGATGCTCTGCTGGACTTGGTCCTGGCCAAAGGAGATGACCTGGTAACTGACTTAAACAGATTTCATAAATGTTAGGGCTGGAAGAGACCTCAAAGATCATCAAGTCCGGCCCCCTGCCCCAGGGACAGGAAGTCAGCTAGGGTCAAAGGATCCCAGCAAGATAAGCATCCAAGCATCTCTTGAATGAGTCCAGAGTAGTTGCCTGCACCATTTCTGGAGAGAGTCTATTCCAGGTCTTGGGGGCTTAAACAGTAAAGAAAATTTTCTTATGTCCAGCCTAAAATGGTCTTGGAGGAGTTTATGACCGTTGGTACTTGTTTTTCCTTGGGGCACTCTGGTGAACAGATGTTCTCCCAGATTCTGATGCATGCATCTTATGTACTTATAAGCAGCTACCAGGTCAACCCTGAGCCTGCGCTTTTCCAGGCTGAACAGTCCTATGGCTCTCAGCCTGTCTTCATAGGGCCTATTTTCTTGCCCTCTGATCATGTGCATGGCTCTCCTCTGGACTCTCTCAAGTGTCTCAACATCCTTCTTGAATTGTGGAGCTCAGAATTGGATGCAGTACTCCAGCTGCGGCCTCACCAAGGCCGAGTACAGCAGGAGGATGACATCCTGAGATTTACTCGAGAAGCATTTATAGATGCAAGCCAAAGTTGTGGTTACTTTACCAGCTGCAACATCAGATTGGTGGCTCATGTTCATCTTGTGGTCAATCACAACCCCCAAGTCTCTTTCAGCAGTGGTGCTAGCAAGCGTAGCACTGCCGAGCCTATAAGCATGCTGCGGGTTTCCCCTGCCCCGAGGTGGAGTACCTTGCATTTATCGGTACTGAATGTCATCAGGTTTCTGTCGTCCACTTACTAAGCTTATCCAAGCCAACCTGGATCACTAGTCTGTCCTCAGCTCTGGACACTATGCCCCAAAGTTTAGTGTCATTGGTGAACTTAGCCAATGTGCTTCTGACACCAAAGTCCACATCATTGATAAAGATGTTGAAGGGAGCCATCCAAGGACAGAGCCTTGGGGATGCCACTGGTCACAGAACGCCAAAATGAGGTGCAGTCACCTACCCTGGAAATCTTCAAGAGGAGATTACAGAATCACCTTGCTGGGGTCACCTGACCACCAATTATCTTTTCCACTTGCAGGGGACTGGAAACAATGATCTTCCAAAGTCCCTTCTGGGCTGACAATCTATGAATCATCTTCTTCTTCTATAACATCAGCATCACAAAGGGCTGCCCAATCAACATTCTCAAGTAACCAAATATTGCAACCTGCTATATACAAAAGACTCTCAATAGCTTCATTTATAGACAAGATGACACCTGAAGATCAGGAAAAATTGACCAAGCTTTTGCAAGAGCAATATATTTTTTTCTGGAATGCCATTGTCAATAACTGAAAATGCATACTGGCAGAAAGCTTTTAAATTACTAAGACCATCATGCCATTTGCCCAGCAGACATTCTTTGAGCAAGCCTCTTTTAAAATCAAAATTTGAATGTGTAATGTAATCAGTACAAGGAAAAAAATCAATGACATACTGTGCCTTGCAGTACTTATAGATAGATGTGCAGGGAGAAGGAATCATAAACTTTGTAATAACAACACGTCACCCAGTTTTTTACAGAAGTACTGGAAAAGGGGAGAACAGGCATACGGCAGAGTATATCAGTAGTAAAATATGTGAATTCCTATTTGCTTTGCTGACTGACAATGCAAGTAACATGAAAACAGAATGGGAAATCATCATGGATAAATATCCACATATTACTGAATAGGATATGCATCCCATGGGCTAAACTTGCTTCTTAATGACATCATGAAGTTGGACACTGCAAAAGCTCTATAGAAGAGCAAAAAAAAGTTATAAAACATGTAAAAGCTACTCATGTTGTAGCTGCAGTCTTTAAGAAGAAGCAGGAAGAAAAGAATGCAAAGAATCAAATAGTGACATTCAAACTCTGTAGTAAAACTAAATGGCGTGAAGTGGTGACCTCATTTGAAAGTTTATTAAAAAACAAAGAAGCTCTTCAAGAAACAGTAATAACTGAGGATCTTAAAGTACCCAGAAGTGTAAGGAACACTGTACTCAATGAGGATGTCTTTTGGGTTCAGCTGCAGAACTCCCTAAAGATTCTAAAGCCAATTTCTTCAGCAATCACCACATCTGAATCAAGTATGCTTTTGTCAGACATTTCCTTACCAAATGATAAAAATCAACTGTTTTTTGAGAATCTAAGCGTATCTCTGCTTACAAGTACAGAAGAAAGAGAAGTGAAAGACTATTAACAGATGGGAAGCATTTTGTTACCAATCAATTCATGCCACTGCAAATCTCTTAGATCCAAGATTCAAAGGCAAAAATGTTACTGATGATAGCACTGCTACTGTATTTGACTGGATTACAAAACAAGCAACACACTTAGGACTTGATGTTGGAAAGGTACTTTCAAATGTTCCAGAATACAGAACATCTTCAGGTATTTGGTCTAGGAATGCAGTATGGGACTCTGCCAAGCATATCCTTCCTGGCAAGGCCTTTGCATGACACACCCGCTAGCTCCTCTTGCTTCTTGCCTGCTTCAGATTCCTCCATCTTCTGCAGCATGTGAAAGAAACTGGTCTATGTTTGGAAATACTCACACCAAATCAAGAAATAAACTAACATGTGAAA
>JAGPOW010001296.1:102526691-102590233 GCA_030014935.1 Caiman crocodilus
AATATTTTTAATTTTTAACAAAATTTTTTTTTTTTTGGGAAACCCCCCCCCCCCCCCCCCGAAAAAACCATCTTTTTTCCCCAGGGCTTCAAAATTTCTGGAAATTTTACATCTCTTTGCCACAGACAATCCAGGGTCTGGGCAGGTGCTGCTGGCCACAGGGCCCAGGCCACTCGCAGCAGGTAGCAGGAAGGTGCACTCCCTGCTGCAAGCAGCCTGGGCTCTGTGGCAAGCACCAACTGCCCAGAGCTCTGGGTGAATCTGGCAGGCAGCCGAGAGCTTGCAAACAGCTGCAATGGGATCTGGAGCCCCAGCACCAGCAGCAGTTTCACACAAGCCTAAGGGCACATGGCAAAGAAGAGGCCAGACCAGTGCAAACTTGGCCCTTCCTCTGCAGTCCACTAGGAGATGCACATGCAGTTGTCACCAGCAACGAGTTGGGCCAGGGCTCAGGCGACCTTGGTACAGCTGTTTACAGCCTCCCTGTCAACCCCAGCCCCTACCCACCATCTGCCTGAAGGTATCCATTCACCTGCTGCCAGCAACAAGGATCAGACCCCTCACAGCTTCTCCCCCTCCCTGCCCCAGCATGCCAAGTAAAGGTCTGGGCTGAGGTTGGGGTGTTTTTGGCACTCCAGCCAAAAACGTTGATGACCCCTGGTTTAGACAGTGATGATCCTGCCTTGAGCAGTTGGCTCAACGAAATGACCTCCTTAGTTCCCTTTTCCAGCCCCCCTTTTCTATAATTCAGTGACTACTTAATGGTATCTGGTATTCAATATCAGGAACAGATTGTCATGTGTTCTTTAAGGGTCGGGGGGACTATTAGATCTTCTAATTTAACCTCCTATATATCAGAGGAGTAAGATTTCACCCACTTGTCCCTGTGTTAAGTCCACTAACTTGTTTTATTTGGCTAAAAGTTTCTTAGAAAGATATCCAGTCTTGTTTTGAAAGCATCAAGAGATTCACTCTTTCTCTTGGCAAATCTCTTGCTCATATTCTTAATTACTTTTCTCACATATAATAATCTAAATGTATCCTCAGAGACTAACTGGCACAAACTTAAGAAGTCAAGGAACCAAATATCTGGCTGTAGTTCTGCTCTCCTCATTAGAAGAGATTCTGATTACTGGAGACAGCGTAACTACATTGAAATTCGCTAACTTAAAAGCTTGTAGATTTTGACTAATACCTTTATTATTGACTTTTTAAAAATTAGGTTTAAGGACAATGTACAGAAACAAGTCAAGTTTAAACTGAGTAGTGCAAGAAAACAGCTATTTTTAAATGGAAATCTTGAGTAGGAAACTGAAGAGAACAACCAGAAATAGAAGTAAAATAATGCAGTCAGAGAAAATGAAGGATGGCACAACAGCAGCAATGGCATCCAGATGGGGTGTGGCCAAGCACTTAGCTGTGATGCTAATTAGTTTATGGCAGAGCCTCAAACTGTTGAAAACTTACAGGTATTGTGATAGCCCTATAGACTATAGTCATTAATCTATAACCAAATTAAGTTGATAATGACCAGAACTCTTCCCAACCAATAAATACTACATTTTCCCAAATCCAAGATTACTTCAATGTAAGACAAACTCCGGATAATTAGATTTCAATTCATCCCATTTCACTTCTGTACCAGGGAAAAAAGCAGCAGAGTAGGTAAAAGACCTGCCCCCCCAACCATCACCCAGCCACTGCTTGCCCCTATTCTAATGCCTGCCCCCTACTGCCTCTCCCCCACACCACTTACCCCTGTCCTCCCATCCTTCCCTGTGCCTGCCTGCATGCAGTACATGCCAGACCAGCTCTGCATGTCACATGCAGCATGCGAGGCCATGGCCACCACATGATGCATGTGACACATGGGCTTGGTCCTAGCCCACAGGCCCATCTTTGACAGCTCTGATCTAGACTGTATTTCCATAATTAATGAGAATGTGAAGTCTCACTGTCATAAGTCAAATATTAGAGCTTTACTGGTATTAAAATGCCACTACATTTATTGTTTGAGCGTGGAAAATTACAAGTGCTGGGAGAATAAGTGTAACAAGAGGCTAAAGCTAAATAATTAAGTTACATTCCATTCTTTCACTCATTTTAGGGCTCTGCAGGGGAGAAAAATCTTACCACCAGCAGCAGTACTCGACTTAGGACTGTTTCAGTCATGACAAACATCACTTACGACCTTTGTAGATTACAACAGTGTTTCAAGGTTCCAACAGGGTTTTGACTTTATGACACTGGACATAGCTGCCTACAGCTGGTAAGTCTGCTGTGGCAGGACTGGAGGGGGGCGGGGGCAGAAGGGTGTTTGTTAGGAGTATCAAGGGTGGGGGACTACATGCTGGGAGTGAGGGGCACCAGCATGGCTGGGAAGGGAGAGCAAACTGTGGGTAGGGAGTGAAGGGCAGGGACAGGATATGTCATTGCTTCCCCCCTCAGATGTTCTCTTTATTGAAACTAAAGCCCGGCGGCCCCAGAAGGCGGAGGGGCTGCGCCACGACTCCCTCCCCAACCCCCGCTCATTCGCCCGCAGACCGCCCCCCCCCCGCCTGCCCCTACCTCGTGCGGCTTCTTGTCCACGGCGAGTCCGACGAGCCCGGTGGACTGCAGGGAGCAGAGAAAGACTGTCACACTCCGCCACTCACCCCGGCCCGGTCCGGCCCCGCCTCTCACCCGGGCGCTCCGCAGGGCTGGGGCCCGGGGCTCAGCGGCGCCCGGAACCAGGGGTGAGGCCGGAGGCGGCGCCAGAGCAGGGGGAGGGACGCGGGGCACACAGGACGCACGAGGGCCGGGACGGGAGGAGTGATGTCAGGCTCGCCGCGAGACGGGAGTGGGGTGTGGGGAGCGCCCTGGGCTCTCACCTTCTTCAGCAGCCCGGCCATGGCGGCACCCCACTGCTCCCTGGGCAACAGCAATGGCTCCCACCATTCGGAACGAGACGCAACGCGCATGCGCCGCGCCTGTCGATAAGCTGACGAGGGTACCGCAGAGGACGTCCGAGTGCGCCTGCGCACACGGTGCCTTCGGCCAAGAACTAGGTCGGAAGGCGGTCTCTGTCCCTATGCACAGGCATAGAGCCTAGGCGGGGTGCATGCGCGGTGGAGCTGGGAGAAGCGCATGCGCAAGTTGTGTAGCTGTCAGAAGCGGAGCGCGTTGGTTGCATGTGGCTGTTTCTGGTGTATCCTGCTGCATGTTGGCCTCGGGCCCGTCCTGGAGTCAAACCGGGTTCAAATCTTGCGGTTTGTCCCCAGATCACCAGCAAGTCAAACAAAGATTTTTCCCTCCACTGAAGGTTACGTATTCATCTAGCTTTTTCTCTCTGTGCAGTTTAACCAGTTCCCCGTTAGCTGCTCCAGCCTTTTCTTCCAGATCCTTCCTATACCGATGTGTTTGATCTCAGCCATCCAGACTCTTTGGGCGCTTGTGACAGGGGTTTAATCCCCAAGGTTTATTCGATGCCACCTGAAAATTGAAGTGGTGTATTTTTAATTGAAACATGCTGTTTTTAATTTTCCCAACAATTTTATGGCAGGGGGCCAGATTGTTTTCTTCAGATTTTTTTGGTTTTTTGGTCGGACCTGGAGCCTGCCTATGGTATGGGGGCCAGCTGCTGGCAGGCCAAGTGGCCTCCAAGCTGTGGAGGGGTCCTGGTCCTTCCCTTTGTGGCGGTGGCATCCCTGGGGCTGTCCAGGAAGCTGCTAGTGGGGCAGGTGCTGCCCCAGCTGGGCACCATTGTGCTAGGCTGCACATGCTCAGTAAGAACACTTGGAGCCCTGTGGAACAGGACTGACATTGCCTGGACAGGTTCTTCCCATAGGAGATCATAGGTAGTCTGCCACATAAAAAAGGGGAATGAAGACTGACTCTTTGGGATGCCATCTTCACCTGGACCAGACCTGCTCCATGTCACACTGCCTGTCAACCTAGAGGCTCTGCCAGTGACTCCCCTCTGGACAACACCTGCTGGAGAAAGACCCTAACTGGCCATTGAGGACCCCCTCCCAGCCTGGATATCACTAGTTAGATAGTTGTAGCTATCACCCCCATCCTCTCTTCAACCAAGGACTTGGACTCCGTTTCTCTTCCCTACCTGGACTCCAGCCCTTCCACTGAGTCTCTTTCTCCTGCTACCATTATGTGAGTGTGTGGGAGTCCTTATGTGAGTGTGTGGGGGAACCAAGCTGTACAGTACAGTGTTCATTTAATAAAACTGTTGTTTGGAACCCTGAGTTGGATTTTGCTGTACTACAGTTCCAGCTCTGCTCCAGTCTCTGTTTCTCCCCCCTCTAACTTCCGTCTCATTTCTCCCTCTGTTGCTTCTAACTGACTGCCACCTCCAACACCTGTCCCATGCTCCTGTGACTCCAGCCATCCTGAGTTCCTCTCTGCCTGCAACCCCCTATTTCTTTGTTATTACGTTATCCTCACTGCCTTTTCCCCTGATCTCTGCCACTGCTGTTGCTCCACCCCCACTGCCTTTTCCCTAATATCTGCTACTGTTATTGCCTTGTCACCGCTGCCTTTTTCCCTGATCTCTGCCATTTGCTTTGTAGTTAAGTGCGTATGTGTGCAATTGTACACCATGCCCTCCTGTCTAACAGCGCGATATTGAGATCCTGAGCATTGGCCTGATCCCACAAAGCAACAGTAGGTGTGGGCAGGAGTTCAACACAGGCTGCCCCAGGTAGGAGTGGGCAAGGCTCAGCCCCATGTGGAGTGCAGCCATAGGCCAGATGGGAGGGGAAGGGCAGAACATACCCACACCGCCGAGTGGAGCTCTGCTGCACATACCCCTGCCCCTCCATTCTTCCTCTCCTCACTCCCCAACCCCTGCACCATTGACACGCAGTGTACAAGAGTTAAGACTTTATTTTGAGCTGTTGCACAATCACCCCTATATAAACTACATAGATCAAGACAAAAATTATATTTCAAATAAAATTAAAATATGTTACAGTAGATATTTGATAGTATATGATAGATATTATAGTATACGATTTGTTTTTATTTATAATTTGTTAAAATTATATCTTCCAAAAGATTTCATGTATATAGCCCCTAACAGCTCACCAAAACTTGTTAATTGGCCTGCCAACCAAAATAATTGCGAAGCCCTATTTAAGATATGTAGGCTTATAATTCTGCACCTGACTTGAGCGAATCAGCTTCCTTCTGCTCTCCATGTGCACTCCCATTGTTACTGGGACTGGGGGAATCCTTCCTTGCTAAGTTCTAGGCCCCTATGTCAGGTAGATAGGAATCTGTCTTGTCAAGTCAGACTGATAAGTGTCTCACAGCTGGTGATCTGCACCTTACTTACTAATGCATCTGGGCAAAACCAGATAACAAGCCACTTATACTTAATACGCCTTTAGTTATATCTATATTATTCCCTATTAAAAATGCGAAAGAGGTTTAATAGCCTGTTTACCCAGCCATTTACACAGTATGTAGTAAAAGTTGTAAGGCATTGAGATACAGACAGTATATCGAATTTATAAGTAGTACATGAATGCTCCAAATTGTCACATCCTTTAGTAACAGAAGAAATATGTATTTACAATCTAAAGCTGCAATGGGACCGTAAATACATGGAAAGTACATTGAGTCAGTAAAGTATGTACAATTATTATCTGCTAAGAAAGCCAATGTGATACTGTACAAGTTATTCTCTGTTGTTTCAACAATAAATAAGATGTTTTTGATGCTATCTCAATCATTTTCAGTGCACAATAAATTGACAGCACAACAAGGAGGCTAGAACATAGCTTTCTTGCTTTGTTCAGCTGTTTGTCTGAATGGCTTCTTTGGAACCTCACCATACTTGTCAAATCACTTTGGCAAAGGTATATTGCTATGAACAAAATTAATTGTTCTTATTTCAGGAAAGTCCAGAAGCCCCAGTTAGATTCAGGGCCTCATGAAGACAAGGGTAATGGAGTTATTGCAAGGATGTCTTAGCTCAGAGAGTTTACAGTCTAATAAAATTAATTTGATCTTTTAAAATGAGGCACAGAAATTGTAAATTCATAGTCCTAGTTTATAATCTAGGATGAACTACTTATTCCATTTTGGAAAATCACCCAAATTTGCTTGTGGCTCAGTCACTCGAGCAGAGTTAAAAGAACAGATAACTAGATAGTGCATAATTACATATGTTTGCGGGTAGGTATACATATACTAAGAGAGAAAAATCCAGTTTCCTATGCACCCTGTGGCAATGGTTTAACTTACTAGGCACTAATGTTCCTGTTAGTATTACTCACAGATTCTAGACTTGGCACCGGGGCTATGATTTTATGTCTTCAGCTTGTATGTCGTTTTGAAGTCATTAAATCTTGTTAGACAAAGGCTAGGATTGGCTGTCACTGAATCTATAAAACTCAGCATCACATTCGTCTCAGAGAAGTGTTTAATATTTGAAGATATAATATGACAAGATACACTGCTAGTTTTGAAGAGTAAACTTTTCTTGGTTTTATTTCTTTGTATTTATATTTATATCTGTGCTTGTGTCACCAAATGTTGTTAATACAATTAGTGATACTAGATTGGCAAACAATTTGTTTTTTTAATATAAGCTGTGTGAACCAATCAGTGCACAGCTAATCTTATTATACCAGTCAGACCTTATGTTACTTTTGAGGGGATTCTAGAGGAGTCATGTGTAATACTTTCCTGTGGTCTGGAGTCTGCTTATGTTACAGTTGTACAAGGTCAGACCTTAATTTAACTACCAACTGCCTACTTAATTTTAGAAATATCACAGGACACATCAGCTTGCAGGGTGCTATTCCTATCTGTTCGAAATGCAGGCCCCAGACTAACAATGACAAGATGAAGGGTTGAAAAGGTGAGGATATGATATATTTTATGTGTAGCTAGTCAATCAGACTAACAGTAAGTAGTTTAAAAGTACAAATAATATGTAATACAGTGAATTTAGATTTAGCCTGCCATTAATTACTGGTACTGTATTGCTTGGATAATCTCTCCAGTCTTGCATGCCTAAAGGCCTTTCAGTTATAGAGAATAAAGCTATGATTTCTTATTTTATTTTAAAAAATGTGAAATCAGATTAACATGTTACACTTACATAACATTAAACATCTCTCTGATAAGCTTAATAGTAACAAATCCTCAACACAGTTGTTTCTAAGGAAAGATTCAGTTTCCATGGTTTTTTAGGTATCTCAGATCTTTAGGGATGTAATAGTATCTTAAAGAAAAACAGGTTATTTTTTTTAGGAAAATCTGAACTTTTAAAAGTGAAAAAGTTAATAATAATCAGTTGTTTCTTGAAAACAAAACTTCAGGAAAACATTGAATTAAAGCAATTATTTTCCTTGAAAATATTCTTGGTAATGCAAAGGCTAATGTTTCTGCTTGAACAATAGTCCTTTTTAGAAAAATCAACTTCTGTACTATCTAGTAATGAATTAGATCTGAAAACATTTTCCATGGGAGACTGTAAGACAGTTTTGCTGCTGAACTTTTTAACTGCCTCACTGCTACTTCACATATGAGGTATATCAGAAAAAAATAATGCTTCTACATTGGAAGTAACCAATGTACTAGCTTCTCTGCCATGTTCCATTGTGTCTTCATGGAACATTCACATTTCATATGAACATTTATCACTTTGTCATAGCACATGATCAACAGTGATGTAGCAAATCAGGCTCCCAGAGCATTTATAAACTTCCAGTAATGTGTCCAGCACTTGCACCCTGATGAGTTATTTGCTTTGTCATACTTGTTCTATAATGTCTCTGGGTCCCTTATTAATTTTTTCCAAATTATTATACATTATTATTTCATACAGGATGACTGATAATGTTTGAAGATGATAAGTATAAAAATAATACTTACTTACCCCATATAGGCTGATTCTTTGCTTCTGAAGACTTCTTTGGTGTCTGTGACAAAGTGAATTCTGGGGAATAAAAGCAGAGGAGTCATTTTTTCCAAACATGTATAGGCATTGTAAGACCAGAAAAAAAAAATTATTTGATACAATGATTTATCATGTGTGATCCTGGAGCTGAGGTCATGAAACTTTTCTCTTTTTTTTAAGTGAATGGAATTTCTTATGGTATGCTTATAAAATTACTATTCATTTTACATTACTTAATGATACCGATCCTGCAAAGTACCAAGTAATTTTTCTTTGGACTCAGTAGAAGCTGAGCATACTCATTATTATTGCAGGACTGAGACCTGCATTAACATATGAAGTGCATAAGATGTATCAAAACAGTAAGAGGCCCTGTTTCATTCAAGACCTTGCAGTGCGGGGGCCTGATTTAAAAACCATTTAGGTTACTGCAATTCTTTCCATTAACTTCAGTGGATTTAGATTCAGACCCTAAGGCAGTGGTCTTCAACATTTTTAGATTCAAGGCACTCCTTGTTAGATACAAAGTACCCATCAGACAATGCTGGTTCTTAGTTTTTATTATTTTTTGTTGGTTTTTTTACTGCAAAAATGTAATCAAGCTGTTCTTTTGCTTTAAAGAACTAAGAAAAACCACAACCACCCATAATGTATTTAATACTCTGGATTACTGTTGAAATCTCTTGAGTTATCTTGTAAAATATGTTTACAGACCTAACAGTGTTAATCCGTGTTAACCCATGGTACCCTTGAAAGGAACTCAAGGCACCAAAGTTGCCCCAGTTAAGAATCATTTTTGTAGGGTATAACCAAGTACAGTGTGACAGACTACAATGTAATAAACAACAAACATATGTCCTTTTTAGTGATGAGACTAATTTCATATGAGGCTTTCCATGGGCATGGGAGTCCATTACGTGCACATCTGATCAAGCTAAATGTCATGGGGGTGATCAGCTGGAAGAGCCCCAGATGGCAAATGGGGATCCTAGGGTGGGGATCATGTACAAAAGAATAAAAAACAAGAATAACCCAAGAGAAACACTTACCTGCAGCAGGATCTGTGGTGCAGCTGGAGTGAGGGAGGAAACCCATGCAGGTCATAAGCTGCACCTTTATCCATCTGAAACCAGCTGGTGATGTCATTAGCAATTATTGGCCAGCAGGGATAAAAAGGATCACTGGAGAAGAGGGCAGGGAGAGAGGAAGAGAGTCGATGAAGAGTCTCAAGGCAGGCAACGGGAGGAACATTCAAGGGGAGAGAGAGCCGGCAGGGGTTCTCTATACCAGTGGAGACCAGTGTGTCGAGGAGGCAAAGGAGCCAGAGGAGGCTCTCTGCACCGGCAAAAGCTAGAGCATCAGAGGGACAAGAGAGCCAGAGGAGGTTTTCCATCCTGGCAGAAATGGCCATGAGCAACAAAAGAGGCTGCTGAGCAGGACAGCAAGAGGCTGGGCACCAGCCCATAGCATAAGAAGTGGCCAGCCACTTGAGAAGATACTGCAGGAAGCGGAACGTCTCCAACAACATCTGAGGAGAGCAACGCCACATACTGTGTTCGACAGGGTGAGGGGAGAAAATGACCCGGGACAAGGGGCTGTGGCCAACCCTGGCCAGACCCCAGTGGGATCTTAGGGGTTAAGAGACGCCCTGTTATCCTAGTAGTAGGGATGGGCAGGAAACCAGACAGGTCCTTCCCAACTTATAGTTTGTTTTGGTTCCTTTTTTCCCCCTCTTTAGGAAGGTTGAGAGGTAGGATGAGATGAAGATGACGCAGCCTGGACAGCTCTGTGCCACCATCTTTCTTTTTTTCCCCTTTCTTTTCTGATTGTTGATTGAATTTAGAGTCCCAGGTCCAAAACTGCTTTGGGCAGGAGGAGACCTACCTAAGACCAAAAAGCTAATTAATTGAGTTATACCAGGAGGAAGTGCTTAGGGCATAATAAGGCTCTGGGGATTGTCGAGCTGAAGGAACACAACATCATTGGGAGGATGGCTGAGAAAATCTAGTGACCCACCAAAATGTTGGCGTGAGGTTAGGGCGTAGGGGAGGTGGAGCCCCACGGACGACCTCCTGGCTCACTCCCCACTGCAGATGAGCTCTGGGTGGTTTGCCCTCCCCCACTGGAATAACATTCAAAGTCATGACAGGTGAGTCTGGAGGCGGCCACCAGGGTGATAAACATCTACCTCCAGGCTTACAGGAAACCACGGAACATCTGTTGCCAGCCATTCGGACCAAGGCTGCATGCAACTGACTGTTTGAAGACAGGTGGGCACAAACTGGTGCATTGGCCTAGAATCTAATAGAAAACCCAGCCCCAGAGGAGCAACCCAACATACAACTAGCAGCCATGACCACTCCCAATATGTTGGGACAGAATTTACAAGCACTGCCACAGATATTTGACACCCAACAGCAAATGATGGAGCATCAGTAGGATTGGCTGTGACACAGTCTGACAGTCTTTAAGATGCCGAGAATGATGAGAGATGACGACCCAGAAGCCTAAATTGAGGCTTTTGATTGCCATGCCATTATGACGGACCTGAACAAAGGATACTGGGCCAGTCAGCTCGGGGTCCTTGTGGTGGGAAAAGCCCAGGCAGTATATAGGACGCTTCCCCAGGATGAAGCATGTGATTATGATCTGGTTAAAGTGACCATTTTGTATTGGCTGGAGATTAATCCAGAGCATTACAGGTGTATGTTCTGGATCAAGAAGGGGGCAGAGGAGAAGCCATCCAAGCTCCTGTTGCAGTTATTGAGGGACTTATTTAACAAGTGGATAAATCTTGCATCATGTAATCACGACACCTTGGCAGACCAGCTAGTACTAAAGCAATTCCTCAATGATGTAGAAAAGTATGCTCAGTGTTGGGTATGCCAGCATTCTCCTCACAACTATGAGGAAGCATTGAAATTGGCTGAGGCCTTTGCAGTCTCAGAAGTTAATTACCTTCAGGAAAGGCACACTCCTACTCCTCTATCCTCAGCCTCCAAGGAACCAGAGGGATATGGTTTCTTTCCATTGTGGGAAAATCAGTCACTTTTCAAAGGAGTGCTCCAGCAGCTTATCAGAGAGATGCCACCCTGATAACCTGGCTCGTGGAACAGCAGAAGGGTGCAAAGAACCCACTCAGGAGGAACCCATTTTTCTGTGATGGGCAGAGAAAGTGCTGGATGAGAGTGACCAGTGCTACAAGCATGAATTGGGAATCATCCGGTCAGGGCAGTCCTAGACTCTGAGTGTGTCCAGTCCTTGGTAAAGGCCAACCTAGTTAACCCCCATCAAGGCTGCAAGGCAGAGCCTGTAAAAGTATCTTGCCTCCACCGGGAAACCCAACAGATTCAGCGACAATGGATACCTCTCCGCATTATGGAACAGCAAGGAGAATTGCTGGTAGGCTTAGCTCCTCATCTTACCAGCGATATGTTACTAGGGTGAGATTGGACAAACTAGAGAGGGTCCGGGATGTTGAGACAACTTGGAGAAGCCTGAGGATGCATGAAGGATGGCTTGGGGAACTCGAGGAGGACAGGCAACCAGAAGACGACATGAATATACTAGAGCTGCATGATGTGGCCAGCCGTCAGCAGTTCAGGGAGGCCCAAGAGGAGGACATGGGATTACAAGAATTGCGGGCAACAGCAGTGATAAACATCTACCTCCAGGCTTACAGGAAACTGCGGGATGTCTGTTGCTGGACATGCGGACCAAGGCTGCATGCAACTGACTGTTTGAGGCCAGGCAGGCACACTAAAATAACCTAGAGCACGAGTTTTCAACCTTTTTTTAAGAACTGTACCCCTTCTGGTCATGGTGGCCAGATGCAGAGCAGGGGATGGAGGATGGGGGTGGTGGGAGTCGGGGCAGCCAGACATGTTCAGGGTGGAGGGGGAGTGCTTACATGTGGCACGGGAGGGATGCACACGGTGGCTACTGCTGGCACCCACCACCCCCTTGGGCTGCTGATGTACAGTGTATGATGGGCCGGGTACAAGGCCTGTCAGCAGAAATGCAAAGTGCTGCATCTGGGAAGGAAGAATCCCCAGCACACCTACAGACTGGGCATCGCTATCCTGAACAGCACTACAAATGAAAGGGATCTGGAGGTAACAATAGAGCCCAGCATGAACCACTGTTCCTAGTGGCGGCAGATGACAGAACAAGGAGCAATGGTCTCAAGTTGTAGTAAGGGAAGTTTAGGTTTGATATTAGGAAGAATTTTCTCACTAGGAGGGTAGTAAAACATTGGCACAGGTTACCCAGAAAGGCTGTGGAATCTCTGTCCTTAAGAGGTTTTTGAGACCCAACTAGACAAAGCTTTGACTGTGATGATCTAGTTGGGGCTGGTCCTGCTTTGAGCAGGGAACTGAACTAGATGACCTCCTGAGGTCCCTTCCAACCCTAACTTTCTGTGATTCTATACATGATACCTACCAATGGACACCACTCTGAGCATGAGGTAAGGTGTAAAGAAAGGTAGCATTTTATATTATAACCTAGTCTTTACACATATGACCATTAAACGGCTCTAGTGGAAATTTTAAGTGCTAATACTATTAATTTTCTCACTGTTATGACTATGGACACACATGGACAAATTAATCATGTGGCTTTACTGTGAATTTTCAATGTGTGCTTATTTTAAACACTTCTCACCTTTTACTGAGTGCTTGGAAGAGGTCATAGTGCTAGGCTTACCTCCTCACTATTTGCAAAGTAGAGCTGCCCTATACAAAACAATGTACACTTGTTTGTTTCTTCATATTGTTTACTCCATTCAAATGAGTAGAAAAGGTTTTAAGATGTCATTGAAGTCATAGACATAGTCGTGAAGATGACAAGAAAAATAAACATGGGGGGATCAACCCAGAAGTACTCCTGTTTGCCAATCAAATGCACAGCCAACAATAATGAGATGAAGGGCATAGATTTAGCCTTCACTCTTAAATTTCCTTTCTTTTATTGGTTTCAGTCAGGCTGCCAGCTCTCAGCTCTATTGGACTTCCTGATATGATTTTATCTGTTATACATTTGTCTTGAGATACTCTTGTACATGTTGGTATACTTATGGGTATTTACTTTAAGAAGAGCTTTAGGAGAAGATTTGGAAAACAGGCTACTTTGCAGGATTAAAAAAGAAATCATCTGTTTTGGATTAGCCTCTTGGAAAGTTCAACTTTAGATTTTTACTTTGCTAAAAAAGCCTGGAGAACAATGTGAAAATAGATGTCTATATCTTTGTTTTGTGTTACTTTAAAAAGCAAAGATTTTGCAAGCTTTTTGATTGTGAAGACATTCAAAACCTCCTTGGAATTCTTCTTTTTTAGTAATGTAGAGTTATAGTGCTTTTAAGCCCTCCAGGAATGTCAGTTAAAATCTGGAGTCCTTATAACCATTCTTGTTTGTCCAGAGAGTTTTACCAGAGTTAGGACTTCAAAATTTAGCTTCTGTGGAACAGAACTGTTACATGCAATGTATTTTGCTCATGGTTAAGCCTCTCCAGTACAGTAAAAGACTGTGGAGCATATGTCTGCACTCTGCTGAGCAGGTCATTGGATAATTAGCCAGTGTGTGAAATCTTTTTTTGGATAGTTATGTAAATACAAAAGGAGGGAGTGGAGAATCTAATGGACTAGAACAGTCTATTATGAACTACATAAAGCCCTGTTCTGTTGAGCCAAAAAAAAAAGATTTGTGTGTCACTGAAAGCTATTTTTTATTTTTAGAAGTTATTGTGGTCAGAGCTGGCAGTCAAAGCAAAAGATGTGTATGTTTACCTTTAATGGCCATAGGGCTGTGCTGATGTTTCCATTTACCTTCAGAGACCCAACCTTAGGAGTGACAAACGTGGGCCAAGAGCCTCTCGTGAGCACTGGGAGAAGCATGGATTCATGTAGAGTGGTAGCCTGATAACATTGCCAAAACTTGGAATCTGAATCCTGTAGAGAGAGATTTTTAGGATCAGGATGACTTGGAAGTTAAGTCATCATTGATCTGGTTGGGCTTTGTAGGCTCTAACACAATATGCTATATAATACAGCATTTACTGCATAGTTGAATATGATATTTTGAATAACTAATTTGGCACCAAACTGCAAAACATCTTTTTCAAAAAATCTGGTTAGCACTTCATATGCATAGAGTTATTTTATATAGTGACCTGTGAATCATTCTGACAGAATTCTAGTAGCAGTAATAATGTCAGTTAGATGCCCACATTGACTATTTTGTGAGAGTTAATTAACAATACTTGTTTAATATGATTTATTAATAGTTGTACAACACCAATAAAATCAAGTATGTGCTTATTTTGGGAGTCTTACTTTAAAACTCAACTTTTTAGAGTTCCCTAACAAGTCATATCTTTTCTCTTGTCTGTCTGATATAAAAATTAAGAGCTAAATATTGGTTTTCTTTACATGCTTAAATGGCACATGTATTACTTTTGCTGCATCACTTTTGCTTTTAGTACTTATGTAGAATAGAATTACCTTGTGCTCACACTTGCAGGAAGAAACATGGAAGGGGAGAGCCCTCCTATCTTTTATCCCAATAGCTGAAACTATTAGAGCACTCTTCCTTTAAATGGGAGACCTGACCTAGGGAGTGTTTAAACCTGCATTTCCTGCTTCTCTGCTTCCCTGTAAAAATGCTTTATTTACCAGGCTTGAAACTAGGCATTGCTCAGACCCCTCTTCTATCTTGTTCTTTAGGCTGATACATCGGACCTTGCATTATCTTGCATTTAATATTAAACAGGATAAAATAGATGAACACTGAAAGTTTCTGGTCCATTGGAAACAAAAGGTCCAGGCTGGAACCTGCCCCGCCCCTTCCACTATTATCCAACCCAACATCCTTCTTCCTGACTGCTTTTGGCATTTTTTTTCCCTTGCCCCATATATCTTTCTCTCTTGGCTTGAGTGGTCCAGATGAAGGGAAGACAGGAAACAGGATTGAGTAATACTAAACTGTGGCCTGGAGATTAAACTACTTTGTGGGAAAACAAGGGATGAAAATTCAGACATTTTATGTGGGATAGAGGGAAGGCTGGAATATAGGTTTTTTGTTCCTAGTGCAATTGTCATAACCACAAGGCTCCTGAACTAAAATGTAGGAAGGATTGCCATTTTGCTATTATCCTTCCCACACAACCCTGTTTATGTTTCTTCTCTGAGAAGTGTTGTGAGGGAGGTGCAAAGCATCCTGGGATGCTGGGGGACTGTAATTTAACTTGAATATGGAAGGAATCTGGGACAGAAGTTCAAAAAAATGATTTAACCTGAATTGATTAAGTCTGATACATCCATCTAGGTTTATCTTAAACCAGTTTCAGTCATTTTGAAAGTGGTTTATGTGTACTGAAATTCTGGGCTAGGTACAGACAGTCAAAAAGCCTGAGGCTGAATGGATTCATTCTTTGTAGGTTAGTCTAAACTGCACAGATTATATTGAAACAGAAATGACCAGACATTTACCTTTGATTCAGGAAATGCAGCCACATGCTTGCAGTGGGGGGCAGTGCTAGAGCACAGCTCTCTGGCTGTGTTCACTTCCTCTTCCTGCTGGCTCTGACATCTCTGGGATTTCCAGTCCAGAATTACAGCAGCAAGACTCTGCAGGATTACTCATCACTTCCTCTTCCTGCTTCCAGATGCTTCTGGGCTTTGTAGTCCACATTTGCAGTTAACAGTAAGTTTGAGCAGGGGGAAGGGGTGTTTAGCCCCACCTCCCTGGGCCCAGACCCCAGCTGGGGTTTGCCTGGGGGGTAGTCCTCCCTGCAGACTGGACTGCATCCCTTGCTGGGCTTCCCCGACTCCTTCTTGTCAGCCATCCCTCATTGCTCTAGCTAGGGAGTGGAAGTCTCTGGAGTGGACAGCACAGCCCAGTCCAGGGCTGGAAAGCATCCTGGGGGACTCTGATTTAACTTAAATGAGGAAGAAATGTGGGACAGAATTCCATAAGCCAGTTTGACTCAAATCAGTTATGTCTGATACTACATTCAACCATGTTTATCTTATCAGCCATTTTAAAACTGGTTTATGTGCACTGAACTTCTGTTCTGTTACAGCCATTTTAAAACTGGTTTATGTGCACTGAGCTTCTGTTCTGTTACAGGTTAATAATACAGGTTAATAATAAACCAGTTTCTGATGACATAAACTGGTGTATGTATAACTTCTGTCCCTAGCCCTGTTGTGTTAAAGATTTGAACTGGTTTCTTTTCCTAGCCTAGGAGACAATTTTTCAGTTGTTATTTACTAGCAGGTTTATTGTTTGATGTCACATCACTAGCAAAATAGATGCTGAGATACAATCAGAATTAGGGCTGGTGAACTGAGCCAGCTGAATTCAAACTGGTGACTATAGTTAAAAGGTGTTGTGTTGTGTTGTGTATTACTAATCCTCTGAGCTGCCTAACCCCTGCTCTTGTTTCTGTTTTTTTGGAAATATTCACTAAGAGTTTGTTGTGGAAACATATTGAAATCATGTTGACCTGTCTAGAAGAGTTACATGAATTTGTAGTACAATTCTGGACTGCAAAAATAAGGCAGAAACTTATAATCTCATTTCACAGACCAGGGGAAAATGTTGATTGACAGTTCTAAAAATAAACTAAGATTTGAATGTGCTTTTTGCGTATCTCATGTCTGTTAAAGACACAGAAGTAGTCTCATGATGTGCAGAACAATAGGGCTTGTGTAGTCCCAGAAGAATGTATATTGAACCTGTGTCTACACATGTACTTAACTGCAGAGTAAACTAATTAGCTGCAGAGTAAAGTGTCACTGTCTATGCATCTGGGCTAGGGACAGAAATTCAAAAAGCCTGAGCCTGAATTGATTCAATCTTTGCGGATTAGTCTAACTTGACTAGGCTAAATCAGTTTTGTAACCAGACAGACACCCCAGAAATGCAGGCATGTGCCTGCAGTGACTCAGGCTAGAAGCCAGAGGGTGCTAGAGCAGCCCTTCCTTCCACAGCATGAAACTGAGAAAGGCATGGCCAGGCTTGGCAGGATGCTGTGATTAGCCCAGCAGGGAAGTGATAACAGTGTTTATCTCCCAATTAAGAAAACAACAGAGGGACACTACTAGCTACTTGTTGATTCTGCCTGTTGATTCAGTACCACTGTAGCCAGCATATGGTCTGCACACTAATACACAGACACCTCTCAGCAAGGCAGAGAAGAGGGGAATTCCTGCTTAGCAGAGAGCTGTGAGGGGAGGGGGGGTAGCAGCCTGCAGTCTCTTGAGCTTAAGCCAAGGAGCAGAGGGGAGGGGCCAGTCCTGCTGTGGAGCAGAGAGCCCCTCCCAGCCCAGAGAGCTTGTTGGGATGCTAGGAGTTTCTGGTTTATCTTAAATGAGCAAGGGGTCTGGGACAGACATTGCATAAACCAGTTTGAGTCAAATCAGTTAAGTCTGATTACTACATTTGACCAGGTTTATCTCAAACCGGTTTCAGCCATTCTCAGATTCATTTATGTACACTGAACATCTATTCTGTTACAGGTTTAAATCAGTTTCTGATTACTTAAACTGGTTTATATGGAATGTCTGTCCCCAGCTATGATGGTATTAGGCCATAATAAACTAATTAATGCTGCTGTAAGATAGTAATTTACTGTGATTAAATGCAGGTGTAGACAGTGACTGCAGGCATAAATTGAGCCTGGTCAACCTAGCCAGCCAGGGGCCAGACTCCTGCTTGCCACCTAGCCACACAATTATGCAATTTCAGCAACCTTGTGCCCCAGCCAGCCCCTCTGCTGCCAAACACCATCACCCAGAGCCCAGGGCTGAGTAGCCCTGGTGTAAACTGCTCTGCCATGGCTCAGATTGCTGCTATGCCTGACACATGTAGACACTGCACCCAGGTGTAGTTTTGCTCCAGCTCAGACAGCTCCAGAGGTTATTGCTTCACATTAGATGCGCATGTAAACACACCCTGTTACATGCAAAGATTAAACTAGCCAGTACTTATATTTTGTCAGTGACATTATATAAATCAATATGACATTTTCTAAACTCTAAATCTTACTGTGTGATCTTAGTTAGAACTGCTCCAATTATTTGTTCAGAGTTATTGAAGTGAAGATTGTTCCTTTTGGTTTTGTGAATTATTAATAATTTGGTCATTATTTTTACAAATTTGTTTTTTTGTAATTGCTCATGAATACTTTGAATGCAAATTTTGGATAATGAATTTTTAATAAGGAGGTGCTTTGAGTGCTTGCTATTCATTACTTATGCAGTATAACCAGTCAAATACATCACACATTCTTTGGTTGGATGACTTAAGATTTATAAATAGAAAGAGTCTCTTTTATTGTTCACAAATTATCAGTGAATATTTGTAATAGAAAAATCTATTGCATGGATAAAAGAGCTTTTTTTTAATAAAACGAGTTTTTCCAAATTATGCATTTCTCCCAGTTCAAATATTTCTGGGAGTATTTTCTTTTCTGTCAATATTTTTGCAAGTAAAAATTTTCTCTTTTATATACCATGAATTAGCAGAAGACAGCGTGAATGACCAGATTTTATTCTCCAGTATATTTGTAAATACTTTTCTACTTTGTTACATCTGATCATAGGGCCACATAGAATAGTACCTTTTACTACAATCAGTTATTCAGATACAACTACTCCCAATGTAAATAATATTCACCATGAAAGTAGGTAGCAGAGCCCTAAAGGTATATTGTTATGCTTCTTCCTAACAACAGCTCAATATTCCATAAAAGATAATGGAGGGAAATGAAGATTTCGATGAAGACTATCTCACTGCTTATGCAGTTCAACTAAGCATTCAAGAATCAACTGAAGTCAGTCAACCAGAATCTACCAATTATCAGGAAAGGTACTGTAAACTTATGGACATGTAGTGAGATTATAGAAAGTTCTTTAAGATATTGAACCATTGAAATCACAAGAGTTCTTTATGTCATCTTAACCAGTTAAAATTTATTTGGCTATTATTTATATTAGCTAATTTGTCAGTCAGGCACTGTATAATAAAGAACGAAATACAGCAGAATTGTTTTATCCCCAGGACCTAGCAAACATTCTTTAGTGCCCTCAACATAAAATTAGTACCCTGATCTGTTATAATCTCCTGAGGGATACGCATCCTAGATATCCATTTTAGGAGCTCTTCTGCAATGCAAGAGCCAGGGTACAGTATCAGGGTACCATAGTCAATTATAGCAAGTATATATTGATGCCCCATGCTCCTCTTAGGTTGTGACCCCACTATATCCATGGCAATTCTTGCAAAAGGGGTGGCCATAATGGGCATCAGCTGCAGCAGAGCCCTGGGCGGTCTGACTTCACAGACCAGTTAACATTCAGCACAAGAGGCACACAGACTTGCAATAATCTCATGCACACCCAGCCAAAAAAATCACTGCATGATCCAGGCCATGGTCTTATTGCAGCCAAGATGGCCATCCACAGGTGCTGCATGCACTATCCACCACAGGGTCTTACAGAACAGCATGAGTACCAACAACTGTGTGAACTCTTCTCCCTCCACCTGTTCCTGCTTGACAAGATATAAGCTGTTTCTTACCTCATAGCAGGGATCTCATCCACTCAGTTCTGGACACAGCGTTCTTTCAATCCAAGCTACTTCACTATCATGAATTTTTTTTAAATCCTCTTCATCCCCTTGTGCATTTCTGAATTGGGCTTCACTGATCCCTTCTTCCAAATCTATCCCTTCCTCCTCCACCCCTCCACAGCTGAGGGCTAGCTCCTTCATCCCCCAACCATACATTTCTGGGACACAGCCCTCTGCCCCATCCACTTTTTCTCCTCTGGTCTGAACTGCTCAAGGATATTATAAAACAGAGGCCAGTCACGTCCTACAATCATGTCACAAGTTAATTATGGAGACAATCTTACCTTCATCTTGCCCTGATATCCTAGGACTTTCAAAGAAATAAAACCTCTCTCATATTGAACATATTCACTGAGCATGCAAGCCATTTTTACTGGCTCCACTGGCTTGACTAACTGTTGGGGAACCAAATCTGCCTGCACCATTGTTTGTGTACAACTGGTGTCTAGCATGGCCCTAACCAATTTCCCATTGATCAGAGCTGTCATGACAGGTTGATTCCACACCATGGTCTCTTCATTATATCCACATCTGCAGTCCCTCACTTCCACTCCCTCTTTAGGTCTTTCTCTGGGAACTCGGGGAAGTCCTTCATGTCTCCACTGTTCATCATGTTAAGGGGGCACTCTAGCGACGTGATCCATTTTGCTGCACCTATAGCAAATGATCTCCTGGGGCCCCTGCTGACCTATGTCTCCTCTCCTCTTCTTTGCCAATGTTGGGGACTTCCCTCTTTCCAATGTGCTCCTTGACATGGTCACTCTCCAACATAGCAAAAGCCTCCACCAGCTTCAAAGCCTCTTCCAAATTCCACGGTAAGTGTCTCCTTAACCTCCAGTACTGGATGTTTTATTCAAGGTCACATAAAAACTATTCCATCAGAATTTGATTTGCTAACTCCTCTTAGTCATAAACTGAAGGTTGTACCCATTTATTCATCAAATCCTGTAGTAGTTGCATTAGGACTTGGGGCCTCTTGTGCTCCTGACTCTTCCTTGTGTGAAACAGCCACCAATAGTGTTCAGTTGTTATCTCCAGTGAGTACAGGATTTCTGCCTTTACCTTCTTGTGATCACAAGCTCCATCACATGCTAGGGTTTGATATGCAGCTTGGGCCTTCCCAATAACCAAGGCCCTGAGCTGGCTAGCCCAGTGTGCCTTTTCTAATCCATCTTGTAAGGCTGTTCACTCAAGAGCTTTTATATAGGCTTTAGGATCATCATCCTTTCTCATCTTCAGCATTTTGATGAATGACAGGTCATGTTGCATCTATTCTTGTTGGTGAGGCTCCTGGTGTTGCTGTACTTCCAATACTTACTAATGGTGTGAAGTGTTTGGCTTAGTAAATCTGTTTGTGACATCATGGCTTGTCATGCCTCTATCCTACCTTCCCCAGCCAGGTTTTCTTCTCCATTCCCAAACAATGCACCAGATTGTGAGCGGTGTTGACAATACACCCTGTGCTATAATATGTGTGCATTAGGATGGCCTACCTTTGGACTAGACAGCTTGGCTCTCAACGTGCTGTTCTCACAAACTTTTTCCCTCTCTTTACCTGCCATGCTATGATTAATGATGGAGGGATTCCTGGTCATCATTTGTAATTCACACAGGTCACACATGAAGATGATATATGGGGCTCTGCCTCTCCTTGCACCACTTCCACATGCCAACCAAATATTGTACTGGTGTCTAATTTCCAGCCTACAGGCTGTGCAGTCCCTAGGTTAGCTTACCAGATTCTACCAACACGAGTTTGAACAACGATGATGTCAGTCTGGGGTGAGATCCTATTGGCCTGTGCTCCCATCAAAGTGATGGCTTATAAATAAATAACAATCAATATAAAGTGAAAGAGAATCCTAGCATTCATTCATCCTCCAAGAACATCTATTCATGCCCAGATTCATTGCTCACTAAGTAAATCAATTATCCCAATTAATTTCCCCAGCAGCTTAATCAATCAATCAATCAATTACTTTGTCTGTTCATTACATAAATCAAACAGTTCAATTAATTTCACCAGCATCTTATTAAATCAACCAATCTATCCAATTAATTTTTTGGAAGTTCATTAGATAGATCAAACAGTCTGTTTAATTTCACCAGAAACTTCTTAAATAATTCAAGTACTTCAATTAATTTCATTGGCTATAAATAGGGTGAATCCATTAATTCAATTAACTTCACTAGTTATTCTTTAAATCAATCCAATTACATCAATCGCTCCAATACTCATAATTCATTCAAAGTTACCTCTATTCCCAGGTGACAAGTCACAGGGTCTGACAGGCACTGTTCCCCCATCCAATCCCAATGCTAAGACTTCCCTCTCTATACCTGGCTCAGCAAGGGACTCATGGGTCTCTCTCTTGCTGCTTTTCTGGGGACCCAGGCACCTGGTATTAGGTGTTCCTCCAAGCTCCTGATCTGCAGAGGTTCCCTTCTCACCACTCTTGCTTGTGTCCACCAGGCTGTCATCACAGCATGGCTCCATGTAACCCCTCCACGCTGCTTCACCCCCGCTGAATGTTTGGGTATACTGCTGGCTCTTGGGTGTCCTAAAATGAGGAGCGAGCAGAAACTCAGAAAGAGGGGTTCCTGTTTTCCTTGCTGCTCAGCCACTGCCACTGTCCGTGTGGGAGTGTCTGGTATTCTCGAGCCTTTACCAGGCTTCTGCATTTCCCCAGGTTCTGAGGAGGGTGTGGAGACTTCTAGGGGTCCTGCTTCTACAGTGCCACAATCAGAATACATCCCAGACTGGTCAGGGTGGGTGCCATGTGCAGCACATATTGTAGACTAGCTAGGGTGGGTGCCATGTATAGCATGGGTCCTGGAGTGGGTACCACATACAGCAGAGTCCTGGGCTGACCAGAGAAGGCACCATATGCAACGCATCCTGGGCCCTGCACACAGTAAATTAACTGGATCCAGGCCACAAGCCCGAGTTCCATGAGCTAGATCCAGGCCACAAGCTCTATTTTTGACACCACTGAATTAGCCAGTTGATAACCTGCTGAATTCTCCCGTTTTCTCATGTGAGTTGTTAAATGTCTAGGAGACTGTTCAGACGACCCAAATGGTCACAATTAGACAACACAAATTATTTAGCACAAATAATTAATTTGAAAGAAGGAAGGGGATGTAAAAGAATATAAGGCATACCTTTCTTCCCAGGCTTCCTCCCTTACTTTCCTTTCTGTATTCCTAAGCACGAGTACCAAACCCAAAGTCTGTTTCCAGCAAGACTGTTTGAATTGATGCTAATGCACAGTAGATTAATTCTGTTGTGCCTTAGCACATTAGCACGGCTTTCACCATGATGTGCTAATGTGTAGTAGAGTTAGTCTACTGTGCATTTAGTATCATGCGTAGATGCACCCTCTGAAAGAAAAATAACCTGATTAAATCACTCCTGAGAAAGTTTCTCCAAGGAGACTAAATGCCTGTCTGAGAGAAGCCACAACACAGACCTCTGGCATTTCAGTGTGCTTTGCTCCCACTTTCTTCCTCCTCCCCACAGAAGACAGTCTGTCACTTGAGCAGCTCTCTACTACTCCAGCCAAGTGGGAGCAGAAAATTAAAAGGTATGTGTTGGTGCTATTTTGCAGTAGCACTGGTTACTATGCATTGTGTTGAGTACCTGTTATTACAGGTACTCAACTTAATGCACAGTAACTGCAGCACTTTAATGAGCATGTAGATGTGCTCAGTGTAGCAAGTTTTGGTCTGGCAAGACAATCTTGAATGTCTGTACCCTGGTGGTTTCTACTGGGAAAGCAAACATGTTCTGTACATGTTCAGATGAGGTCTATAGACAAGACCCAATCAGATTTTCAATTTCTTTCTAATTTTCCTGAGTTCTGAAACAAGGTACCAGGCTAATCACAATTTGTAGCTGATGTGTTTTAAGTACATTTGGCATAATCCACGAGCTGGGGGGGGGAAAGTGATTAAAATACTAAAGTGTGATTTAACATGATCTTAAAGCTTCTGTATTTGTTTACATTTTTTATCTTCTGTTCTCCCTTTAACAGATTTATACCAGCCAGTGAACAAAATAGGAAGCTGGTAGCTGCCATAAGACAAGGTACACATATTAGAATAAAAGATTTACCATGGAAAGGTCTGAGCTAGTCATACTTTTAAAATCCTTTTTTAATTTATATTTTAGGCCAAGTATTTGAGCTTCAAGATTATGTGAAACATAAGTATGCTTTGGATGAAGCTGATGAAAGAGGGTGGTTTCCACTGCATGAAGCTGCTGCTCAGCCAGTTCAACAAGTACTTGAAATCATTCTGGATGGTAAGGGAGGTCAAAATACCACGTAGGACTACTAGATGGGGAAGATATGTGATCAGAGCAAAAAAAAAAAAGTTAAAAAAAAAATTAACAAAAGAATAGACTCAGCCACTGCAAAAATATGGGCAAAGCACCCACTGAAGCATCTTGCTGATGTCATTCAAACACACTGACCAGATTCTTAGCTCCTGTAACTTGGCACAGGTTGATTTACTTCAGTGAACCTGTGCCTGCACAGTACTTGGTCATTTTTAATGGCTTAACTCAGAAATCACTTATTCAGCAAATGAGAGCACTAGGTCAACATGAGTCATTTCAGTACTTAGTCATTATAGCAGAACTCTTAAGTAAGTAGTTTAAACAGTTGCTAAGTTATTTTCATGAAGGTTGTTACCTATGTGGCATTTGTATTGTGTGCTTTGTGTCCTAATTCCTGTCATTTTAATTGTGTATTATATTTTCATCTTATTCATTTTAGCATCTTATAAAACAATGTGGGAATACAAAACATGTGATGGAGAAACACCACTAACTTTGGCAGCAAAAGCTGGTCTTGCGAAAAATGTAAGAACATTGCTGGAAAAGGGTGTTTGGCCAAATACCACAAACAATAAAGGAGAAACTCCTCTTCTCATTGGTAATTTTTTCCATTCCATGAATCATGCTAATATGGTTTGCAGAGTTTTCAATATTCTGAACTGTTCTGTCGGTTTCCTACAGACAAAAAGCTGACCATTACAAGGGGATTTGGGGCCCATCCCTACAAATCCTTATTCATGTGAGTAATCCTTACTCACTTGAGTATTCCCATTGGCTAAAATGATTCAACTATTGCTCAGCTTTTAGAGTGAAAATGAATCATGAATTTTGCTTCCACCAAATAACCAACATTTTGCTTAAGTTTTCAGGGTAAACTTTCCAAGTCCACTGATTCCTCTTGGTCTGATCCTGAATTATTTAAATCAGTGGGAGATGTAAGTGAACATAAGAACAGACTATACTGGAAATTCCAAGGGCTTGATGCAGAAGTGATCATGTTATATTTCTTCCCATGTTAATTAATTTGTAGGTTATTAACAATATACGTATAAGGACAAATAATAGAACACATATATTCTTAAGTCTAAAAGGAGATCATGGGCTAAAATATACAAGGAATATAAAGCAGGAAATGAACTGACAGACACTAAATAGAAAGGATAACACTTTATAAGTTGAGGAATAATACTTCAAAAATAACTGTTATTAAGCAATGAAGCCCTGTTTTTTTTTAACAAATTTTAACATTATTCTTACATGAAGAGAAAAAACTTGCTCTATCTTCAAAACATCTTAGTGTTTACTGAGGAGTTACATTTACTGACATAAAGATTTTATGCTAAGTATTTTAAACATGCTCTTATAAAATATAATGATGAGAAAGACATGTTATATTTCATTACATTTCACAGCTCGAGAAGCAATAGTTGCATCTCTAATTAAAGTATTTTCTGTTCTTTGTTTTAAATGAGTTAAAAAAGTATTAGCCTTTCTATTCTTTCAGGTTTCCAATGCAGAGGAAAATTAAGTAAAGACCATACACTTGGAATAAATTGCAGTACATCCATCCTAGTTTTCCCCTTTCTCTCCTATATATTTTTTTAAACAAATATCTATTTGTCATTTCAAGTTCCAGGTCTAAAATCCAACTTTTGAGTCACAATGACCAAAGACTCACAGGCTGACTTCCAGTTCCACACTCAATTTGGAATCAATCAGACTCTTAGTAAAAAATGCCTAGAATATGCCTTCTGGGTTGCCTTGAAGATTTATTGAAAACATCTCTTAAATCCTGATCCATTTAGCAGAAGATTCTTACATTATATGAACTGGTACTGGTAAGGACTTTTGGGAGCTAGCATGCTGAATAATGGAATAGGGAAGTTCTACCAATTTTTATGTGAAGCCAGAAATCACGCTACTTGTTTTACTGAATAATATTCAAACTACCAGTAACCGGAATCCTTTTCTTTCCTGCTGCACCTAATAAAACAGTTGAGATTTGTTTCTTTATTATGAACAGTGCAAATTAAGTGGGTTGCAAGCTACCTGGATGTGTATGATTTTCATTTTATTGTACAGAACAAAATTACATGCTGAATTAAATAGAAGTTAACAGGGGAAAGTGGAGATGAGCTCCCACTACTCTCAGATGTTCACTGCCTGTACAACCCAGCCCTATTCTGTAATCGTCCGTTCCTTTGCAGAGCCATTTTGAGCGTGCATCTGCCAGCTCCTAAGGGGAGATGAGCCAGCAAGCAAGCAGAATTGTGTCACTATTCACAGTTACAATAATTCACTAAAATTTTGTTTTTTGACAAGGCTATTTAGAATATGCTTAAACATATATTAAAGACTTGCCCAAGGTTATTGAAGTTTGTGGAGGGCTCCTATTAACTTAAATGGGCTTCAACTAAGGCTGCAATGTTCAGGTTTTTAAAGATTTTAAAGCTGCAGGTAGTTCCTAGCAGGATTTTTTCAAAATAATACAATTCCCATTAATTTTATTCACAGCTCCTGTCCATATCTTTAGGCACCTAAACATCTTTATTAATTTGATCCCATGCAACTTCTCAAAGCATAAGTAATGACCACTTGTTAAGGACTGTATCTTTTTTTTTAATTAGAGCCTGGACAAATTTTAATGAAATCCTGTGCATTTTCATAGATTTCATAGACATTAGAGTCTGGAAGGGACCTCGTGAGATCATCGAGTCCAGCCCCACAAAGGCATCAATTTATGCTTGGGAGTTGCCTGTAGGAGTACATATATATTCATAGTTGTTAGGGTCAGAATAGACCTCAACAGATCATCAAGTCCAACCCCCTGCATTGGGCAGGAAAGAGTGCTGGGATCATATGACCCCAGCCAGGTGCTTGTCCAGTCTCCTCAAAAAGACCTCTGAGATAGGGGAAGGCACCACCTCCCTTGGAAGCCCATTCCAGATTTTGGCAACCCTTACCGTAAAGAAGTTCTTCCTGATATACTTTTAAGTTTTTATTACTTTTACAGGTTGATTTTTTTTTTCCGGATGAGTTGTTTTTTTTCAGAATAATGTGTTGTACCAGTTTCCAGTTCTTGTTGAAAGTGAAAATACTAATGTTAGTATTAGGAAAATCAATCTGTAAAATTAATACAATTTCCATACTATGTAATGGGATAAAATAATCAGACTTATTAAGATACTAAAGTTTAAAATATTAAGTTTAATGAGTATTAACTTTTGTCAGTTCCATGCGGTAGGAATTTCAGTGAAGCAATTATGTATTAAAATGTTAAAACTTGATCTACAAAGAATCTGTAACTGTTTCCTTTAGAATGTCCTGTATTGTATTTCCTCCATTTTCTCCAGTAGCTGCAGAGCAGTAGAACATTGGAGATAAGATACTGACAACCCTTGCTCTCTTAGGACTACCAGGAAGAAATAATTATTAGTAACACCAAAGAAAAAGGATTTTCCCCCACAACTATCCCCTAGATATTTTCATTTATAATTTCCTGAAAGGTGGGGTTTTTTAGTTGTGTAGCTTTCTATAAGTTTGTTGTCATTAGGAACTGAGCAAAATACTCAGACCAAGTTTCACTGGAGTCAGAGTAGAATCACTAAAGAAATTCAGAGTTGCTTTTAATTTAATTACTTTTTCCCTTAAGTCTTCAAAAAGAACAGTCAGTTAAAGAGTTCTTTAGTTGGGTACAAGGCTAAAGGTTGAATATATCTCCAGGGGAATAAATTCTGCCTTGAGTTGTGTATAACGAAACTCTATTTAACTATAAGTAGTTAAAATAGTTAAAAATAATAGAATTATCCAAAACCAATGACCAGTTAAAAGCAAGTAATCAAAAAATATTATGTGGTGGATTAACTTGTATGCACATTTAAATATGTAGCTCTCTACCAGTTTTAATATTAACTGTTTCAATCTTCAAGCTTCCTAGAGTATTGAGATGGGTCAGAAAATATAGGATCAGTCCATGTCATTAAGTTTAATCAAATTCTGCATTGAAATCAGCATTGTATCATTGTGGGTAAAATAAAAAGTATGAAGCTAGTGCAGAAATGCAAAATAAGGCACCAAAACAATAAAATCATAGAGCTGGAGGGCCTTGCAATGGTTAGTCTATCCCTTAAACAAAGGTAGGATGCATTATTCCTAGACTACTACATACAAATGATTATCCAACTTTTCTGGCAGACTTCCAGTGAATACATATAGAGCCATATGGAAGACAAAAGTATAAATCTTAATTCCAGATATTCACATTACAATTTGACCATTTGATTTGGTTAGCAAAATGTGCATGTATAGGAAATTCTCCTGCAGCCAGTTGAGTGCTCTTGGGTCTTGCAGTTATCCAGGAAAATGTGATACTCCAAAAGGACCTCCAAAAGGCAGAATTTGACCTTTAAGTATAGCTATTGTCAGTTGTAACTTACCTAGTAATAACCAGTGAATGTTATCAGCTGGTCTGAGCCTTAAAAAGGCCGAGAAGCGATTACTTTACGCATTAGAAGCTGACAAAATGTGTTGGATACAGTTAGAAAACCAAAGGGACATTGTAAATATTTGCAACACCATTAATAGAAAAGGGCAATGTTCTGACAGTCAACTGTGACATAAATTACAATTGATGTTATCCATATTGGACAGAAATGTGGGTCTAAATACTGAGTTGTGAATTTATATAATATTGTTCCCCAGCGATGACCATAGCAGGGTATAGGGCCCGGGACAAATCACTCTGTGCAGGATCTGGATGCGGTGAAAGAGGTGGAGAGGCTGGGGGGGTGGGGAGGTGGTGAACGACCAGATACAAAGCTGATCAGGCTTTGCAGGGCCCCCCAAAGCGTGGGGCCCAGGGCAGTTGCCCCAATTTGCCCCCACACAGGGGATGGCTCTGTTGTTTTCACTGGGAGACTGCTCTTGCAGGCCTTCCATGTGTAAAATGCCTGTAAGAATCATTGGGAGGTTGCAACATGAAGGACAAAGACGGAATGTGTCCTACTCAGGAAAGGTGCAAGGAAAGCAGTGTTGTAACCAAAGTATTTAGCTGATAAAGCCATTCTTTCACCCCCTCACACTTTTTTTTTTAACTCGTGTTGCTATATTTCTGTCTCTGTTTCCTCAAAACACAAGTTGGATTGGTTTCACGTACCCATCAAATGCTACATGAATGCCATAACATTTTATCATGGACTCTTAGGGTAGGGTTGAAAGGGACTTGCAAAGGTCATCTAATGCAACTCCCAGCCTGAGGCAGGATCATCCCTATTCAAACCATCTTATACCAATTCATAATCTAAACTCTTCATAAAACTACCATCAACCCTGACACAACACAAGACATAATCCCCTAACATGCCACAGGTAAAGCAGGGGAACTGTGGTAGCCAATGTCCTTCTTCTGTAAAAGATTGTTAATATAGACTCAAGAAATCCCAGGAAGAGGGCCATGCTTCCCACCGTGGAAGAAAGCACAAATCCCCACAGTCTGTACCAATCTGACCAAGGAGTAAAATTCCTTCCTAAGCCTAAATACGGTGATTGGTCTGACCCTGAGCAGAGGTGCAAGACCTTGTAGCCAGGAACCATCAGCTTTAAGTCCCAGCAGGAGCACTGACACACCCCAGTTAAAATCCCCATCCTTGGCTGCAGCCAACACTCAGCGCCTATGAGGTAGGCTTAAAAACACCCTGACACATGTTGCAGAAATCAGGGGTGATTGGTAAGGTACATCCTTTACAGTGATTCCCTGACAGCTTACATCTACAGTATACAACTGACTCCACCTTTACTTACTGGTGCATTTGGTTCATGGGTTTCTATGGCAAAAGTCTGAATCATGTTGTTGATCTGCTTAACTATTTCAATATGCTAAAACTGACAAGTATTCTGAGTCTGACAAACTATACCTTACAACATTTGCAATAACATATCTAAAGGTGTCTTTGCCTTTCTTCTTTTTTGTTCTTTCAGCTGTAAGAAGGGGATCTTTTGAAATGGTATCCACCTTGATTAAACACAACTGCAGTATCCACCAGCCATGTGCAAAACGCTGGTCAGCAATGCATGAAGCTGCAAAACAAGGCCGCAAAGATATTGTTTCTCTTCTTTTGAAAAATGGTGGAAATGTGAACCTGAAAGATGGATATGGGGTAACACCATTGGGGGTTGCTGCTGAATATGGTCACTGTGATGTGCTGGAGCATCTTATTCACAGAGGTAGATAGGAAGGAGAAAAATCTGTGCCTGAGCTGTATAAGCATTATATGGTTACTATGGTATGCCTCAGGGGTTTTCAACCTTTTTGGCAGCTGGGGCAGTGGGGAGTTCCCCAGCATCAAATCAATGAGCAGAGAGAGGGAGAGGAGGAGGGGGAAGTGCTGGTGGCACCGGCTGCTAAGTACCCCCTGAAGCCATCTATGCATATCCCAGGTTGAAAACCCCTGGTATACCTGATCATGGTAGAGTGTGCCAAGTTTCTTTGAAAGAAAAGAAAAGAAAAGAAAGAAAATTACGGATCTTGGTGGACACTTAGAGCAACCTTTTTCTAATTAATTTAGAAAATCTATTTAGTTTTTGCTTGTTTAGGATTCTGATATGATTTTTTTCCTTTATCCAAAAAACAAAACAAAACTACTAATTCATTTGTCAGGTATTGTGTGACCACCAGGGAGACAGGACAAAGTACCTAATTAGAGGTATGCCTGGGCACCTCTGCACCCTGAACAGCAGCAGTACATGAAGCTGTGTCAATGGCTGCTCTGTTGGCAGTGGTGGTGGCAGTGCAGAGGCTAGCAGTGCAGCCACTGCCATTTTTTGGACTCTTTCTGCAACTTGATACCTGGGGCACGTGAATGCCTCAGCCCTGCTTTGCTATACTATTGCATCTAATAAATGGAATGATGGTATTTTACAGCCTAGTTCATGGGTAGAAACATATCCTTCACACAGCAGAAGGCAAGAAATCTAAGGTTTTAATAGGTAGATGGCATTAATTTCTAGACTTAATAGTCTGATTGCAAGAATTTGCTTTTTCCTTGGGTGGTACTGCTTTCTACAACTGCATTCTTGGTTTTTCCATAGTATATGAAAGTTTGAGTTCAAATGGCCTGTTATTTATCACTTGCATTATTATGATGGCAGTATTTCTTATTGCCCTGGTGTACAATCCAGTGCTAATCCACAAAGTGGCTTCCATCCCGTCTTTAATGTTCAGTATATTTATGATGGGCCTTTATTTACACTAGTTTCTGCAAGATGCTTTATGACCAGACTGTATCTGTTTATAGCATATTAATACCTAGCTGAATTGAGAAATTACACAGAGCTTTACATTTTAAGAACAGTATACAAACACAGTCTTAGTTAATTAGTCCACAGTACCTTAAATCCCCCTTCCTCTTTCTTTTGATAGCTTCAGTAACCTGAATTGGATTGTGCTATATTGTTCCCCACAAAGACTTTCCTGAAATATATCCTGTTTGGCAGGCACCACAGTTTCAAGAGTATTTTCCTAAACCATATGATTGATTATTGGAATAATACTTAAGATTATGGTACTTCACACAACTGTAGAACATTGCAGAAACATGTAGTAATCCTTATTTGAGATCTGTGAGGTAGGACAATATTATTACAGTACCCATATTTTATAGTAGGAGTGACTGAGATGCAAAGACACAAAGAGTGATAGAGACAACATAGATTAGAACTCAGGAGCTGTTTGCCTGCGCTCGCAAGTTGGATTAGTTAAACCACATTGATCCACAAAATTAGGGAATAAATATATGTTACGAAATGAAGCAGAGCAGCTGTGCTGGGATGTGTTTTAGCACAACTGATCAGTTTCACTGGGCAAAAGAGACTCTGGGGCCCTGCTGCTCCTGGGAACAGCTGGGGCCCAATCCTGTGGGACAATACTCAGGGCTCCCCTCTGCAATGGGGGACCCCTGGGTTTCCCTGTTAGCAGAGGCATGCATCGGGAATGCCTGGGCACTCCTCTGCTAGCAAAGACACCCAGGTCTTTCCCATTTGTGGAGATGCACCCTAAGTTTTTATGATGGCACAAAAGCAACATCTTGTTATTATTCAGCTTCATAAAATAGGTTCAGCCCATTGTTTTGACCAGAAGTAATTAGAGAGGTTTGTGATGATTCAGCATAGAAATCATCAGGAATACATTTTGATGTTGAGGCCAGTGGTACACATGCACCTTCTACCATCAGAAACATGTTTCCATGTTATCTGTTTACCTTTTCTTACCAAAATAATATACAAAAAAATCACAGAATGGGTATAGGAGTTTGCATTCAGTGTCCTTAATATTCTTTGCAGCTTTACGTACTACAGACAATCTAAAGTTTTTCTTAATATTCAATCACATCTTTGTAAATCTGAATATTATCTAAATCTCTCAGAGCCACAACCTCTGTGCCTATTATCCTATAGTAAAGGGCATGTGGAACAGCCATTTAAAACATACCATGTGCAGCAGGTTACATATCAGTGCTTTCTGTGGGTGATCACTTGTGCCCTTCCTTGTGGAAATCTAAGCACCTGTTCTCAAAACGTATTGTACAGCTTTTCACTTGAATCCTCAGCATTTCTCCCATCCTCTGATCTGCTCTCCTCTGCTAGAAGAAACAGTTCTTTAATTCTGATCAAGATGCACGCTGCCTTTCTAGTTCCTAGGTAGTCTGGCATGTATCAGCTTTGCACATTTCATTCCAAGCAAACATATTTAGCCTGATCAACACACATCTCACACACCATTCCATTTTTCCATTGGATCCATCTGCACTGCAATCAAGTTCAAATCTTGAAATGTCTTTGCTCTTCTAAACAACAGCATTTTAACTATAGAAGCATCACACTTTATCTTTGACTCCTTCTGTGAAGTGCCTTTTGGAACCCTATAGCAGCTTCTTTTAATACTTAAGACCAACGCTAGGGGCAGGCATTACACACAAACTGGTTTAAATGGTCAGAAACTGGTTTAAACCTGTAAAGTATCTTTATCAGATTTAATTGACTGAGCTCAACCTGGTTTATGCAATGTCTGTCCCTGACCCCTTCCTGCTTTAACTTAAACCAGAGCCCCCCATCATCCTGGCATGCTATCTGAGCTGGGCTCTCTGCTCTAGCAGAGCAAGGTTGGTCTCACCCCTCTGCTCCCCAGCCAAGCAGGGACAGGCAGGGGAGGAGGTCTGGCTACAGAGAGGTTTAATTCTCCGTCTCCCTGTTTCACTTGCAAGGATCCGCGCCATGTCTGCTGGGCACTCCCCACTCTCTGCCACAGCAGTGAGCCAGCATGGTCTCTGAGGCAGAGGGGGCAGGGATGGGGGTTATTCCCCCCTTTACTCCACTGCCCTTGGGGGACCACAGCTGGGTCTGCCCGCCCCAACCGCTGCCACCAGTCGCTCCCTGTTTGGGGCAAGTGGCCAAATAAGCACTCTCCACTGGATGCTGGAGGCAGGGGGAGTAACCCCTGTCCCTGCTCCCTGCACCTAATGGGCCATGCCAGACAGTGTCTGGTCACACCTCTGCCCAGGTGCTTCAGCAGTGGGGAGGCAGAGCCCTTGATGGGGAGTGGGGAGGGAGCGTCAGAAGCGTGGATGCAGCTTTCAGCAGCCTATTCCTGGCACAGCTCCCCATAAGCTAGAAGCTGCACTCACATTGCAACAGGGGGCAGGGAGCAGAGTGGTTTAACTAATCCAGCTTGCAATTGCAGGAGAAGTAGTAGCAATGAAGTCACAACTGCCTGCTGCCTGGCTCCATTATGGGCACAGGGAAAGCTCCTCTGTGCCACCAAAGCCACTGGTCTGTGTTAGACTGGAACCAGGTTGTTCTGGCCTGCAGCTTTTAAAGGTTGCTGGCCATTGCTCAAGGCAGTCTGGTTTGTACGCTTTCATATCAATGGATGTTGACAGGGATGCTCTCATGGCTGGTTCTCAGTTTTAGGCCAAGGTTTGCATACTATGGACAAGTATGAGAATAGCTTTTATGTAGTTTAACGTAGCTTTTATTCAGTACTGTAAACTCTGCTATGAAATAATCTTTGGTAGAAGTTTGTGTAGCACCCTCATAACAGGCATTGTACAAACATAGACAGACATGGTCCCTCTACTGACGGTTTCCAAGGTAATTACACAGGAACAACCAGTAAGCAAAATACCAAAGGCATGTGTTTTTTAAATCATTTTAATCTATCATTAGCTTTCTACCTTTGTTAGCGATCAAATACTTCAGCCAGTTATATTACTCTTCCTATTATTTGTCCTCCTCAAATATTCTCCCACGTTTTCAAGCAAGTACCAGTGCCTGAGCTGCTTTTGTAAAAGACAGGAATGCATATTGACTTAGGTATGGTTTTCCCTGGTGTATGAAGTTGCTTCCTGTTGGGCTGGTGCATCAATCTTTTTGACATCTTTCAAGCCTTTGTAAGCATCTACACTCTAAATATTATAGCACCACGATGTTTAGGAACATCCTCAGCACTTCTTTCTGCATTAAGTAAAGCGTTAACTGGCTGATGAGTTTGTTCTACAAGCAAGAGACTCTGATATAAAATAGGTTAAGAGTTTTCAAGAACATGCTAGCCCATAATTATTTGAGACTAGAAAGAACATGTAGTAGATGTGGAATGAGAAGTATCAGAATTACATTATGTGGTCCAGAAAAATTACCCAGTACATAAGCTGCACTTGTGATTCAATAAACAGACTGATGCTGGATAAACAGTAAGGGAACACTGTCTAGTACACACACACACACACACACACACACACACACACACACACACACACACACACACACGTATACACACATACTATTTAATTCTATCAGGACTCATTAGGAGATACTGTGGCAATGATTCTGCATTACAAAATAGTTTACATATAACTACCACATCTTGTGCTTTTAACCCAGATTACAAGGGTACATTAATAGCCATAAGAATAGAAAATATGACCTTAACCTTTTTGCTTATAGTGCCAAAACACTTCTGGGTTTAGCTCAATCCACACAAAGTTATTAAAATCTAAATTTAGCTTTGGAACCTAGGTTTGCTTGTAAAAAATTATTGTCTTCAGCCAGCATTCTGCAGCCTGTCTCTGCATCTCAGAACACACTTTTCCTTCCCAGATTAGATTTCTTGGGAATGTACTTAAATAAAGTTAGCACAGTATAACAGCAGCTTAACTAAGAGGGGGTGAGTATGGCACCATTCCTGGAATCCAACTTAGATGGGGCCCTGGAATTATGGCTCCCTTGGGGAGTCTGTCATGGTAGCAGCAGCCTCATGTCATGGCATTAACACCCAGGTGTGAGGAGCAGTAGCAGCCAGCAGCAGGCAGACAGCAATGGGGTAGCAGCAGCCATCGTCTTTGAGACCCTGAGGCAAGTAGCACTAGCCACCCTCTCTCGTCCTTCCTCTCCACCCCTGCTTTCTGGCACCTGGCACTCCTCCACTCAAGGTGCATAGGGTGGGAGGAGAGGTTGCCCAGGGTGCAAAATTTGTTAGTTATACCTCTGCAGTTTAACAATATGGCAGAATTAAAAAAGGTAAAAATGTACAGGTCTGAGATTTGACCTGCTTTGAAAGGATGGCAGAATTCAATGAGTCCTAAATTAAACATTTCAATCCTAAAAGCATGTGTACCCCCTGAGAGCACTAGTGCACCCCCTGACAGGTCATTCTCCCTGCTTAGGCGATGGGCAGGGGGCAGGCGGGAGCACTGGTGCCCCCACTGCGAGTACCAGCTGGGGAAAGGGAGTGCTGGATGAAACACCGCGGCCACTTCCAGGAGCACTGCGGCCACTTCCTGGTAGGCTGTAGGAGGACCCCCCACTCCGGTCAGCAATATTGGCTGCGGAGGGACACCTCCCTGGTCGCTGAAGGGTCTCTGGGGGGGCACGTGGAAATATCTTGTTTTGGAAATATACACATCTGTGTCTGTGATTGATGATTTTGGCCTTGAAATTCTAAACTTGCCACAGTAAATTTCTGTTCTCTTTTTAGAGACATAATTCTTATATCTGAAAATGAACAGAATAGATATCAAAGTGTTTTCTTTAAGGGAAAATGTCTCCTCTTTGGGCTCAATGTTTCCTTCGTATGCTTTCTCCAGGTGGTGATGTACATGCCATAGCAGATGATGGTGCATCAATAATGTTTGAAGCAGCTGGCGGAGGCAATCCAGATTGTATAGCTCTTCTATTGGAATATGGAGGAAGTGGTAATGTGCCCAACAGAGCAGGACAGCTCCCCATACATAAAGCAGCATATGAAGGACATTATTTGTGAGTATAATCACTGGCTTCAAAGACTTCCCTAAGACATACTGTGCATGCCTGCATCATCTACAAGCTACACAAGGGAACGCCATAGTGAAGTACTGGAAACTCACCTCACACACATAGACCTGGCAACTTACATAATTGCATGTGCACCAATAAGCACAACCAAATCTCAGAATACCCTGTACTACTCTAACATGGCTGCATTGCATCCATTCCTGGGTTTTAGCACATACAGAGCTGACGTCTGTTACTTCACAACTCAAAAGACAGCATGTATATGCCCACTGTGACTATTATTAATCAAAACATGAGTTAATTCCATTCAAATTCAAAGAATCAATTACAGAGTCCAAGTGAAAAAGCATTTATATTTGACAAGCACATAACTAACTTAGTTGTAATTAGTGCTCTAAGACAACATCATATGTGCACAATATGTAATCTGGGGGTAAAATTAAAGCATTATTAGCATTTGTATCCTGCCTTTGGCAAGAAGTTGCATTGGATTTCCTAACATCCTTTTCAGCCATATCGTTTACAATAAAAAATTTTAAATAAAGTAAAAATGTAAAAAAGCCCCCCAGCACTAAATGAAAGTCGCTGGGACACAATGCAGATTTACCTTCTATATAGCTTCTTTTAAATCAATGCAGCCTCACTGAGTATAACTGGGTACAAAAGTTTGCCTGCTAGGATTGTTTTGGTGCAAACAAAGGCAAAATCTTGCTCTTCTTGTAATGTGTCTATCAGGTAGAAAACAGGCCATCCAGTTTTGATCTTTGTTTTGAGATCAGGGAGGAGTTGGTGTCTGTTAAGCTTTTGCACAAATAAAATTTTTCTTCACTATTTTCTTAGGGCACTGAAATATCTCATTCCAGTTACATCCAAGACAGCAATCCAGAAAAGTGGGTTAAGCCCCATTCATTCAGCAGCTGAGGGCCAGAACGTTCAGTGTCTAGAACTCCTCATTGAAAATGATTTTGATGTCAATGCGCTCCTGGCTGAACACATTTCAGAAAGCTACGATGATGAAAGAAAAACAGCGCTCTATTTTGCTGTTTCTAACAATGATGTTCTCTGCACAGAAATGCTACTCCAAGCTGGTGCAGACCCAAATAAGGACCCTCTAAACTGTCTTCTTGTGGCAGTGAGAGCTGGTAACCATGAAATCGTAAGGTTACTTCTATCCCACAGAGCGAATGTCAATTGCTACTTCATGCTCATTAATGATACCCATTTCCCCAGTGCCATACAGTATGCTTTGAATGATGAGGTAATGCTAAGACTGTTGCTCAATCATGGATATAAGGTGGAAATGTGTTTTGATTGCATGCATGGGGACATCTTTGGAAGTTCTTTTGTGTGGTCAACTCCAGAGGAAGAGGTGCTACCAGGATGGACACCTTGTATAATAAAGGATAATCCAGTAAGTATATTCTCCACTTTGTAATCTTCATTTCTATCATTGCTTTAAGATTTTCCAATTTTTATGCAGAACTAAAATTAAGGTACTGCTATACTTCCCTTTTTAACCCCCTTTACAAAGCAGCCTTTTCTCTGTTTTAATTCTGATATATGTACAGTAGTTTTGAGTATTGACTATTGATTTAGAGCATCAGACTGGAAGGCATACATATGGGTTCTGTACTCAGCTCAGCTAATGATTTGCTGTCTGTTTTTGGAAAAATATTTAGTGTTTGCCTGATCCTGCAAACTCTTAACCATGCGAGTAATCCTATATGCATGAATGGAATACTGTACTTACAAAAATATACCTGCATAATTGTTTGTGGGATTGAGATGTTAGATCAACATTTTTTAAGAGCCTGGTAATGCTGGATGCCAGTTTAAGATACCCTGCAACCTCCTTTTCAGAGATACTGAAAACCCACAATTCCAGCAGAGTCAATGACATTGGAATGCCTACTAGCAACAAGCATTATTTAATCACACAGTGTGCACAAGATATTGCCAACTTATTTTTAGTAACATGAGTATGACAAAGGCATTGGAAGTGTTTTCTGATCAACCTTCCTTTCAGGAGTGTCAGATACTTTGGTGGGCTATTTTAGGAACCAGCCCATGATCTTAGAAGGCCATACTCAGAAGATATTTGGAATCACAATATAATTAAGGAAGTCTGAAAGCATTGAGACCATTGGTTGAACAATAATGCTGAATATTTTATTGTTGCTGCATAGGTGATAAATTTTTTTGCACTGGATATATAGTTCTAAGCCTAAAGAGAAATCAATATGGAACAAAATTATTAAGATATTGGAAATTATTTAAATTACTAAAATATTTTCATTTTAATAATAAGTTATTAACATTATTAAAATATTTTCATGGTTAGTGGCTTCAGATCTCTGTACAAACAAATGAAGAAATCATAGAATCCAGATATAGATAGAAGGGCCCTTTTAATGACTTCTTGATGTTTTAGTCTTGGATTGTTGTATTATATTTTCTAACACTTTCAGTTTTAAATCTTGTTTAACTTGTATGAAATTTTTAAAACTGCATCAGTTGGGTGTCCCTATATGGGATTTAAAAGTAATACAATTTTTTTTTCCTTTCAGTTTTGTGACTTTATCGGAGTTCCTTGGCTGAAGCATTTAGTGGGAAAAGTGGTTCGTATTTTAGTAGATTATATGGACTACGTTCCTCTGTGCCCAAAACTTAAGTTTGTCCTAGAATCACAGAAAGAATGGCCAGAGATACGTCACATATTGGGTAAAAATCCAACATTTGTTTAATAATTACATTAGTTGTTTGAGATTTTAAAAATCATCCCCTTACCAGATGACACTTATCCCAAAGTTTTTGTTTGTTTGACTTTACCTACTAGTCCAAGGACTCAGCCTTTTTCCTTTGCTCAGATAGGAGCAGATCTTCTGCAACTATCAGTTGTTCTAGTCCCACTGATTTAAATGGAATAAGACAGTTTACTCTAGCTGAGGATCTACTCTTGATGAGTAGCTTGCACTATGGGGAGCCTTTTATTGTATTTCCATATGATGACCTGAAGTATAAGGTGCTTCTCCAAGCAAGTAGCAGTGACAGAATCTCACTTTTCATTAACATGTTTTTCTAACTCTGACAAGTTGAACCTTTACTAAGGCTCACATTTTCATCATTCCCCTCTCTCCTTCATCTTTAATAGCTCTTTATGGAGCAACATGTAAGTGTGTTTAAAATCTTGGAACATTCCAAATGTTAGATGTTGGCATTTCCTATGCTATGCAGTAATTACTAGGGGTGTGCAAAATGGGCCGTATTCAATTCGGATTCAAATTCGGCCTGAATCGGGGAGTGATTCAATATGTTGATTCGGATCACTGTCCCCAGTTTGATTCAGCTGAATCTGAAGATTTGATGCCAATTCAAAGAATCAGCAATTTGGCCATAGACACAGCTTTAAATGTTTTTTCTACATACCTTGAGGTACCAGAAGTGGCTCGTGAATGCTGTGACGCTGGGTTGGATGGAGCATTCAACCAAAATTTTGCTCCCCTGCCCCCCAGCTTGGCAGTCAGCCACAGGGGGACCCTGAGTGCCCCACCAGACCCATGAAACACCAGTTGCCAAGCCAGGAGTTATGCAGGGGGGCCCCCCAATGCACTCCCCAGTGGACTTGAAAGTGGACTGTAAGTGCTTCTGGTCCACTTCTGGGTTTGCTGTCAAGTGCGCTGCGGAACCCCCCGTGCTTCTGTGGGATGCTCCATCTACCCCACCATCACAGCATTCATGAGCTGCCTGGTATCTTGAGGTATGTAGAAAAAACATTTAAAGCTGTTACTATGTCTGACTTTCTGAATCTCTCTGAATTGATTTGGAGGTTTCCAGTTTGATTCAGAGAGATTAAACAGTCTCCCAATTCAATTCGGATTTGGAGATTCAGCCACCAGATTGGGCCAAATCACTATCAAATCGAATCAGGGACTGAAGCTTCACACAGCCCTAGTAATTAACTGTATCTGCCTTATGTAACATACATTATAGGGCAGCTATTTTCAGCACTTGACTTGGGTGCATCTCATGGTTTCTTGTCTATGCCTGTATTTTAAAGGCTCAAAAACTACATGGGATATTTCATTATAATATAAACCTTACTCTTCACTGACCCAGAGATTCAAGAACAACAATTTAGGAAGATGCCATGAGAGCACAACTGGAACTCATGAGAAGACACTGGGATTTCATGTAGATCAGGGGTGGGGAAAATGCAGCCTGGGGGCCAGAGGTGGCCTGCCAGGCCATTCTAACTGGCCCGCAGACCACTAAAAAATTTAGAAAATTAACATTTATCTGCCCTGGGCTGCCTGTCATGTGACCCTCAATGGCTTGCTGAAATTCAGTAAGTGGCCCCCTGCCCAAAATAATGGCTCGCCCTGATGTAGATCCTGCTTTCAGTAGATCATTTAAGATTTGCCAAAATCTTAAAACTGAGAACTCAGATTTAGAAGGGGCTGAATTCCTTTCCAGCACTAAAGGACCTTTCCCTCCTGATAGGCAGAAACTCCAGAGGTAAAATCTCTGCCACATTTAAGTCAATGACAGATGTCCTATTGACCTCAATGGGCCTAGGATTTTTCCTCTTAAGTCAATTATTCAGAGTTTCCTGTTAGGCATGTCTACATGTGCAATTAGGGTGGAGCAGCACACTGCAGCATTTATTGCTCCTGGGCATGCTGTTTGCGCATGTTCCCGGGACCAGAGAACTTTGTGCTAGGTTGGAGCATCTCCAGCTGGCAGGGGGCCAAGGGGCTGCTCTGAGCCTGTGCAATGTGTTGTGGAGGGGCTAGTTTGGGCATGGCAGTACTCCCGTGCAGGGCTAGCCAGCAGGCAGCCCCTGCACTGAAGTACACCCATGCCTCAGCTAGCTCCATCAGTGTACTGCTGCAGAGGAAAAAACTCTGTAGCAGGATAGCACTTGTATTTACAAGTACTACCCTGCTGCAAAGTTTATTAGTTTACTCCAGCCTCATAGCCCTGCACATGTAGACGTGAGACATTTTCTGCAGAACTAATTAGTCATCTCCATAGTAAATGTCTTGTATAGACATGCCTATTATGCACTTAGTTAGTCCTCCCTTTTTAAAAAATTCTATGTTCAGTCACTTAAATTAATAACACAGGTAAATAATTATTTTGGTTACGCTATTTGTGTGTCATTTAAAGCAGCTGCAATTACATTTTGAATAGTTGCTACTAGACCCGTTGCACAGACAATGTTCAGATACCTTATTATGATGCATTCTATATGCATTTCTTTTCCAAAAGTCAGCTGCTGGAAACTGGAGTGCACATTATAAGGGAAAAAAATTGTCATAACAGTTTCTGGCTCTGCCTGGGGAAAACCAAAGTAATGCTGCAGTGCTGCACCTGGGGTTCCCTAGATGCTGGCTGTGGACACTTTCTCTTTCCCGACCAGAGGGTCCTGTTATAAAAGGTGCCTCTCAGTTATTTACTGCTAGTTACCAGTATTTTCAAGGAAAAATCTTTGTTTCTGCCTTTCAAAGAACAAGATACTTATTTTATTTGTGGGTGAGAGTTGTATGCAAGAAAATACAGTGATTTCCTGAGGCAATATGCAGCTTGCCTAAATTGATATTTATACAGCATATCATGGTAGAGTTTTAGCCTGCCAAACATCTACAATCATTTAAAAATATATTTCTACATAGGTAGTCAAATAATAAAGTAGAATTTCTTATTTGAAACCAACACCTATTAAATATTTTTCTGTACATTTATTAGAACATGCAATCTAACAGATGACTAATGCAAGCTTTTTTAAGCCTTCATCAAAGCAGAGTTCTCTTTCTATTATGGAAATAAATATAAAATTCTCTTTGAATGAATGTGAAGATTAAACTAATAAAAAGCAGAAACTTCTAGTTAGACATTCCATCTTTGCTTTTGCGGCTTACGCTATCAAGCAAAAAACTTTTTTTTTTAGAGTTTGTTGCTTGGTGTTACAATTTTAAAGTTGTTTTGTTATCTACATTGTCCAAACTTTAAGTATTTTGAAGTCTGTTATTTAGATCAGAGAAAAAGCCTTAACTATATAGGGCGCGTCCACACAAGTGCACACGTGCCTCTTGCAGAGTCTCAACCCCCTTTGAAATGTTGCAAATGGCATGTGCAGGAACAAAAAAAAGTTTCCCACACAACAAATTTGCAGCGCAGGGCCAAAATTAGACCCCTGGACATCTAAGGGTCAAAAAATACCCCAGAGGAAAAAAGCAGAGCGGGGCACAGTCCAGGACAACGCCCTGAGGCAAGCAGTGGCTCTGTCCTCCACAGAGACACTCTCATAGCCAGCCAGAGCATCTCTATGGCTGGCCCTCATCCCGGTACTGAAGCACAATGCCTGCCTGTGCGGGGCAGGCAGCGGTTCAAGATGCAGGGACCTAAATCCGGCTTTGTGCTGAGTAAGAAGGGAATTGGTGGGGCTGGAGTAGGCTGGCCCCAGCCCCCATTTGTTCCCCAACTTCCCATTCATTCCCCCGCCCCCTGCTTGCTCTCTCACCTGACCCCAGCCCCACCACACTCACCAGCAGTAGCAGCAGTGGTTGGGGCCACTTGGAGCTTCATGGCACAGCACCCCTGTGCGGGAGGGCAGCAGGACTCAGTCCCATCTGCCTGGCACCTCTGCCACATTGCATGGGTACATCCAGCTCGGCAGGGCACTGCACACTGTCTCAGAGCCCTAACCTACTCAGGCTGAGTGGCACTGAGCCCTAGGTGACAGCTGCAACACCTCCGAGCTTCCAGCACACGATGCCCTGCTGAGCCAGGCTGCACCTGCATAATGTGGTAGCTGCAGCACAGGTGCCAGGCAGCCAGGGCTGAGCCCCAATGCTCCCTGCTGCTCTATACCACACAGGGAGGCTGTGCCATGAGGCCTCGAGTGCCCCAACTGTCACTGCTACTGCTGGTAAGCTGCGGGCAGTGCAGGAGACTGGAACTGGGCAGGAGAGTGATGCTGGGGGCAGGAGCTGAGAGGTGGAGAGATCAGGAGTGTGGAGCTGACTGGGGGAATCCCTGAATCATCTCCAGCCTCCTGAACACTCCCCCACTCATCTCCAGCCTCCTGCTCATTTTCCTACTTGTCTCCAACCTCTGGAAGACTAGAGACAGAGCAGGAGAATGAGCAGGCAGCTGGAGAGAAGCAAGGGAATGAGCAGGAGGCTGGAGACAAGCCCCAGAGATGTATTGAAGACTTCCCCTGCTCCTGAGGCTAGAGATGAGCAGGTGAATGAGCAGGGGGTTGGAGACAGGCAGGAGAACAAGAAGGGTCTGGAGGGAGAGGGGGAGAGAGTTGGGGGGCGGGGGCTGTAGCCCTTGCGGGAGGCTGGGACCCTGCAGGCAGGGAAGCTCATGTGCTGTGTAGGGTGGCTCTGCCCTGGGGGGGGGGCAGAGGACCCACCCCTCCTAAGCAGCCCCCACACCCACAGTCCCCCTACACCTACCCACATACTGACCTGCATCCCTCCACACCCACCCACCCATCCTGAGATGTCAGCATTGCTCTAGTTAATTTTTTTTGTTAGCGATACATTTATATAGAAATAAAATTAAATTTTCTTATTAAAAGCAGAAAAAATAACACTTTATTTTCATATATTTGATATAAATGTTATTAGAAAACATATATTGAAATTCTCAATCTGACTCATGATCACCAAATTAAGAGCCTTGTTTTTTTCCAACTTGCTATTGTTTTAGATAATCCCCGTGCCTTGAAGCATTTGTGCCGCTTGAAAATACGTAAAGTTATGGGACTAAAGAGGTTACAGAAACTGAAATCAATGAAGAAGCTTCCTCTTCCACCAGTTCTCGAAAACTATATCCTGTATAAAGAATATGATCTATATGGAAAAGGCCTGACATTGGATTAGTTTAAACACTGCTGTTTAAAATGTGTAAATTACTAATTTCCGTGTTCCCTTTTTTATTACCGGATTGAGAATCGTTCAGTTTTCTTATGCATTTTCAAAACCTGTAAGTTTTTGCTGTAAATAGGCCTTTAACAGAGCACACATTTTGTCAAAAGAGTAGTACGTTAAAATTAAATCTAACTTTTTAGGTTTTACTTTAACATTTTATCTCCCAATGTGATATATTCTAAGACCATGGTGGAGGAGTTGATAATCATTGCGCAAAGTAGAACACTCTAGATTTGTTTTTAGGCAAGTAATATGTACATGTCACTCTAGATAAACAGATTCTTTAATATCCAGTGATTCTCAATCAGGGTGAAATGGTATTGTGGTAGAGGGTGCTTTGAGATCCTTACAAAGATGCAATAGGGTGCCATGCAAAGTCAGCATGTGTGCAAACATGATTTACAAAATAAACCTAGAGATTTCACATAGAAATCCATTCTGTTAAAACTATTCTGACTTGCTATGGTCTTGCCAAGTTCTTTGCAATTTTTCTGTAGTCAAAAAATCAAGTGAAAACTAAGACCTGGCATTTTCTGAGGGGTTTCTTAAGTCTAAAAAGGTTGAGAATCACCAATCTAGTCTAAGCAACATTGTCTACTGATGTTTAATATGCAAAATTGTTTGAAAAATGTGAAACACATAAAAATACCCCTTTTTCTATTTGTATGACAACACTTGACTGTAGCCACCTTTCACATATTTAGCTGGAATCTGACATATATATTTTAAAACATGGTCCTATTATGTAAAATTCTCCCTGAAAAAAAATCTTTTTCTAGGTCTAACCCAACCAGACAGCAATGATCTTATTTACTACTATTGCAGAGTTCAGGGATTCCTGGGAATGACATGTGGGCATACCTGGGAAAAGGTAGTGAAAGGGAGGCTTTAAAAAGAATGTGTTTTTAAATAAAAGGAATGGGATGCGAGGAAAGAAAACAGGATGGGCAAGGAAATGTCCACTACACCCTTATTTTATAGTTTCACAGATTTTAGGGGCAGGAAAGGACCTTACAGATCATTGGGTCCAGCCCACTGCACTTGGGCAGGAAAGACTGCTGGGGTCAAATGAAATGTCGAGAAGATTTTTGAAGATCGCCAGGGTGGGTGACTGTGCCACCTCTGGGGGAAGCCTGTTCCAAACCCTCAGCGCTCAACTTGTAAAGAAATTTTTCCTTATGTCTAGTCTGAAGAGATCTTCAGTCAGTTTGTGCCCATTGTTTCTTGTCCTCCCCTGGGGATCCTTGGTGAATAAATGCTCCCTCAAGCCCTGATGTACACTCCTGATATATTTACTGTATTACTGTTCAACTAAATTCTGTGGGCCCTTTTTGTTGCCTAGTTGGGAGGGTTAGCATGGGGAAAATCAGAAGAATATAGCTACAGTAAAACCTTTGTTATCTGGTACCCATGGAGAATGAAGGGTGCTGGATAACAAAATACACCGGTTAACCGAGCGGCCCAAACAGGTGTCTTTGCCTGTTCGGGCTGCCGCCTGGGGTGGCAGCTACCCGTCCTGCTGCATTGCCACCCCTCCCGCGGGCCCCGTAGCCCCAAGGGACAGGGAGGGGGGACCCACACAGGCTGCTTTGGCCCAGGCCGTGGGGGTTTGGCAGCTCAGGCTGCTTTCCCCCAGGCCGTGGGGGCTCCACAAAACTGGAAGCACCACGGTGGCAACTTCTGGTTTCACTTTTCCCTCAAAAGTCAGCATGCTGGTTAACAGAGCGTGCCAGCTTGTAAGGTGCCGGATAACTCAGTTTTTATTATATTTTAATCAGTGTGACTACCCACAAAATGGATATATGCTCTAAGTGTAATTCCAATAATAAAGGAGAGATGTGGGAAGCAAAGCCTCAACTCCTGTGCAAGCAGCAGAAAGGAACCCCTCATCCTTGCCTTTCTTCCTTCATACTGGTACATCTGCTGCAAACAATCATGATTCTCCTTGAGTTAAAGTAGTAGCAGGGCTGACACAAGGATTCTTGTTGCCCTAGGCAAATATAATTTGCAAATTGTGAGGGGCAGCAAAAACAGCTGTCATTGTTGCCTCTCCCTACAATTTGCCACCCTAGATGGCTGCATGACCCTGAATGGTAGGAACTTGTGTTTTGGCACTAGAGTTCCAGGATGTGCATTGTATAACTCAAAGTTGGGAGGACTTTCTCAAGTGAACTGTTTTTCCACTGGAAAAAGTTTATTCATCAAAATGGAACCACTCCATGGAATCTGTTTGATGTTGATGAAAGTTGAACAGAAAGCAGGCAGATTTCCACAGAAATCTGTCTTGTTTCCTCTCAGTTCACTCTTTTGGGTCCTAAAGAGCCTAAATTTGGGGGGGGGGGGGCAGACTTCTCACTAGCCTGCTAAGAGGACTGGTAGAGAGCCAAGAGCCAGGGAACCCGCAGGTCCTGAGTGCTCAGGTTCTTTGGCGTCTCTATGTCTTTCCCAGGATGACAAGAGGAAAGCCCTAGAAACAAAGCTCTCAAGTTTGACCTGGCTGCCAGGAACTGCGTTTCTGGGTCAGGCAGACTGTCCCAGAATGGCCAACCGTAGGACTTCTGTTCTGGAGGAGAATTTTGAAGATTTTGGATTTGTTCTAAATTTTGGATTGTCATAAAATATCACAATTCTCCAAAAAGACAGTGAATCTTATTCCATGGAGCTCAAAGGACATGGTAGATTCTCCATTTCTTAGTGTCTAACTCAAGACTGGATACTTCCCAAATTATATGTTCCCCCTAAATGCAAGTTAGGTTTTAGTCACACCACAAATTATTGAGCTCAATAAAAGGAAAGCTGGATGTAAAGTAAATGTTTGGCTTTGAACCCTGAATCTAGCAATCATGATATATGTATATATGTGCTCATAATATATCACAACCTGCAAGAGAAACATGCTCAAATAACAATTTCTTTAGCTAGTTCCAGTTCTACTCTCGTAGTCCATAGGCCAAGGTTTAAATTTATGACTCCATCCTCTCCTTTGGTCACAGTGAAACAGTTCCAGGGCAGTAGGATTTCCCCAGGTGTTCCAAAAACATGGGTTAGGCCCCCAAACTTCATACAATTGGCTTGAAAAATATAAAATTCTAAAAAATATTGCATTTTGTCCTTTTTTTTGTACTTTCACAATGAGCTCCTTATATTTCTAAAGATTTTTTCTATACAGCATTGAAGATTAGACATTTTAGTTATTATTTTTAACCAAAATCTGAAATGCTGATATAAATCATGCCTCTCCAGGAGCTGAGATTTTAAAAAAAAATCCCAGATGTCATGAGCCTTGTGATAAGATTGCAAGAGTTGACAACCCCGTGGCAGTTGCATTGCACGGTCTGTGATGCAGCAGTTTCTCCAGTCTGTCTTGTTGTAATTTGTTCTTCATAGGACGATCACACCTGAAGGCCAAAGTTTACATTGGAACCCCACTGTTTGAAGCACCATATAAACAGCTAGTATTAGGTTTTGAGCTTGAAAAACTGGCTTTAAGCTTACATGTAGAAATGGTCATAGCTGTAGGAAACAATTGTTGCTCTCCCAAACCAAGAGAGCCAACACAGCTGACCCTTGCACCAAGCTAAGGGGATGAGCTTCTATTAGGTGGATGGTTCTTCTATATGTTGATAGATGTTAGGGGGCTAGAGGGACTTCACAAGATTATTTGGTCCAGCCCCCCTGCACTAGCCATGAAAGACAACTGACATCAGGTGACTGTCCAGTCTCCTCTTGAAAATTTCCAGGGTAGGTGATTGCAACACTTCTAGAGGGAGTTTATTCCACAGTCTGGACACAATGGAAGTTTTTCCTAGTGTTAAGCCTGCAAAGGTTTGTGGCCATTATTCCTAGTTTTCCCCAAGGGCGCCCCAGTGAATAGTTGTTTGCCAAGCCCCTGTTGTAGTGCTCTGATGTAGCGGTAAGCTGCTACCAAGTCCCCTCTCAGCCTTCTCTTTTTTAGGCTGAAGAGACCCATGTTCTTCAGCCTTTCCTGGCATGGCTTGCCTTGCAAGTCTCCAACATAAGGATGGCTCTTCTCTGGGCTCTCAAGCTTTTCCACATCCCTGTTGAAGTGTGGCACCCAGAAATGGATGCAGTACCCCAGGTGCAATCTCACCAGTGCTGAGTAAAAGTGGAAAAATCACTTTCCTGGTTTTGTTTGAGATGCATCATTTGATGCATGCCAGAGTATTGTTTGCCCTGCTGTCTACAGCATTGCACTACCAGCTCATGTTCATACTATGGTTTATTATTACCCCTAGGTCCCTTTCAGTCATGGTGCTAGACAGTTTGGCACCGCTGAGCCTGTGTGTTGAGGATTGTTCATCCCCAGATGAAACACTTTACACTTCAAGGTTGAACTTCACCTGGGTCTGATCTGTCCAACTTGCCAGCCTGTTGAGGCCAACTTGCCAGCCTGTATTTGCAGCCTATTTTCAAGCATGACCACACTCCCCCATAACTTAGTGTCTTCTGCAAACTTAGCCAGTGAGCTCTTCACCCCCGTATCCAAGTAATTGATAAACAAGTTGAAAAGCACTGGACCAAGCACAGACCGTGAGACACTGACTGGCCACTTTGCTAGGATGACACAGATCTGTTCATTAGAACTTTCTGGGTCCTACCCCACAGCCAGCTTCCTACCCCCCGATTGTCAAGCAGTTAAGCTCTCAATCCCTCAATTTGCCCATGAGAACATCATGGGATACCAGATCAAAGGCCTTTTGGATGTTTTGGTATACAATGGTGACCGCTCTCTTACCCAGGTGTAGAGTTACCTGGTTGTAGAAGGAGATGAGATTGGTAAGACAAGACCTGCCCACAGTGAAGCCATGCTGCCTGTCATTCAGAATCCTACCTTCTGCAAGCATATCACATATATACACCTTGATTAATTTTTCCAGGATTTTCCCTGGGATAGAAGTTGAGCTAATTGGACAATAGTTACCCAGGTCCTCTCTCCTCCCCTTCTTGAAGATGGGCACAATATTGGCCCTCTTCCAGTCTTCAGGCACCTCCCCCAAGCACCATGGGTTTTGGAAGTTTTACCACAGGTCCTGCGAGGACTTTGGCCAGCTCCTTCAGCACTCTCGGATGAAATTCATCCAGTCTTGTTGATTTATAGATGTCTAATTTCTCTAACTGATCATGCACCAGCTCAAAGCCAATAATAGGAAGGCAGTTAGTCCCACCATGTCCATTCTGAACCTTATCTAGTATGATTTTCCCCTTAGTCTGGTGAAATACCAAAGCAAAGTAGTTATTCAGGAGTTCAGTTTTCTCCCAAGTGTCAGTAACCAGCTGTCCAGAGATGTTAAGCAATGGCCCCATACTTCCATTTGTTTTCCTCCTGTTCCCTACATACTTAAAGGACTTCTTATTGTCCTTGATTTCTGTTGCTAGTTTATATTCAGTCACTGCCTTAGCCTTTCTAATCTGCTCTTTACAAGTGTGAACCATTGTTGTATAGTCCTCCTTGGGGACTGTCCCAAGCTTCCATTGTTTGTATGCCTTTCTTCTTTTTCCAAGAGGACCATGATATTCCTATTAAGCCAGAAGGGTTTATTAGCCCTTCCTGCTACCTTTCTTCCGCATGGGCATGAAGTTCTTTTAGGCTCTGAGGATCATGTCCTTCAGGAACGACCACTCTTCATGGACTATATTCACCTTTGGTCCCTAGTACCACAGCACTTCTCCTACTATAGCCCTCAGCCTGTTGAAATTCACTTTTTAAAAGTCCAAAACTTCAACCCTGTTAATTGATTTACCTGCCTTGTGATGGATAGTGAACATGATGGTTTCATAGTTGCTAGTTCTCAAGAGAACTCCAGATCAAGCTTCTCCCCCTTATTTGGTGGTCTGTAATATACACCTACAGCTTGGTCTATCACCACAATCCCCTTCCCCCCCACAGTAGTTTGACTCAAAGGGTTTCGAGATGCTCTTCTTTGGAGCCAATATCAGCCTCCAAGGAGGGGTACTGCTCCCTCACATAGAGAGCTACACCTCCAGCTTTCTTTCCTACTTGGTCCCTTCTGTGCAGGGTGTAGCCCTCTATGGCTACATTCCAATTACGCAAGGAGTCCCATCAGGTCTCAATAATCCCTGCTAGATTGTAATATCCTCTGAAAAGTAGGACGGCTAGCTCCTCCTACTTGTTCCCCATGCTCCTAGTATTAGTGTACAGGCACCCAAGTCCTTCAGTTGAGACCCTCAATTTCCTGTCATGCTGAGGGAGAACCATTCCCATTCCCTCAACTCTGGTAAGAGTGGTTATCCTAGTGTCCCCAGCATTGGAGCTTTCTTGTATGCCAGTCCTCAGGCATGGTCCAATCTGTGTTTCCCCATTACCTGGCAATCTTAGTTTAAAGCCTCATCTAGAAGATTGGCCATCCTGGCCAAGAACAGGGACTTACTCCTCCAAGTGGGGTGGACACCGTCCCTCCTCAGGATCCCTCTCTGCCTGAAGTGTGTGCTGTGGTTGAAGAAACCTGAGCCCTCTTGTGAACCAATAACTCTAGCAGTGGTGATACCTTCTTCAATACATCCTTCCCTCCTACGTCCATGGCCTGTAACTGGGAGTGCAGAGGAAAAGACTACCTGCACCTCTGACCCCTTAAGCCCAGCTCCCAGAGCCCTATAGTCACTCATGACCCAGTCCAAATTACTCCTGGCCATATCATTCATGTCCGCGTGGATGACAAGCATGGATAGTGACTGGAGGGCCGAGTGAACCTAGGGATCCTCTCCACAACATCCCAGATGCTGGCCCCAGGAAGGAAGCAGACCTCATGGCAGGGGTGGACAAAATACAGATCCATGGGCCAGATCCAGCTGATAGGCCATTCTATTCAGCCCACAGGGCTTCTAAAAAAACAAAATTAATAAATCAATATTAGCTTCTGGCTGCATGTAAAAGCTGTCAGGAACCAGGGGCAGTAGGACCCAGAGGGATCCTCAGCAGGCTTGAGTAGCACAGCCTGCCTCACCCCCAGCCAGCTCCCTGCTTTCCTGCCCCAACCCAGCTCCAGCATCATGTGGCTGCCAACTGCATCACCAGACCGCAGAGTATAGGACTGCACCCATATGTCTGTGCAGGCTGAGGGGCAGAGTCTGTGTGTGTGCGTTCATAGGGTGAGTTGCACATGCACACCCCACCATATACATGCACCCCACAACCCCCCCTTTCACCATCATACACAAACCCCAGCCACTGTCCCTCCACACATCCCCCCACATATCCACATGCTCCATCACCCCACATACCTACACACCCACAGCTCCCCACAAACCCATACCCACCCCCCGCAAGACACAAGAGTAAAACTTCAATTTAAGCTGTTAAGCTCTATTTACACTATAGAAATGTATGTAAATTGAGACAAAAATATTTTTTGAAATCAAATTAATGAATGCTGTAGATGCTTGCTTTTTAGAATATAATGTGGTATTTTTCTGGTTCTGAGATGGTAAAGCCACTTACTGAAAGGAATACTTCTGGGGGCAAGAGGGGGGGAACTTCTGGCAGTAAAAGTCAGGGGCTAGGGGTCAGGACTTTTGGTCACAAGATGGCAACTAGGGGATGGGGCACCTGTCAAGGGGTGGAGCTACCCATGCAGTCCTCAACAGCTTGCCAAAACTCAGTAAGCAGCCCTCCACCTGAAATAATTGCCTGCCCCTGCCTCATGGGCTAAAGGGTCTGGACGGCAGATAGGTCCCTCAGTACTCCACAGGAGGGAGTCCCCCATGCGTCTCCTCTTAGGGGTGACAGTTTGCCGACTACCCACCTCTTCCTCCAGTGTCCCCATTGGAGCCTCCTCATGTGTGGTGAGGAGAGCATACCTGTTGTGCAATGCCAGGGGAGGGGCAGACCTAGCCCTGCATGTCCTTGAGCCTGAGGCAACCATCTTCCAGGTAGCTCTGGGTCAGTCTTTCTGTCCAGCTTTCTTGTTGTCCACCTTCTCCCTCTTCTTCTTCTTCAGGAGAATAGTCTGACTGTAGTAGTCTTCAACCTCCTGCTTATGGGCCCTGATGGCACACAGTCTGCCTACCTGGGCCTAGAGCTCAGTCACCTGGGACTTGTGGGACCTCACTAAGAAGCATACACCACAGGCAGGGATGACCTTGCTCCCATTCCCAGTTGCTGGCCACCATGCCAGGAGGCCCCCACAGCCCCGTGCCAGGGGCCTTATCTGGCTGGAGGCCTCAGTGGTGCAAGGGAAAGGAGCACCAGTTGGGATCAAGGTAGGAAGCCGCGGGGAACGATACTTCCCCACCATTGTATGGTATAGACTATGCTACTACCCATGAGCTGGCCTGCAAACTGCTTCCCATTGGTGATGCATAGTGGGGCAGTGCACTCCCTATGAAAAGGTGCTACCAACACTGTTGTGCCACTCGCAGTCACCACTTACCACGCCCCTCTTCCCCCCTCGCTGCCAGCACTGCCAGTGTCTGCAAGTGGGCAGCAATTGCTGCTGGCTGATGCTGCTGGCAGTGTCTGCAGCAGCTCCTTGCTTACCACCACCACCACCACGCTCCTGCTGCCACCAGCACTGCTGTGCCCCCCCGCCAGCCAGTGAGGGCACCCATCGTTCATGCTGCTTTCCCTGTTAGCAGTTTGTTTGCTGGCTCCCTGGTTGCCTGGGGAAGTCTCCTTTTATACCCTTCTGAGTCTGAGATGACTCAGCCCCTTTGTTGGGGCTTCTGGTAGACCCCAGCAGCAATCACATAGCAGTCAGCAATCACTCCCAGTTTCTCAGAGCATACTCCCAGTTTCCCCAAACACACACAGCCCACCAAACAAACACTCAACAAAACCAAAGGTACAGGCAACTGGATCACTTACTTTTCCTGGGCAGGATCTGGTGCCTGGCTTCTCTCCCCTTTCCTCCTCTTGCTTCCAGCAACTGTCTGCAAACTGCTTCCCTTGTTTGCAGTCCCTGTACACTGGCTTCCTAGTCACAAGCCTAGAAGCACCCAGGACTGGCCTTGAGAGCTGCAGCATGACCCTAACAGACATTCCCTAGCATACCTTTTGCCCCTGCCAGCCATAAGAGGCTCATTTAGGATTTGAACTCAGGACTGCTCACACCCAAAGTGAGAACCATACCCTTAGACTAAGAAACCACTATCTCAAGAGAAAAAATGAGCTGCTAGTTGAGGCGTTTCATATTTGTGCTTCCTTGTGCAGATGATTCCCTTCTACTGGAAAACACATGTGGAAATCAAGGCTATTGGATGTGGTCACATACCAGTTCTTATTTGAGAGGACAGTTCTGACCCTTTAGTAACCAATCATTTGGAACTAGATAAAGTCTAAGCTATTAGTTTTCATAGGGCTTGATGTTTTTTAGCATTAGATGACATTAATAATGAATTGTAACTTTTTACTTATGAGAATATTCTTTCATACTTCTACATTCTTCTATCACACTTGGCTGCAGTAGTCTAGACAGGGATGATACTATCTTGAGAGGGGGTAGATTAGATCAGAGGTCAACAATCTATGGCCTAGAACTAGCCTGAAATGTGGAACAGGGAATAGATGCCATGGAGCTGTGCTACTGTTAGGTGAAGGCAGTCTATCCTAACGGTTAGGCCATTGAGGTAAGGCAGGGGCTAGGCTAGAGTTCAGGAACCAAAATATCAGGACCAGAGGGAAATCCAGGGGCAGAGTCCAAAACACTAAGCTAGGATTGGGGTCCAGCAATCAGGTGCCAAGATCCCAAATCCAAGGTATAATCCACAGGTCAAAGTTGGAAAACAGCTGAACCAAGTGACTTACCAAACAGACCAGGATCAGAGTGGCTGGCTAGTCTAGGAGTCTACTTTCACAGGTGGTGGTAAATGGATAGGCAGCACTCCCAGCAGCCAGTCAGAAAGCCAGCCAGTTAATTAGCTGGGCCAGAGCTTGTCAGCTAGAGACTAAAGGTAGGTGTGGCTGCCTCAGCTGTGCTTGCTCAGCTGTGCTGTGCTCAGCTTCTCTGCTATGAAACCTGCTCTTTGATTGCGTCTTCACTTGTTAGGGGGATGATAGGGATCAACAGAGAGGTAAGAGTCTGCCCTCAACTTTGTTGACCCCATGGATTAAATGAGCTTCTAAACCTCCTTTCAGCCCAGTTTTTCTATGATTCTAGCATCATACCCTTTCCTTGATATGCTTTTCCACACTTTACCACCTCTCTTTCCTTTTTCCATGTAGACCCTACAGATGAAGCTATTTTTCTCAGCTTCTCTGCCAGGCCTCCATACTCTTTTCCAAGCTCTTTGTATGGATGCCTTTCTTCCATTAACCTTACAAATGGTTCTTCCTTACCTCAGGAAAATGGTACTGGAAATGGTGAATCAATCAAGATGCATTCAACCATAATGATTTTTTCACATTTCCCTTTCCTGTATTCTTCCATCTGCACTTAGTCTCTTACTACAGTAACTGAGACTGAAACTTTGTCATTTTAAAATGTTTGAATGTGCCAAGCTTATTTTCTACTCTGTGAACAGTAATAATGATTACTGCTCAAAACAATTTTTTCTCTATTCCTTCACAGTAAACAGTTTTCTAAAGACTGAATATTTACCAGGACAAGTAAAAGTACCCTGAAAAGAACAAATGAACCAAAATTAAAAAAATATTTTAAATATATGTCAAGGGGATCCACTTTTTTTCTCCAGGGCCCACAAAAGTCTTACCATTGCTAATGGAAGAGATGCATATGTATCAAGGAGAAAATGATTCTCTAGTCATCTTTTCTTTTTGCATTTTCTCTAAGGTATTATAAAAATAAAATGATATCTAAACTATTAGCACTCAAAAACCTGTTAAAATTGAAGTTCTTATACAAATCATTCAAATTTTGCTTTCATAATTCACATTTTCACCAGAAATCCCTGAATACTGTTCAACTTCAGAGCAAAATTATTATCTTGTTTCTATTATGAATCTCCATAGCATATTCCATACTCCAGTTGGACAGACTTCTTGTTGATCCAAAGAGTACCACTTACAGAAGGAAGGCTATGAAACAGGGAGTTTTATTCTTACGTTGTGCAGCTTCTCATGTTTAGTTCCTTTTGTGTTTATGGTGCTGATTTCCAAATATTAGCACATTTCTCTGTACATTTAACGCCCCTCTCCCCCCCCCAAAAACCCCCTACAGACTACAGTAACTTGGAACATGAGTAAAAAAAAAGGAACTATTAAAGTAGAAAATAAATGATCAAGATAATTTGCTGCTACCAACATAAAAACAGAATATCATTTTGAGTGGAAATGCAAACTCTAAGCTGCCCTAAACTGCCTCTGGCTGTCCCCAGGTTCAGAAAACCTTGGCCAGCTCCTCTGGCATCTTAGCAGAGAAGCTCATGTAATTTTTTAACTACAGAGTAATGTAATAGTCTCATTCTAACGTGCAAATTATCAGATATTTCCAAACAATCAAAGGACAATATGATGCTTCCCTTAGAAATGAGGATTCTTTTATGTGATATCTTTTATTGGGCTAACTGCATAGCTGGAAGAGATGCCTTTCTTTAAGTAAGGAAAAGCAGCAGACACAACTTGAGCTTATCACTGTCACTGGTATTGCATACTTCATGGCACTTATTTAAAAATATCTTGTTCAAATTATACTTTTAATAATTACTAACCTAAAATTTTGCCTCTGATACTTTTACTAGGATTTTCCACTTCCTGTGCAAAACCTTTGCATAATATTGCTGTATAATTTCAAACAGGTGCTGTATTTTACTTGAAGCATCTGTACATTTGCAGTGAGTGAAATAATTTCTATATATAGTTTTTAAATTTGTCAGTAATGTTAGTGAAGTATATTCAAAATATTGATGAGAAATTAATTGAAGCAAGATTATTGATATCCATCTCTACACAGAATTTTTTTCTTTCTCTGCACTGTACTAAGTAGTGCTGAGGAAATGTGTGGTCAGCATAGATGTAAAGAGCCACTTGCTTTGACTAGAAGCCAAACAGAAATAGTATGTGCTATCACTAACAACAGGTTCATCTCCCATAGTGTTATTATAGAACATGACTTGTTCTATTAGTACAAGGCGATAAGGTAGCATTGGCTGTATGGAAACAGGAGAGTGGTGTGGAGGAGAAACCTTCGTACACTAAACTTATATTTGCCTACATAGAAACAGAAGCCCAAAAAGCCTATTCTTTTATAACGTATCTGCCTTATCTGGCCTTAGCTGCCAGCAAATATAAACAATACTGAGAATTTGCTGTATCCCGTGGCTGCCGGCTCAAGCTTTGCTTTATAATGAAAGTTTGAAACAGGTCAACAGCTTACAGGACCCTGTTGAGGACATGGGTAAGCAATGTATTGTGGCAGTGAGCTTTGTTCCTCCTTAAAAAGGCTGGAGAAATTTTGGGTCACTAAAGTTTCTACCTGCTTTCCTAGATAGGCTTTTTCTGCTAGTTTTTCCTCCTGGACATGGCCATTGTCCTAGCCCACCCTTTCAAGACAGATTGTAACACTGTTCTTGATAACTCCTCCCAGAACTGGCTTATCTTCCTAATACTCATGAATTCTTCATCTTTTTGCCAAATGAGGCAACCTAAACAATACCAGTCATACAACTGACTGGCTCTAGGCACTACTACTTGTTAGCCCCTGCAGCTTTGGCCTGTGGGGCTCCCCATGGACCTGTAGAGAGTCCCACAGGCCAAATGACAAGGTGTTAGGGACCGGATCTGGCCTGCAGGCTGGGAAACCCCATTCCATAAGCACCTCTGATTTATTTTATTAAATATAACCTCCTGCAAGTAACATCAGTGTGCCACGTTTCTTTGATGAAAGCACATGGGGGGTTATTCTCAGTAGTTGCTCCTCAGATCTAGAACTTCCTTCCCCTTGAGGCCTGCCAGTGCCTGGGCCAGGACACCTTCCAGAACCACAGCGAGACCTTCCTATTTGAGCAGGGATTTATCAAGCCAGACTAAGTTGCAATGTTGTTGCAGTGTTGTTTTATATTTTGTTTTAATGTTCTACTTGCTTATCTCTATTGACTTGGCCTCTTGTTTTGTTTGTTGCTTGTTATCTTGTTTTAGAAGTTATTTTCTCCTGTTAGTGTAAGCTGCTCTGAACCTTTGTTGGGAAGGGTGACATATAAATCAAATAAGTAAATATGACATATTGCATCAACTTCATTGAAAATGTTCATCCTCAGATTCTTTGTGAGGACAACCACTGATCTGGGTTAATATGTCTCCTATTGAAAACAGTTAAAGAACATTCCTTGCAAAATGAAACCTGCAGTGAACCAAAATTATCAAGCTTGCAGACGGGTGCCTTTCAGTATGATGGTGCTAAGTTTCAATGGGGAAACAGCTGTAATGGCAGTATTCTCCTAATTATTTTAAGGAATTAGTCCACTGATTTCTTTGGGATAAGAGCAACATTTGGGACATGCTCAGATTGTTTGAGTTTTGTCCATAGATTTATAATTACGGATTAGCGTAAAGTGACATCCCTGTTAAGAGCTTACAGCTAAGGCTACCTGTTACAAGTTCTAATATTAGAAAAGCCTATGTCTGTCTGTCTGTTCATAATGCTTTATTTTCACTCTGATTGGCTGACAAAAACAATCAGAGTGCTCCAAGCATGGGGGGGCACCGCCATGATTCGGAAGCTGTGCCGAGGACCAGACAGATGGTGGGGGAGCCGAGGCCAGCAGCATTGGCCTTGGCTCCTCCACCCCACTCCCTGCAAGTAGCAGAACAGCGGCAACATGGGGCATTAGGTAGCACCACTCAATCCCAGCCTCCTCCCGCCTTTGCCTCCCATCATTCTTGATGGGCATTTGGCTAGTATTTAATACTGAGGTTAGTGTCAGAACTGGACCAGAGAGGTGTTTAGGGTAAGAGTTTATCTCTACTCTGCCTATCATGGATCAGCAAGCTGCATTTAAGCAAAACTTGTAATTTCTCAGTTATATTCTGACATTCTTGAATCGAGAAGTGTTAGATAACGAAGGCCTTCTGGCTAATTTATTTGTAGAAAAGCATTTAGTTGAAACTTCAGTCTTTATAGTTTCTATTTTTTTTAAATTCAACCATACCGATCTACACAGGAGACTTTTTGGTAAAAGCTGGACTTTTGTAAAGGTAAGTGTGTTGCTAAGCTATGAGCTGCACCTGGAACCTGCTCTTTCAAAAGCTAATGGTATTTAGATCAAAGATTTTGTCTTGACCATTTTAGTGAAGACCAGCTGTGAAAATCTGGACCCAAGTGTGAATTTAGGTTCAGACCCACTGCTAAACTCTTATTTCTGTTTTTCCCAGCTTAGATGGAAGGGAAAGATGGGAAGATCCTTCTCTCTCATGTGACTCCATGTTTACAGTGTCACCAGGACAGATGAGCTGAATAATGAAATCATCTGGCAGAGAGAAAAAATAGCTGAAAAGTTATTCCTTCATATGCCTTCAACACCTGCTTTATCCAGTTTGCTTTGCTGATACCACTGTTAAATGTAGGTGATGACGCATAGCTTTCAAGGACAGCACAGCGTGCAAAATGTTTAACAGTTGTGTTTGTCTCTAGGGTAAAGCTGATACAGCTTGTCCTATCAGATTGTTTCACAGCCAGGTTAGGAGTCAGGCAAGATTGATTTCTTTTTCCCTTTTCTTTTTGACCTTCTATCTTCAAAGGAATTGTTTCAGCTCATAGATTCAGTTTAAATTCTTTTAGAAAGTTTAGGTCCTGGTAAATACAATGGTACTGGTCAGATCAAAGCTATAAAAATATGCTACCTGCATGTCCCCTACATGAGAGGATCAATGGATTAGTCAGGTTGAACTCTATATTCCATCTGGGTTTATATAAATATCGCCAAGAAAAGCTTGTAAAGTTGAAGAAAGGAGCACAAGGGACACACTGGAAGGCACAGGGGATTTGCAGTGAGGAGAGAGAATACATATAGGGTAGGGAATGGCAAAGGGATGTGCAGGGGATCATGCAATGGGAACAAGGGGTGGAGAGAAGTACAGGGGACATGAAATGGGGAGGGGGAGGAGGAGGAGAGCTTTGAGTACAAAATACCTTTCCTTAGGATGGTTTATAGTAAGAAAGAGTTGGGGGGTATAAAGGGAACTATAGGCAAAGAAATATCAGGGCTCAGATGATGAGGCAGTGGAAAAGTAGAGAAAAGGTAGAAAGGAAGAAAGGAAAGAAAATGCAAAAGTAAGAGAGAGAGGGAGAAGAGGATCAGCCAGACACTTTTTATTTGCATGTATTTATGTTGTTTTCAATGTGTGCTATGGTAACTAAGCTATGCTCCTGAAGCCTGGGATTCCAGTTCCACTGCTTCCTGGAGTATCTGTCTGACAGGCTGTCCTCTTGCTCTGACTGAAATAAATAGCCAACCATTACACATACATCAAGAAAGGAATGGATGACAATTGGGCATCTGTCCAATGTTTTGCCAATGCTGACCAGAGTGGAAGTGGGACTTGAATCGGCCTTCTGAACCAGGATGCATTTCACCCCTAAAGTATTGCACACATGGTTTCAAATGATTGGGCCAAAGTGCCAAAAGTTTGAGCAGAAGCTCCCACAAAATTTCTCAGACGTATTGCTTGAAATGTTTGACTTGGGATGAAATGGAGGAAATATATATTCAGAAGGGTTCTCTCTTCCAAAAAAACAAGAAAATAGTTTCTGAGGAAGGAAGGAGATTGCATTGCTAAGCGATGCATAGGCAGCTAGAGTTTAACCCCCTCTCCCCACCATACAACTACTATTATGGAGGCATGAATGGAAAGGTGTTTGCTATAGAAAACCTCTCACACTGAAATAAATTAGCATGCAAAATATCTGCACTAAGGAGCAATTCCTACATTTATAAAAATGGCTTTTTTTCTGTTGTAGTTATTGCTAAGAAACCAGTTGTACTTGCACCTGGGGGGAAACAAATACTGATATTATTCTTAAAACAGTATTGAATAAAGCAGTCAAACTCATACCATGAGTGGCAAAATATTTGGTAGGTTCAAACCAGGCAACTGTTGATAATACTCTTAAAATCCAGCCCGGATGCATTCAGTAAATATTATGCCCTACCATTATACATCATGTGGTGGCACCATGTATTAAGGTTGCCTGACACTTATAAGCCCCTGGTTTCAGTTGGTTTTAACTTCGCCAAACTTTTACTATTAAGATGGAAATGTTCCAAGAACAATATCAGCCCCAGATTATACTTTGTAATTTCAAACAAAATGATTCAGCTCTTTTTGAGAATGAGGGTAAGAAAAACAGACATACATTGTTTCCATCCCACTAAACCATTCTAGTATCCTTTAATTTGAAAAGCTTTGGTCTCTTCGTGCTTTAAATCATAAACTTCATAATCGGTGGGTCTAGGTTAGGGACTTGCTTTATCCTTTCCAAATGTATGTCAATCTAAACGGGCATCTATACATGTGCTCTGGGGTGGGGGCTCTTTAATTAGGAAGGCTCTGAGAGCCACTCAAATTAAATCACCCACAGCATCATGTGTATTCAGCGTCCCACACTTCAAAATGCTGGTAAGGGTACTTTAACTAAAACTCATTTGATGAGATTTAGTTAAAGCACCCAGTCACCATTCTGAAATGTGGGGATGCTGAATACATATGATGTGATGGTTGCTGGAGCACACTAATTAGCATGCCTCAGCAGACTCTCAGCAGACTCAATTAAGTGGAGTATGCACTGATATGTACTTGTTACTACATGTAGGACCAGAGGTCCATCACATGTATAGGTGACCAATTTGGCCATCTTATAAGCTTTTGAAAAGTTACAATTTACAGAGGTTCAGTAGAGACATTGATTTTAACAGTTAAATTCCCTAAGGGAATTCACACCAAGCATGTTGCATCCTGACATTTAGCTGGATTTTGTCTGCAGCTGTAGTTGCAGTTTGGGGCAGCTTTTTAAAAGATTGGACCCCTAAATTAGCTCAGCCTAATTTACCAGCTCCGCAGGTACCTCAACCCTTCCACACAGGGTAAAAGTTAGCACCACACTAGTACGATTATACTGCTTCTGATATGTGAGCTAGGATATTTAAAGCTAGTTTGGATATATCTACAGAACCCCACATTACTCTGTACAGACATACCCTGATCATAAATGATGCCACATTTAAAGAGTGGAGGGTTGTGAGCTTTTCTAAAAAGCTAAGATATTATACAGAGTTTCTGGGAGATGCCAGGCAAGTTACTTAATTTAAGTTTTTCACTGGCATCACCAATTCTGGACTCATTTTCTCCACTCAACTTGATAAATCAGTGGTCTGATAGCAAAAATACTGAGTGTTCAAATCTACAACTGATGTCAACAGAAACTATGCTCTGAACATCTGGAATACTATGATTAAATGTACTGAGAAATCATGTCCCAGGTGCAACTAATTCAGCATCCAAAATTAGCCAGTATTTCTTATCTTAATGTCTTTGTGCTTTATTCCCCATCTGTGAAACAGCAATAATGCAGCTCCCCCACCTAACAGGTATTGCAAAAATAAAGTCATTAACAGTGGTGAGGTGGTCAGTTACTGCGTGATAAGCACCATAGAAAAGCTCAGGAGGAAATGAATAATTTTGTCCAAAGCAATAGGGGCCTGGGGCCATACACTGAAGAATAAAGACAAAACAAAATATTAACCTGCTCCTCATTAAGTCCACGCTGTGCATGGAATGAAACAGGAGTCCCATAGAAAAACTATTATGAGATTACATGGCTAGTCACACGCCATAATACGCATCAACAGATGGGCAAATTCAGTATTTTTTAAGTTTTGAATGTATGACTTTATAAACCTTCGTAAACTTGTAAACTTTCTAATGACATTTGTGTGTGTGTGTACATTTGGGAATCTGTCTTCTCCATCTCTATCCTGAATTGTAATGCATTGAAAAAGAAGGCTCTGGTTCGTGACTGCGTTTTATATCAGCTGGAGGCTACATAGAGAGAGGAAATACAAAGCTGCGGAGAGAATGGAGAAATTCTTCTCTGACTTTTGTTGTTGTTGTTCTGTTTTCTTTTTTGGCAGCTGTTTGAAGTGCCTCAGGATTTGCAAAGTTAGAATTACTCACAGGCAGGGGCAGATCTAGAGGGGGTGCAATGGCATAGCTGTACCTCCTCCCCTGCTTTTTGACCATGCAGTATTAACATCAGCTGGAGAGTTTTTTTAAATCCCTGAAGAAGATAAGAATTCCCCACTCCCTTTCCCTCTGTGCTCAGACGCATGTCCATAGAATCATAGAATCATAGAAGTAGGGTCAGAAGGGACCTTGTAGATCTTCAAGTCCGACCCCCTGCCTGGGCAGGAGGGAAACTGGGCTCAAGTGATCCCAGCCAGGTAGGCATCAAGCTGCTTCTTAAAGACTCCCAGGGTAGAAGCCAGCACCACTTCCCTTGGAAGTCGGTTCCAGATCCTAGCTGCCCTGACTTTGAAGTAGTTCCTATGGATGTCTAATCTAAACCTACTCTCCAACAACTTGTGGCTGTTATTCCTTGTTATCCTGGGGGGGGCACGAGGGGAAACAAGGTTTCCCCCAAACCCTTCTGGTCCCCCCTAGTGAGTTTATAGATAGTCACAAAGTCCCCCCTCAGCCTTCGCTTGTGAAGACTGAACAGGTTCAAGTCCCATAGCCTCTCATTGTAGGGTCTGCCCTGCTGTCCCGGGATCATGCGGGTGGCCCTCCTCTGGACCCTCTCAATGTTGTCCACATCCCTCTTGCAGTGGGGCACCCAGAGCTAGACACAGGACTCCAGCTGCGGCCTGATCAATGTCACTTAGATGGAGAGGATCACCTCGCTGGCGCTACTTGAGATGCACCTGTGGATGCATGATAGGGTCCGGTTAGCCCTGCCAACCGTTACCTCACATTGTCAGCTCATGTTCATCTTGGAATCAGTGATGACTCCAAGATCCCTTTTTGCCTCCGTGCTCTCAAGAAGGGAGTTTCCCATCTTATAAGTGTGCTGCCGGTTACTACGGCCCAGGTGCAGCACCCTGCACTTGTCTGTATTGAAACGCATCCTGTTTTTGTTAGCCCACCCCTGCAACCTGTCCAGGTCTTTCTGCAGTCTTTCCCTCTGTACTAGCGTGCCTACCTCACACCAGATTTTGGTATCATCAGCAAATTTGAACAGGTTGCTTTTCACCCCATTGTCCAAATCACTGATAAAGAAATTGAACAGTGCGGGGCCAAGGATTGAGCCCGGAACTCCACTGCCCACTTCCCCCCGGGTTGAATATGACCTGTCCACCACCGCCTTCTGAATATGACCCTTCAGCCAATTAGCAATCCATCTGACTGTGTAGGCATCAATGCCACAGTTGCCTAGTTTTTTAATGAGGATGGGGTGGTCGACAGTGTCAAAGG